>CM023454.1:119776916-120176140 GCA_013339765.2 Haemaphysalis longicornis | reverse complement strand
GGTAGTATCTGGTAAGGGCCGTTATGGCAGAATTATTTATGTTCCGGAGAGCCTTGTTCTGGATTTGGTCTGGCCCGGCCGCCGACTTGCAGTTGAGGTCTTGTACTCTGCGCGGCCGGACTCCCCCTCCTCTATGTCAACGTCTAGCTCGGGGTTGGCCGTTCCCCGATAGTTCGGGTTCTAGACGCTTGGGGTGATGGGCAGGTATCGGTCGTTTAGGCGTTTACGGATCTCCTCTGTGCCCAGGGTCTTGGACGCCGTGTGTAAAATCTGAGACATCCGCTGTTGTTGGTACGATTTGCTCTCTGTCTCATCTCTGAGGTGGCGGAGCAGCTTCCACGTTCGGCATGCGTGGAGTTGACCGTCTGCCTCATTGCAAATTGCTTGCCATTGTTGGGTGCAGAGCTGCCGGCTGTATTGTTGAATCTTGCGGCCGAGGCGGGCGATCCGTTTGCGTAAGTTACGATTGTGTCGGCACTTTTTCCACCTCCGTTGTAGGGATCGGCGTGCCTCTATCATGTGTGCTAGTCGAGGGTACATGCTTGGTATGGAGTCATCCGTCACAATCTATCTGGTAACTAGCTTTGCGGCGTCTACCAGGCACTCCGTCCACCGTTCAATGTCGTCGATGGTCGGCGGCACGTCTTGCTGACGAAAGGCGTGCCAGTCTATCATCTTGTGAGTACGTTTACCCACGGATGCTCCCGTTACTCGAAGGGGGATCTTGACTTCAATGATATAGTGGTCGCTGCCAAGGTTGTGGCCCGTGTTTTTCCAGCTCGCCGCTCTGTCGTCTGGCAGATGGACGAAGGCGAGGTCGGGGGTGGTATCTCGGGCTGTTGAGGTGCCGATGCGGGGCGGTTGTTGTGGATCGGTGATGAGCGTGAATTCGGCTTCTCCGGCTTCTTCAAGTAGGTTCCTACCCTTGGTCGTGGTAAGCCTGTACCCTAGCTCCTTGTGGTGGGCGTTAAAATCGCCAGCTATGAGTATTGGATGGCCCGAAGCCTTGCGTAGGGTCTTGTTGAATAACGTTCGGAAGCGCTGACTTCTGTGCTGCGGGCTGCTGTATAGGTTGATCAGGTATAATGTTTCCTGTGTCTTCTTGCCGACCACCACCTCGGTCGCGCTTAGCTCGAGGGCCGTGCCTTGATCGAGGAAGCGGTCGTGTGGAATGTGGGTGATGCCTTTCTTGATGAAGGTGCAGACTCCCTGCACCGCGCCCTTGGAGCTGGTGCGAGCACTCGGGGGTGTAGCGTGCGTGCGGTAACCCGGGAGTGCCGGTACCCGCTCCATGTGAGTTTCCTGCACCATGATGATGTCCGGCGGGGAGTCCATGGTCTGTAGGTGTTGTTCTAGGAGCGTCCTGCGGCACTGGAGGCCGTTGGCGTTCCAGTGCCAGATCTTGAGTCTTGCTTGGGCGGACCTGTTCATGATGACTGTTGGGGCGTGTGAGGGTTGCAGTTGACTGTGACGGGGGTCGGGGACCCCAGCTTCTCATATAGGAATCGTTCAAGTTCGTTGAGTCGTGCATCAAGCCGGGCAGCGAGTTGGTCTATCTTGGCGTTTTGCCGCCTCTCTATGTTGTCTATTCGTTCCGAAACACGACGGTGTCTCACTGTGAATTTGACTCCGCCCCTTGCTAGCAGAGGGGATAGTGAGCTAACTGATCTTGGTGATGAAGAGGAGCGGCTCTTCTGCTCGACCTCGTCTTCTTCCAATTCCTCTTCTTCGTCATGTTCCTCCATTGTATTGACCCGTTCCGTCGGGGCGGTGGTGGTGGCGTGCTCTTGTGATGACTGGTGCGGCATTTGAGATGTGTTCGTTTGGATGACCGGCGCACGGCTTGGTTGAGGGGCCGGCAGTAGGTGTTGCGGCGTGAGGGATGCGGGTCTTGGTACCTTCTCGAGCACTCCCGATGTCTTTATAGGTTTGCGGTGCCCCGTGTTGAGGATTTCCTCTAGCTGCCTGGTCAGCTTGGCTATCACGTCCTGTTGGCCGCGCACCATCTTTTCTAGAGCTTGCACTCTACTGTTTCCGCGGCTAGACGAGCGCGGGCGAGTAGTGTTAACCGATTGCTTAGCTCCACCTCTGTCGGCAGCTGCGACGTTGGCCCACGATGTGGTGTTGTGCCTCACCGGGCCTCGTGACTTGCTGCGCGATCTGTCGCGACTCTCGCCGCGTGACGGATTGCTCTTATTGTTCGTCTCCGGCAGCTCCGGGAATGCGTCCTTTCGGGATAGCCTGACCTTTTCCGCCGGCGGCGGCGACGGTCGGGCCTTTTCCGCCGCTGTGGCATTCTTGACCGCCCACTGGCGCCTCTTCACTTGGAAGGCCACCTTGAATCTGTTCTTGCAGTGTCTGTCGCCTGTGGGAACCGCCGTCTTGGACCGCCGCACAGCTTGCATTGCAGCGTGCATTCCGTCTCTTGGTCTTGGCCTTGGTTGATTTTTCTGCAGGCAAAGCACACGTTTTGGTTGGGCGTGGGGCACACGTCCTTGTGGTGGCCGACTTGTCCGCATGTTCTACAGACTTCTCTGTGTGTTTTATATATGGTGTACCTGATAAAGACGCCCGCATAGTTGACGTACATGGGCACCTTACTGCCTTGGAATAGCACGATGACGGCTTTGGACGTATCAATGCGGTGTGCGCCGATGACTGTCGGGTTGTGCTTGTATAGACAGGGCGACTCGCCTGTTGGGTGGATCACGACGAAAGTGGTATGAGGAGAATCCGTGCATCGTACCGGTTCGATTGGTGACAAAATCAGGTGGGCAGGAAGTGCCCGTCCGCGGGTGGCGAAGCGAGAAGCGGGAGCCGAAACGAAGCGCGTGTGGCTGTGTCGGCCCTCTAGCGGAGGACCAGCGGCGATCAAATATCCGCCAGGATGCTAAGCCTAAATTTCCCGTCACCCGAGCCGACCCTAGCAATGCAAGCCGCCGTAGCCGATCGCGTGGGGCCGACGGGAAGCGATAAAAGCCGACACCGTTCCCTTTTCGGCACTCCGAGTTACAGCGGACCGCAGCACAAGTTGTGGGCATTGTTGCGCGCACAATGAGCGCACACAAATAATCACACAATGTAACAGGGTGCCGAACCAGACTTTTTTCGGGTTCGGTTCGGGTTCGGGCTCAAGCCTTTCGGGTTCGGTTTGGGTTCGGTGCCAGCGCACCATTCCGTTCCGGTTCAAACCGGTTCGAACCGGTTTAAACGAGTTCGAAGAGAAAAAGCAGGCGTGTTTTTTCTGTTATTTTTTTGTGCTAGTTTTTGTTTCCTTATCCAGGAGGCATAAAAAAAAAGTCATAATGAATGTTTCTTTGTGAAAATATTTTGCCTTGGCCAAACTAAAGCAAACCTGCAACACTTTTTTCAACTTTTTTCTAAATGCTTGCAGAAGGTAGTCCACCAACACATCCTGTACTTTGAATAGGGGGTCACAAAATGCCTCAGCCAAAAATTACTGCTCTCTCCTCATCAGATAACTTAAAAACTTGCTTAAAATATTTTTCTCTCCTTTCCGGTCTTGGCATTCTTCGACCGCTGAATGACACCATTACAGCGGTGTAGCGGCTATTTGCCGGCTTTCCTTAAGTTGCAGAATAGAACGCATTTCATAGCCACTTTAAAAAGAAAGACACAAAAGCTAAGCAGAAACGGAAGCTGCATCCGCAGCGACGAGCAAATCACGCACTCTTGCTCTGTGCTGGCAATTGCTATAGTTCTCGCAGTGCTTCCAGATGCGCAGAAGAGTGAAAGCGTTTATCGAAAGTGCTTATTTATTAATTAATAATTAATTAATTTATTTATATAATTTACTATTATTTATTTATTTATTTATTTATTTATTTATTTATTTATTTATTTATTTATTTATTTATTGTTGGGTTTAACGCGCCGACGCAACGCAGACGATGAGGCACGCCGTAGTGGAGGGCTCCGGATTATTTCGCCCAACAGGGGATCTTTAACGTGCGCTGAAATCTCGTACACATGGACCTTTTCGCTTTTCGCGTCCATCATAAATGCGGCCGCCGCGGCCGGGAATCTAACCCGCGTCTGTGTGCTCAGCAGCGCAACGCCTTAGCCACTGAGCCACCGCTTCGAGTTTATCTAGACTTTAATAGCTCCTTAGCTACTGCAAAACGTTTTCTATGGTAGTATTGCGAGTGTGTGGCGCCCCCGGCCCCTCCGCAATTTTCGTTGGCCGGTAAGTTTGGTGGCCCTGCCAGGCACGGTGTGAAATGTTGTGCACGGCTGGCGAATAAACATCGACGAGCACAGCTGCTCGCGGTCAGTCACCGTCACCACCAGCACGCTGCGGGTCGTCACTCGGGTGGAGTGTACTACGACCCTCCCACGTTCACGAATGTGGGCCAAATCGTGAAAGGTAGGTCAACGATTACAACAATAACTGAAGCGAAACAAAACGTTCGTTGGGCACTTAAGGCTGCCTATTTGTAGGAATATGAAAGCATTACTCTTTATGGCCGCAAGTTTACCTTTATTAATTTAAGTTCGTTCATTTTGATGATTTAATTTTATATTTTTGGCTCATACCACTGCAATTTTATACACCACAGTTGTTTTCTTCAGGAAACAAAAAATAATGGCAGATGATTACGGTAGTCGCTAATGTGAAATATGAGCGCAGCGCGAACTGTAGTCTCGGCGACGGCGCATCGCTGCTGTGTCTTAGGAAGGCATGCGGTATACTCTGTCGTTATATCGTAAGGCGTTGCTGCCGTGGAGCATGTCTCGCGCGGTCTGGAAATTTCGCCCTCCCCTCCCACTTTCGCCATACTTTCGTCCACCGCTTTCCCGCTCTCTTTATCTTCGGTGGCGTCTTCGTTCTCTCGGTTACAACGAGGCCGACGCTGAGAAACTACGCGAGAAACTACGGGAAACCACAGGAGTGGGCGCTTAATAACCTTAAATGCCCGCAGGTAAGCTAATTCCCACTTTCTTCAAAATACTCACTAGCCCGCTGGGTTGCATATTCCCTCACAGTATTGTGGCGCCATCTAGCGTGATGCCTTCCTACCACGACAGGTAAAATCGTTCTTGTACCTTCATTCCACTAACTGCCGCTGCAAGTCTTGTGATCATATGCCGCAATTTTCTCACAGTCTTGACTTGCGCACATTGAGCACCATAAGGGCTACGAGATATGGATTACGAAGTAATCCACTACCGGCAAAGTAAGGAAATGCTATTGATATCATAATTTGACGTCTTAGCCAGCGTACTAGCGTGTTTTTGAGCGCACTTTTGGCTTTTATGTACTGTGAGTAAGGATTGGATCAAATCTACCACATAGGAACATATTTCCCTAAGGGCTTTCAGCGCATTCCAATATTTTTGCGCTACCTTCTTTTTTGTTTTGTATGGCTTGGCATCTAATGGCAGAAGAGTTTTACAACATTTGTATTTCCTTCCTGACGATGCAGACCAGTGCACAGATAGTGGAACATTACGTTGATGAGGCATCAGCTGTGTTTACCCATTCAAAAGATGCAGAAATTCATAGCATTGCAGACATGGCCAGCTTGTCAAACGCGAATGCGAGCAGGGACCTGTTTTGAAGAACATGAATGTAAATATGACCGCTGGTATATACACTGCCTTCAGCACAAAAAAATAACCCCGAAGTTTTATTTACAGCCACGAGCTTTATTGAAGCCTACCGCGTATTACACGGACACCCTTGATTTTTGACTCTTTGACGCATTGTTTTGTGATAGAGTGAAAAGTCTTGTAGAGCAAGTAAACCTTTTGCGAAGCAAGGAAACCTGTTTCCGAAGAAGGAAAGATGAAGGGCTGGCACAATGCAGGAGATAAAAAGGTCCAAGCCTTTATTCTTAAGATGATGGTGTGCTTTCATAAGCCACGCCCCTTTTCTCACAGGCGGCAGCGCCCTACGTGCCGTTCAGATATTGTTCAAGGGCAAAAAGCCACAATCGGTCCAAGATAACTTGCACAACATACAAGGTTTGCCTCTGCGCGGCTCTGGCTTCGCGAAGTTTCCTATAAAGTAGGACACCATTGAATGCCCACAGGGAAGGATATTCCCATGGCAGTATTTTTTGTTCCTTGCAACTGCAAGGGTTTTCTCGGTTGTAGTTGTGTTCACAGCATAATAATTAGTGTTTCTGGAAGAATTCACTCATTTATCTTCAATAGAAACCTTATGGGCATTTAAGGGTTAAGGGCTGTGCTCTAACGCATGGCTCTTCATAGCCACCGCTGTGCCGCCCTGTGATCCACTCCCTTCGCCGACCGGTGACGGGCCGCACATCGTATCCAAATAATGCGTCCTCGCTAGTCTTCTCGAAGGCCAACATATACCCTCCTGGCCAGCGGGCAGCGTCCCGGTGCCTCAAGCGCCTCCCCCATCGGTGCATCCTAACCAGAATCTTCTGGCAATGGGCAGCCTCCCTGTAGGCTGCCTTTTGCCTCGACGTACTAAGCAGACGACCCGTCCATCCACAATCGTTTTTGGTACTCTTGAGTGTCGCCGTGGTGGGGCATTTTGCGTCTCCCCTCTCCCCCCCACCCGGCAGCTCGTGACGGGCCGCCCCTCGTCCCCAAGCCATTCTTCCTCACCAGAATGTTCTGCCTGGCAGGCAGGCAGCCAGGTGGGCAGTAGGGCAGGTAGTTTACTGGCAAGCGGGTGGTCTCTTTGTCGGGCAGAAGATCGTAGGCGCCCGCCATTTTTTTTTGGATCGATCAAATGTTACGCACGCACGTACGCACGCACCCCTATTTTCGCACAATGAGGCAAAAAATAGGCATTGTAAATAAATCGATTGGTCTGCTACGCTTTTCATCTACACCAAGTTTCAACGGGGCTTTAGCTTTAACACGAAATGATTAGCAGTGTTAGAAGTAGAAAACAGTCCGGCGTCGGCGTTAATTTCCGACTGCCAAGCGTTACAGGTGGCATTTAGAGCTCATTTCCTTCTGCTCATCTTTTATCTGCTAACAGAGCTGTTGGAAAGAAAGAACGGCTATAAAGGCTCATTGGACGGCGTGTATTGGACGGCATGGGATAGGGAACCACCGGAGATAGGAACTTTCTAATCGCCCTTCAGCGACCGGTGACAGCGATTGGGCTCTAGGAAAGATGATAGCCAAGTGAAGTCACAAGCAGCAGTAATGATCACTTGAAGAGAGAGAGAGAAAATTAAGGTTAATAATATCGAGGCAAAGGTTCAGAGAGGCGTCCTCATTCGAGGGGGCCGAATCGACAGCAGTTTCCATCAAGAGCAACTGATCTTCCAGGCCGGAGCTGGCCCTGGCTGTCTCCCAAATCTCTATGGAAATGTGGCGGTTGGGTGGATCTACGGTACACTTGTCGCAGCCACCTACTATGTGTATGAGGTTCCCAGGCTCCCCACAGAAACGACGAAATGAAGAGAGTTGTGTCCCGTCAAAGAGGTGAAGTCTGGTGTTGTGTGGGAAGGTGTATGCCCGCAGGGCGCGGAGTAATCTTTCCTGGTTAATCGGTAGCGATTTGTGCTGGGAGGAATACGTTCTACGGAAGAGGCTATAGTTCTGAGTAACTTCCTGGTCTGTGACTGCAGAATGCATGCACTCGGGCCCGGCTTCATCAGCGCTGGGGAAGCGGGTCAAATCTCGAGCCACGAGGTTCCCAGGCGGCAAAGAAAGTGTGTCCGAAGACCGGCCCGTCTATGGCCGCTTTCTGGCATGTTCGGCCAGCATCCAGGTTCTGGCAGCCGCTGATCATACGACGAGCGGCCAACATTCGGCAACCAGCACTTCGGTATATCTCCGGCCGCCCGTGTTCAGACGCACAACGGCAGCTGCCCGGCTGCCAGATATTCAGTTGCCTTTCGGCTGCCGATGTTGAGAAAGAAATCAGCCGGAGTACGGCTTTAGGGCATCCGTTTTTAAGTGCAATGCACTTCTTAAGCGACCCTGAACCTGCGTCCACCGGCGATGTCCGCATCACATACCCACGTGGGGGATTGGCCAGGAATCTCCTCGTCTTCCTTGGCAACGGGGGGAGATGGGCGCGCGCTGCCTGGTCGCTGACATGGCATATACCCACGTGGGAGATTGGCAAGGAATCGGGCGTGAGAAGGGCTAATGCACCCGCTTAAAGGAGTACTGACACGAAATTTCAAAGCTGAGATCCGCTCTAGCAATCAAGTACAACGACAACACAAATAGGTGTCTGTGAATAAATGCATCTTTCTTTCCCTGTAGTTGTGTGGGTGTGTGTGTGATCTCTCTTTCGCGAACATTACCGAACCGCGCAAATTCAACTCGTGCATTCGCACTTTCACATTCTTCCCCTCGGGGAAATGCGGGGAATTTTCCTTAGGGAAGCGGTGTTCAGCCGAAGCACGGCAAGCGACCGGCCACAGGATATCCGAATTCTTGTGGCAGTTGGTGTTCGAAAGGAGACCGGCCGTAGCGCGGCTGCCGCACATCCGCTCTTTCAACGGTGAACCGCACGTCCGGCGGCAGAATATTCGTTTTCTTCGGGCAGCCGGTGTTACAAAGGAGACCGGCCGACTTACTGCCTCAGAATGTACGTTTTTCATTTGGTTAGCGTCCTCGGCCGAATTACGGCAAGCGAACGGCCGCAGAATTTTCGGCAACCGGTGTTCAAGAGGAGACCGGCCTTCGTAAGGTATCAGGTTATACGTCGTTATGCGAACAACGGCGCGCGTCTGGGCGCCGAGAATTCATGCGCACACGTGCTTGGAAGAAGACCCGCCGATGTAGGACCGGTTTTTCCTTGGGTGAAGAAAGAGCCGTTAGGGAGTCGAATGCCGCAGACACGTTTTTCGTCCCCTCGGTGTTTCTACATTTTAAATGAACGAACTACGTTTGTCATACAGTATTGTGTGTTCTAGGTGAACGGGCAAGGTGCAAGGACTCATTGGACATGACCAGGGAAACGTTTAGGCCATCAAAATGCCATTTATTGCCACAAGAAGACTGTGCCACACCGACGGGTGAGCTAAGCCTCGCCAGTCATAGCCGCTACAACGCCTCGCCCGTCGGCTTCGTCGACGCATCAGCTCGAAGCTGTTCGCCCCCCCAAGGAATGGAGACCATTGGAGATATCGACCCGCCAGCAATGTCCGACCGGAGATGGCGGTGGTTCACCAAAATAAGTGGCCTTAAAGGGTGTCGAGCAAGCGGCCACCACGCAGGAGCTCAACCGGCGCCATGTCAAGGACTCCCCACCAAAGAAAGGCAAGGGCGCGCAAAAGCGCAAGACACCGGCTATTCTTCTCACAATAATACTGCGAAAAACAATGTGCACTATATTGTTTGTGATAAACGTAGAAGAGGCAAACCTCGTGCATTGGTAGGCTGAACTTCGTTCCCTGCACTATGTTACTTCATGGGTTTTTATGACTGCCTATTTAGAAACAATTGTTATTTTGAATTTGCCAAAACACAGAAACTTGTGAATGACGAAGCCTGGATGTATAATTTAGTATGCGGTGTTTGAAATTGAAATTAGCTACACTTGGGATATGACTCATTTAGGTTAAACTAATCGCCAGCATCCTAGCAAACACGGATTTCGTCGGGTTTTTCTTGCTCAACGCAGCTTGTTGAGTTAACACACGATTTGACTATAGCAATAGATAAGCTTAAAGTAGCTGACTATTTTCTTGTGCGGAAAAAAGCATTTGACAGTGTTTCATATCCCCTTCTTGTTAGTACATTGCGGGCAATAAACTGAATGAATTGGTTATTGCAGGGATAGCCGAGTATATCACTCTAAGACAGCAGCTGGTCGCTCTCAATGGTTGTTCATCCGGATATGTTCCCGCGACCTCAGGAATTCCCCAAGGCTCGGTTTCGGGCCCTCTTTTGTTTGTGTGGCCTCAAATCTTTGTTAAAAATGTTCGCGAATGACTGTGTAATTTACAGGACTATAGCGAATGAACGTGATTCAAAATACTTGCAGCATGATTCAAATTAATAACATCCTGGTGTGCTGATTCAGAAAAGTCGTTGAATCTTAAAAAATGTGTTAACGTCAACTTTACAAGAAAACCTTCATCCAATTGAATGCGTATACAGTAAATTACACTGCTTTAAGAACGGCCGGGGAATATAAATAACGAGGAGTTTATTTAACGAGTTCTTAGAGAAATAGGCCCTTTCACAACATAAAAGTTACGGCTGCACGTGTTTTCGGCTTTTCGAGATAAAATTTCAGCGAACCTCCACCTAACTTAAAAGAACAACCGTATTTCACTCATGTGCGCTCAGTGTGTCAGAACGGAACGAATACGAAAAACGAAAAAAAAACGATATTTTTGACAGGAACGAAAACGTAACCGAAACATTATATATTATTTCGTTCCAGAATAAACCGAAATATTCTTAATGGTTTTCCGTTCACGGGAAATGTCTGCACGGTCACAAGAAATGCACGGTCAAGGCAGTGTTGTCGCCCTTTGTACGTCCACATCGCGTCGCTAGCACCATCATGTTGAATTCCGGCAGTATCATTTGCCTTGTCAACCGGGCGGTGGATTGCTGTCTGCACCATTGACAGCTTGCAAAATAGTCACGGCGCATGCGCGAGCAAGTTTATTTTCTACCAGATAGCTTCGACCATAGACTAGCAGGCAAACTACTTTTTTTTTCCATTGACCACTACTGGCTGCCTTTTTCTATTTCGTTTTTCCTGTTCGGTGGAACATGCAAAGAGGACGCGTGACATTCCTGCATTGTGTTCCTTACCGACGTTGTTACTGTCTCGTCAGCTGACGAGCGACAACAAAAGAGCACACAACGATCGGTTGCTGGAACTTAAGTCCCTTTATGAAGCGAAGAGAAATGGTGAACCCCCCCCCCCCCCCTGCCCGGTCCCCGATGGCGCGGTGGCGCAGGCGTGGAACACGATATCTCACGCGTCATACATCCGGCGGGTCAGGTAACGCGAACCGCTCGAGCAAGCGTGAGAAAGGCACCTTCAGCAAGCCGTGAAGTGCGCGTCCACTACGTTTTTACGACTGACTCCAAGCGAACATTGCTGATGTTCGGCCACCTCCAAGTGCCTCGTAACAACGTTTGCAGCTAGTTCAGATGGGACGCGACAGAACAAATCGCACTCGACGGTATTTCAAGTATGACAGCGTCTCAAAGACATCGACATGCCAGATTGAGGACTGCCAGCACGTTGTGTCGGGCGACCATGGTGGGAACCTCGAGCGTCATTTGCAGCGACACCACAAGGAAGTGTACGACAACATTCAGGCCGACAAAGCCTACTCTACAAAGCGTGTTGCGTTCGACGAGGCGGAAGGCTCTCCTGCGGCAAAGCACAGGCAAGTGGATATACAGAACATGTTTAAACCCATTTCACCGAAGTGTGTTTCCTCGAAATAACAGAGGACATCATCATGAATAGCTGCGTTGAACTAGTCACAAGAAACGGTCGGCCATTTCGGCTAATTGATGAATCAGGCTTTCGGAAAATAATCGATCCGGTCCTAAAAGCTCTCAATGCTCAGCTAGTCATCACAACAGAGACTGTAAAGGACAGGGTCCAGGAAGAAGCAAAAAGCAAGCGAGAAGAAATTTCGCAGTCGCTGAAAAATCGGATGTTTTCTTTAAAAATCGACAGCGCGTCGCGACTTGACAGGGCTCTGCTTGGCATCAACGCGCAGTATGCCGAAAATGGAAAACCAATTCTTCAACCTCTGGCCATGAACGAGGTTTACGATAGGCACACTGCAGAGCATTTGACAGCACAGGTGAAAAACACTCTGTCTCGCTACGACCTCATTGTCACCCAGGTGTACAGTGTCACAACTGACAACGGTGCAAACATGCTAAAGGCTGCTCGCCTTCTCAGTGAAACAGACGATGAACCCGACGCTTCCAGTTCAGACGAGGATGACGATAGCGGCTACCCTGAATTTGGATATTGCGGCTCTCTGCTGGATGATTAAGAAGACGGAGCCGATTTTGGATAGAGCCGAATGATGGAGCCGATGGAGCCGATGGAGCCGATTTTAAGTTAGGCGTCAGGTGTGCTGCGCACACGCTGCAACTGGCAGTCAGCGATGCTCTTAAGGAATCCGGTTCAAACACCCTCGTTGCACAGTTTCGCGCACATGTGAAGAAACTGCGCGTACAAAGTGCATTGGGCTTGATAAGAAAGCTAGGGCTAAGGAAGCCTGTTATTGTTATTTATTTATTTATTTATTTAAGTACCCTAAGGGCCCGGGCGGGCATTACATAGGGGGGGTATTGAGGTATAACACACGTAATAATACAATTATATGAAAAATAACATCGTGCGAACAGAATAGCAAGAAAAACAGTAATACAAGAATTGCACTCCGAAATCGCACAGTACAACGCTAAACAAAACTATGAAACAAACAATAACAAGCGATATAAAGTCGTACAGGGAAGAACCAATATGTTTATAACATAACAGACACAATGAAATTAAAGTTAGATATTGCTTTCAGTCGTTAAAAAGTAGAGAAGTGCTGTTTGAAAAGAAGAAGCATCTCTTGGTGTGGCTAGGTTTGCAGGTAAAGAATTCCATTCGTTTATGGCCAATACAAGAGGAGAATTCTGATATCTTTTTGTGCTGGCAAAAATGGGATTAAATTTGTAAGCTTGATCTACGCGTGCGAAGTATATGGTGCCGGAACGATAAATTTGCGAGCGAAGGCCGATGGGTTATGGTACAGTGCATGGAAAAAAGATAACCTTAAAAATTGCCTGCGCAGGGTGAGAGGGGGAAGATTTAGTTGCTCTTTCAAGGCAGAAACGCTTTGGTATCGCAAGTATGAAGACATAATAAATCGAGCGGCTTTGTTTTGCACTGATTCAATTGTGTTATTAAGTGTAATTTGGTGAGGATGCCATATTATTGGCGCGTATTCGAGAGAAGGGCGAATCAGGGTAATATACGCCTGAAGCTTCGTGTCAGAATTAGCCAGATGAAGGCGACGTTTAAGCAATCCAAGCTTTTTAAACGCCTTCGAAGTGATTTTTTCTATGTGGGGACCCCAGTTTAAGTCGGAGGTCAATGTTACGCCCAGGTATTTAAAGGATGAAACCTTTTGAATTTCGGAGTCATTTATTAGATAAATATAACTATCTGATCTAGTTACGTAAGAAATTCGGACGTGTTTAGTTTGTTCTACGTTTATTTGCATTTGCCATTCTTGACACCATTTTGTTAGTGTTGATAAGTCAAGCTGAAGTGCACTAATATTATTGATTGCCTGACACGCTGGATGTCGACATTGAACATGTTGACCAGGTTCGTTGAACTGAAGGACTTCGCTATAGACTTCCTTTCACGCGAACAGACCGCAAGTTGGACTGACAGCATGTGGGCAAAAGTAGAAGGGGTGATCCAATCCCTTCAGACTGCACAATAATCCACGAAGGTGCTTCAGACAGAACAACTGACAATCGGAGATTTTTATGGTGCTTGGCTGACGTGTTCTATGAAGACATCAGCGGTACAGTCGCCACTGGCACAGGCCCTGGTTCAGTCCATGAAGAAACGAGAACAAAATCTCTGCAGTACGAATATCTTTTGTGCTGCATTAGTACATGGACCACCGCTATCGCCTTCTGCTGACACCTGATCAAAAATATCAAGCGAGGATGCATCTGTGCAAAACCTGGAAGCGAATCACAGCCTTCACAGGCCTTCAGCAGAAGCAATGTAGAAGCTGCATTTCAGAGAGCACCGCTGCGCCCACTTCTGAAGAACCGGAGGACGCCCTCGAAGCGTTTCTGAAAACGAAGGAAGCTGAGGCTGGAACTGAATCGTGTTTGACAAGTGAGCCAGGATTATCGGACATGGTACTTTTGCTAGAAATGCTGGACAAAGAGCCGCGCCCTCTAAGAAGCACAAATATGTTGAAATTTTGGGAAGAGCGCAAAGAGCGGCAGCCGGAGCTATACATGTTAGCACAAGTGGCCCTTGGTGTGCCGGCCACACAAGTCAGTGTGGAGAGGGCATTTTCTGCACTGAAGTTTGTTTTGTCGGATCAGCGGTCTCGATTGTCGGAGAGTACACTCGATGATCTGCTGCTTCTGAAATCGTGCTCACTTCCTTAAAGGTAATGCGGGATTCAAATAGGAGGAAAAATAAATACTAAGGTTTTGTTGTTACTTTTCTTCGAAGTTTCTTGCAGAGTCCCTCTTAATCATATGGTAGTTTTGGGACGTAAACACCCAATTATGACGTTCCTAATTAATTTATCAATTATTATTATATAAATTTTATTAAGTATTCTATTACTGTTTATTTTATAAAAAAAATACCTTACGAACCGTTACGGAACGTTTTTTTTATCGTTCCGGAACAGAAACGGAACTTTTTTCTGGGGAACGAAACAAAAAACGGAGCGAAACACATTTCGTTCCGACACCCTGTGTGCGCTCAATGTAGGAGTACGCATGTGTTCTCTGGGATCCCTACAGCAAAGAGCTGGTTGATACGCTCGAAAACATACAGAATAGGGCAGAGCGATTCGTATTAGGTATTGGCACTGTCAACTTAGGAGGAGGGAAAGAAAAAGTAAACTTAAATGGTAAGACGGGAAAGATCATGGACGAAACCTGAGGTTGAAATTTTTTCGTAATATCTATCATTCGAAAACTGGAATAGAAGGGGAGAAGTATATCCAAGCGCCATTCTACATATCCCAAAGTGGGATCGCTAGCTTGAAGCAAATTATTAACTTTCCTTTAAGGTGACGCCTTGCGCGATTCAATTTATTTTACATCAAGATGAGAGTGCAATTATCTTCCACGTATGACTTTATCAAGTTTATAATGACGATTTTTACCGCGCTTTGTAGAATTATTTTGTTATTTGGACTCATATTTGATGCTTAGTGTTATGTATCTCCCTGCTGTAATGCATGCAATGGCAAGCAGGTATCAAATAAATAAATAAACGAATAAATAAATAAATAAATATCAAATAAATAAATAAATAAATAAATAAACTTGCGGAGCCGCAAGTTCGCCTCCGACGGGTTGACAACCCTACGCATTCAAACTTGACCAATGAAATATTTATTGCTTTATTCATTGCAGTATGCAAGGTTTGCTGTATGAATACTACAATTGCTAAGTTATTTGTTTGAAAGAAAATATGAAACTCTTGCCTTACGCCTTTTCTTGCGTGAACACAGAGGGATACAACTGCAGCCATCTGAAGAAGGGCGTCATTCGCAACACATGTAAAATTTTCTTAACGTAGTATGACTTTAGAGGAAATTAAGTTCTTTTGGACTATTAAGGAGTGTGCACGTAACTCATGAAAATAACATAAAAAATATATTGAAACTGAAAGTACTTTTTTGATCTCTTCTAGGATCAGCCCTGTGAAAGATAATCAGAAAAGGTGATCGAGTAGAAAATTTCTTTGCAAGAAAAATGGGCAAATACTGGACCTATTTTTTGTGTGAAGTAACTTATATTGAATGCTGCTGAGTGTTTTGTGGAGTACCGAACCGCTTCGTAAAGGCATTCGCACCTGTTTTATATACAAAAAAAAACTGGTCAAGCAGCCGTTGTAAAAATAGTTGATTTTGTCAGAGCATGAAAGTGTTGTCTTAAAAGTGAAGTGAAGTGAAAGAGACTTTAATGATCGCCGGCCACAGGCGTAGTGTCTCCACTACGCCCGGACGTAGCCACTCGTCGATCCTGGTGGCATTCTACTAAGCAACACTTTCGTTACTCACTGCGGGGGTGGACACCCTTGTCCCCGAAGGGAGGGCGTCGGCCCGCAGCTTTCTCTCCGGTGCTGCCGTTCGAGAGCCGTTAGGACCTGCTGGACGGCTGAGAGCTGAATGTCCTTGTCGTAACTGCGTATGGCGTCTTGTAACCACGGCGGAAGGTCGGTCCTGGTTGAAGCTTCGTGTGGTCGCACTTCACAATCCCATAATAAATGGGCGGCTGTTGCCCTGGAGTTAGTGCACAACACACACTTGTCGTCCGTGTAGAGTTCTGGTTGGATATGTTTCATAATGACCGGGGTCATTAATGAATTTGTCTGTAGCTGCCTGAACGTAGACCCTTGTTCTCTAGTCAACTCGGGGTGAGGCGGTGCCAGCACCCTCCTGTTGTTCCTGTAATACTTAGTGATACCCTGAAAGGTATCGTACCTATCCTTTGTCTCCGTCCACCACTCTACAGACGAATCCATTACAGCCGCGCGGCCTGCTAATTCTCGCGCCACTGAATTTGCCGTCTCGTTGTGGTTGGCAGCCGATTCTGACACATCGTTCCCTGCGTGAGCGGGGAACCACTTGACTGCTACCTTACGTCCGTCGATGTTCACCGATTCGAGCAACCGCACTGCTCCACAGCACATCCGGCCTTTGGAGAAGTTACGCACTGCACTTTTGGAGTCACTTAGCACGGTCGTTGTTTCTGGGTCCGCGATGGCCAGGGCGATGGCCAACTCCTCTGCACACTGCGCTTCTCGTGTAACGATGCTCGCAGCGTTGACCGTGTCTCCCGTCCTTGCATCGATGACTACTGCTGCAAAGCATCGGCGGTCGCTGTACTCTGCAGCGTCTACGAATCTGGTGCCGGGAACGCTCAGGTGCTGCTCTAACATGGCCTTCGCCCTGGCCATTCTTCTATCCTTGTTGTGAGTCGGGTCCATGTTCTTGGGTAGAGGATAGACTCTGGTAGCATTCCGGATGACAGCCGGGATGTCTCGTTCTTCTTGCTTGCCGGGGCTACGAGTGCTGGACGCCGTTTCCATACCGAGTCGGGCAAGGATGGATCTTCCCGTCTTCGATCCTTTGAGCCGCTCGATCTGGGCTACTTGCTGGGCTTCTATGATTTCCTCCAAAGTATTATGGATTCCGAGCTCGAGGAGCTTTTCGGTGTTTGCGATGTCGAGAACACCGATGGCTGCCTTGTATGACTTTCTTATGGCAGCGTTCAGTCGGTTACGCTCTTGAAGTAGCCAGTTGTGGAAGGCCGCGGCGTAAGCAACGTGACTTATTGCAAATGATTGGATCAACCTGAGTAGGCTGTCCTCTCTCATGCCGGATTTTCTGTTTGCCACTCGTTTGATGAGCTGCGTGGCAGCCGTGACCTTGCCAACCAGGCGGGTAACCGCGTCGTTGTTTCTGCGATTCCTTTCAATCAGGAAGCCCAGCACTCTGATTTTAGCCACCTCCGGGATCGTTTGCCCGTTGCTGGTCTGTAATTTGATGGTGCTCTCTTGCCGGAGTCTTGACATTGGCGGGATGATTAGTAGCTCCGATTTGCTCGGGGAGCAAACCAGACCCGTGCCTTGTAGCTGTTCTTCTATGGCGTCCACCGCTAGCTGCAGGGAGGATTCAATGTGGCCATCGCATCCACCCGGCACCCATAGCGTGATGTCGTCCGCATAGATGGTGTGGCGGACCTCGGGTATTGATTCCAGTCGTCTTGCCACTCCAATCATGACTAGATTGAAGAGCAGTGGTGATATCACCGATCCTTGAGGGGTACCCACACTTCCTAGTTTCCGTTCATCCATGGTAAGGTCTCCTGCTTGAATATGTGCTGTGCGCCCCGAGAGGAAGTCGCGCACGTAGTTGTACGTACGCTCCCCCATCCGCAGGGCGCTGATCTGGGAAAGGATGACAGAGTGTTTCACCTTATCAAAGGCGCTCTGTAAGTCCAATCCCACTATGGCTTGGTTGTCCCTTGTTCTGTTGTCAATGACTTCCGCCTTGATCTGTAGCATGGCGTCCTGTGTGCTTAATTTGCTTCGAAATCCGATCATCGAATGGGGGTAAAGGTCGTTCTCTTCCAAGTATGCCTGCCATCGAATCATGAGGACGTGCTCAAGCACTTTCCCTACGCACGATGTCAAGGAAATTGGCCGTAGGTTCTCGATACCTGGGGGCTTGCCTGGTTTGGGTATCAGTATCGTCTTTGCTGTTTTCCAACTCTTGGGTAGTTTGCCCTCCTTCCAGCACCTGTTGAACAGGGCCGTGAGGCTAGCTAACGTCGGTTCGTTGAGGTGTTTGAGCACCTTATTTGTCACCCGGTCCGGTCCTGCTGCCGAGCGGCAATTCAGTTCCTGGACCGCTGCACGAACCTCCCAGAGTTCGATGTCTCTATCCAACTCGTCGTTGGCGGGACCCTGGTAGTCGGGATGTATTTCCTCTGGGATGGCCGGTAGGTATTTGTCACCGATCCGCTTGAACGTCTCCTCCTGACCAAGCTCTCTGATTGACTTGTTCAAGACCCTGCTAAGGTTGTCGCGCTGGTGGGATTTAGTTTTGGTCTCGTCCAATAGGTGGCGTAGTAATGACCACGTCTTCCCTATGTGAAGTCGACCGTCCGCCGCACTACATACCTCCGCCCACTGTTGGCGGCAGAGTGCAGTGCAGTGTTTCTGGATGGCCCGGTTGAGATCGGCGACCTTTTGCCTTAGCTTCCTGTTGTGTCGTTGTTGCTTCCACCTCTTGTGGATGGATTGCTTCGCTTCCAACATGTGTGCCAAGCGACTGTCGATCTTCTCTATTTCGGGTTCGGTCTCTATCTCCTTGGTAGCTGCCTTGGCGCTATCCATGATTTTGTTCGTCCAAGTCTCAATATCCTGAATGTCCTCTTCATCCACCGGTAACAGAGTGCGGTACATATCCCAATCCGTTAGCTTGTGGATGCGTGTCTTGACTGGCTTCTCGTTCACGGGGACCCGTATTTCCAGAATGTAATGGTCGCTTCCCAGGTTGAGACCCGTGTTGGTCCACGTCGGGAGCTTGCTGTTGCTGTTTACCCTGACGAACGTAAGATCTGGTGTAGTATCTCGATCTCTTTTGGAGCCGGTACGTGTTGGGTGTGCGGGGTCCGTGATCAGGGTGAGGTTTTCTTCCTCGGTGGCTTCCAGGAGATCTCTTCCCTTGATCAGATTCGCATCGTATCCCCATTTCTTGTGATGAGCGTTAAAATCTCCGCATACTACGAGGTTAGCATTGAGACCTGCCGTCTTGCTGATCTTACGCATTAGCGTCTTGAAACGCTGTTTGAGGTAGCTTGGTCTACTGTAGATATTTGCGATGTAAATGCTCTGTTTCCTTTTCTTGCCTACTACTACTTCCGTGATGATGTGCTCAGCCATCGACTTCTTTAGACCTTCCCTCTCTTCGTGGCATATCCCCTTTCTGATTAAGGTGCAAATTCCCCTACCCGTGCCGTTGGGTGCTCTGCTGGGAGGGCAGGCGTGTGCCTTGTAACCCGGTAATCGCACATTTTCACTGACTGTTTCCTGCATTACAATAACGTCTGGCTTTCTGGCTGCCTTGGTGGTAAGGACTTGGAGTATGGCTTTCTTGCTGTCGAAACCGCGGCAGTTCCACTGCCAGATGACGAGAGACTTCTCATCTACTGTGCCTGCGGTGGTCCCGTCCATTGTGGAATGCTAAGGCTAATCTCTTCTCTGATTTGTTGTATGGCAACGGACATGTGCTGTTGCACGCATTGTTGGACGGCTGCGTTTACGCTCTGTTGTATGGCAGGCATGACAGTTTGCTGTATAGCCGCAGTGATGCTCTGCTGTATGATGGCCGCCATGTCTCTGCTGATTTCACTCTTGAGACTGTTGAATTCCTGCTTCAGGCTGGTGACCGTGTCTTCCAGTTTGTTGACTCTATCAATAAGTTTCCTTTCCTTGAGGTTATCAACGGCCCTTCTCTTGGGTGACGGTTCAGAGGCTGCCGTTTGCTGTGGTTGACATTCGCTGGCACTGTTGTCCTCTCCCATAGGTTCTGCTTGTTGCTCCTCTCGCGGCTGCTGCTGTTGCTGCGGCGCTTGTCGTTCTTGCGTTGGCTGCCGTGCTTGCTCGGTCTGCTGCGCTTGTAACGCATGAAGCTGCTGGCTGATTATCTTCATCTGTTCAGCCATGCTCTCTATTGTGCTTCGTAACTGTGCGTTCTCCTTGCGGAGTGCATCCGCTTCGTTCTGGATGGCCTCATCTTGATTTGTCTTGATGTTACTTGGTGTGGAGGAACGCGTCGTGGACTCCTTCCTTGCAGCGCCGTCTTGTACGATCCGGTTCCAGCTCACCCTATCCTTGGACTTTGACCTGCATCTGCTCTGGTCTCTCTTGTTACTCGCGCTGCGATCGGATCTTCTCCTGCTCACCGAGCGTGGTTGTCTTCCCTGGCCCCTGTTGAACGATGCCCTTTCTAGTTCTGGGAAACTGCCGGGCGCGAGGCTCTCCTGCTCCTTCCTGCGCCGTTCTTCCTCTGCTTCTTTCCTGGCCCATCTTCGCTTCGTAACAATGTAAGGAGTCTTGTACCTATTTTTGCAACCGTAGGTTCCGGTGGGATGAGGTCCGTTGCACAGCTTACAGGTTGGCTTACAGGTCTCGGAGTGTCCTTCCTTCGGATTCTTCAACCCGCAGTCCGCACACACTCGTACGTTTGGTGTAGGGCAGACATCTCTCCTGTGACCAATTTCACCGCACGTCGTGCAGAAATCGAAGTGCTTCCTGTACAGGCTGCACTCCAAGATGCTAGAGCCGTAATACACTTGCCGGGGGACTCTGTCTCCTTCGAAGGCCACGATGATGGTAGGGGTGTTACCGATCCTCCTGGCCCCGATCACCGTTGGGTTCCTGTCGGTTATCAACTTGGCTAAGATCGTTTCCTGCGAGTGGTCCAGCGGCGTGTTGCGGATCACGCCCTTCGTTGTTCCCTCGGGCACCGTCGCGTAAGCTCCGACCTCGTGTTTCCTTCCATTGATCTCGATCTCCTTGATCTTCGAGTACTTGCGTTCCCGGTCTGCATCTGGTGTGCTGACTATGATGATATTTTGCTCTTTGTTAGCCACGAAAGCGTCGTGCTCCGCTTCGGTCATTGGTATGCCCGCTGCTCTGGTGATCGCCGCCTCGATAGCAGGGAGTGGGGTCCTCGCCACGCAAAGTCCACCACGCGGTCGTACTATGATTTTGCAGTCTTCCTTTGGTAAGTTAGTGTTCAGTCTTGCCGCCATCGTAGCCGCTGCCGCCGCTCTCCGTGCAAACGTTTTAGCTGCCGTTAGCGCTGGGGGCAAGGTGCCTTGTGCTTGCTCTTCCCTCGGCTTTTTAATGCGGCTGACTGTCGTCCAGCCTTCCTTGTGTTCTTGAGATCCTGACGCAACTTCCTCATCAACACCTGTGACCTCTACGCACATCCTGCCCGTGTCGTCAGTTGTGAGGACCCCTGACTCCGCGAGTTCGCTCGGCATGGTCTCTGTTTCAGCCAGCATTACGCTCAGCGTAAGGCCTGGTGGCCTATCTCCGCCACGTATTTTGTTCCCAGTCGGCTAGGCTTAGCTCCGAACAGGATTTCGGCACAGAGAAATCCCCGAAAAGTTCCGAAAAAATCGTACCTTTCTTGAAAAATCCGGTATCGGCGTGTGCGCGATGACCTACCGGAAGCACTGGTAACACAATCTCTGCGATACCAATTAATTATCGCCTCAATAATTGGCATTAAAGCCGGAGCCGACCGAGACACGCCTGCACCCTTCGTCGTCGTCGTCCGCGGTCCTTGTCTTAAAAGAAACTGCCTGAAAGCGGCACTTTCATCTTTGTGAAATGCAACCCACTAAAGTATGCGCCTACTGCCCCCCCCCCCCCATCCGTCCTTGTTTATTACAGGTAAGCCGCCCCACAGAAGATATCAGGACCTGGGGCAATACATCTATTCCAGCTCTGCAAAGAAATGAATATTTCCCGTCTTCGACAGTAAAAGAGGCACAGCAATTAAAGGAACGACCATTTGTGAGCACTGTTGAATAAATTCTTTTTGGTGTAAACTGACGCTGATAATTAAGCCAGGCTATGCTGAAGGCTGAACGGTTGGTGGGGGCGCGCGGGCTGACTTTGAAGTGGGTGCAGTGGACCCAAAATGGTGAGTTTTTGCTTCTGTACAGCGCGATTGAGTCATCTGCTTGCGCTGCATGAAGTGGTCGTCCTCCGGCCTCAGTACAGTTAACGTACTGTGGCTGAACTACAATGCCCATAGCACGGCCGAATTTCCGGCAGCTTTAGTCCGGCTGGAGTCCGACAACCGCATCTCGGCTGTCCTCCAGTGGCCGCACTTCGGCCGCACACGGGTGGCTTTGGGATGGCCGGAGCCCTACGGCTGGAATCTGGCCGTATGAACGTAAGCCGGTCGACTGGCCGACGGATACTGGCCGTTGGGCAGTGATGGGAGTACGGCCGTATACGGCCAAAAGGCCCACATTTGGACACGGGCCGAACATGGTTGCCGGAGAAAGGCCGGGCAGAAAATCACCGGGCAAAGTACACCGGCTTGAGTAAGGCCGAACAGTCCTGTGCTGCCTGGGTGGGTGATCTTGTTTGCCGGAAATGCCAGTATGAGGTGGTGCCCACACAATCGTGACTGTCTCCTTGGTGGTCTCTGATGATCATTGGAAGTGCTGTAAGATGCAATCGATCATTGCCAAAGTTGGGCCACGCCTGCTAAGAGTCTGTTATGAGAGTTTTGGCGCCGCTTCCTCAGCCTGAAGGGGCTGTGTTGGGGGGGATGAGATGCTACACCTGTGGGTTGCTGCAGAACGGTAGCACAAAGAAAGAGAAGGTATTGAAGAATGCTATCGGGCGTCTCTTGCATCAAACCAGTTGATCGTTCCTCCCTTTTTTTCTTTCAGTTTAGTTTCTTTCCAACTGTCTCACCTAACATATATACGCGTTTTGAAAACCCTTTGATGAATATAAAATATGCATTAGGCAATTAGGTAATAACTTTAGTGCGAGATGTTATTTTTAATGGAGAAACAACATGACAGCGCAATACGGGTATAAAGAAAGAAGTTTTATAGCGTTCAGGTGGTCGTCACATATAATTGCGGCTACTTTGTGCTTGACAAAATTTCGTGATTGGTGGAGAAGGAGAATGCTGCAAATTTCCAAATGCCAAGCACCCCAAAGATATCCGACCGTCTAATCCGCCTTAACTGACTCGCTAATTCCTATAATCCAAATTAATCCACACACCAGTCCAACTAATTCGCAATAGCTCATTCACTCACCTAACTAATCCACCCCAGTCTACCCGCTAACCTGCATTAATCGACTTTAATCCATCCAGCCTTTAAAGTTTGAGGTTGAGCAGATTCAAGATAACATGAAAATGCTATGAAATATACTTTAAATTGGAAATTATGATCTCCATTTTTTATATCTCATGTTATCTTAGAGCAGTAACCAAATGACACAACAGCACTGTATACATGAAGAAGTGGCGTTAATTTCGAGAACTACAAGGGTTTGTGTCTCAGTGCTGTTTGTAGGTAACTGCCCATTCAAACTAAAATAAGTGGAATATATGGATTTATTGTTTATGGTGTCCCTGATGGCCTTCACAAGCGTACAGGGATGCATGCGAATGAACAACAAATTAAAAATTTACACAATTTTAAATACCATGCAGATAGAAACCACGAACAATATTCCATGATATGTTGCCTCGGAAAATGCGTTCTTACTTAGGTTATGCTAAATGTAAAAGATATTGGGAGAGAGGGGCAGTGCGTAACGCAAACTGATAGTATATACGGACAACTTTACATTAAATTGAGGGCAATAGCAAGAAGTGAACATGATGGGCCTTCGGAACTGCAGACTGTGCAAAATATTTCATGGTTTGGTCTGGCGAGTGGCAAAGGTAGGGTACCGAAATGGAAAACTAGAAATCATATTTTTGATGCCCCGGAACCGGTTCGGAACGGTTCCTTCGATTCGTTCCGGTTTGGGTTCAGTTCAAAAATGGCGGAAAGAATACTGTTCCGGTTCAAAATCCGGTTCCGGAAAAAAATTCGGGTTCGGTTCCGGCTTTCGGTTCGGTTCCGGTTCCGGTTCGACACCCTGGTAAATACAACCATAACCCTTTCCCGCTGGTGCGAGAGCTGTGGGGAATTTCGTCTGCTGCCCCTGCCGGACTGCTTATGAACTTGGCCGCTAGGGGATTGCGCATACGCAGTGGGGTTGTGAAAGAGGCGGATGGCTTTACACATAAAAAACGGCGCAGCTTGTAATTGTGGGAGGATTGACATGCAGCAGACCAGGTCCGGCTGTTGCACCTAATTGATTTCCGAACTTGCCGCTTAATGTTCTCCATGGCTGTCAGAGACGAATCGCTTAGCTCGCAGTCTTTCACAGTCTCTCTCAAATTAGACCGCAATAGCTAACGCTAGACCCCTTGGCAAACTCCAAAGCCAACACCCACGCTATGAACCTAAGGGAAACGGTGCGCGCTGAAATTTTGATTATAGCTCAATCGGATAGACAGCATTTTTATAACGCGAAGGAGCCAGGTCCGATTCCGAGAAAAGGCAACGTTTGTTCTCATTGGCGACATAAATTATTCTTCCCTACAGCTGCTAAAGCCTTACGCCTTCGCATTTTAGGGCAACCCAGTGGATGGGTAGCCTGTTTCTCGGTTCAGAAGTCCCTGGTATCATTCCCGGCAAGTCTTAAACTACATTTCTCGTGGCTTCGAGGACTTTTTTTGCGGCAGACCGACAAACCTCAACCTCACCACCATTATTATTAAAAGTAAATGATGGTGGTGAAGTTGCATGCTTTTACATTTGCTCATAAAGACTGCGATTCTTGCGCTTGCTTATCATGTGAACAGCTATGGCTTGCACAAAAGACCAAATTCTTGTTCTAGGTTATGAGAACTCACACCAGCAAACACTGTCTTGCCGGAGCTACGTGCGATGTGTTTGGGGATTTCATCACTGCCTGTTAACATTTTGCAAGAAAATCAAGTTATGAGTAAAAAATTACGCCGCAGTGTACGCCGCCGTGATATATGCAAATTATGTAGCTCCAGTCACCTAAGTAAAGGTACCATTGATTAGAACACCTTTAAATCAAGCTTTATGGAAAGAAATGACAATTTCTGTAATGGAGAAAAAAAGAAACCTGCTTCAAATCAGATAGAATTGTCAAATGCTACGGTACAGGGCATACCTCGAGGCAGCCTTTAAGAAAATTATTTCTACCTCGTAGAAAAAACACGAGTTAATGAAAATGTGGAAGGTACGCACTTCACACTAAACATTCATGTAACGTTTCGATTAATATGGCGGCAAATACGGGTAGAAGGTGCACGGTGCATGATCATTTAGCTTTGCGTCGTTGCACATGTCTTTTATTCAGCTCATGGACTCGCCGTACACAATCGCGCATTGTCTGCGCTTTTTAGTGATACCGTATACATAGGTATACCAAGGTACTGCCTGTATCGAGATTGTGTGTGATGCTGCCGTGAAGTCTGAAGGAAAAGAGCCTTTTGTTTCTAGTGCCATGCAATGCCTTAACGGGGCCATTTTTCTTGCCTGGGTACACACCGAATTTGAGCATCAGTTGTTGGCGTTTACTTTTTCCTGCAGAAAATGTAGGCCATACGAATACGTACTAAGGTTTTGCCACTGATTTGTGTTTCAACCTGAGTGGGATGCGCAGGTAGCAAACCGAGTGAGTGCAAGTTGATTCGTTGTATTTTCTTATCCTACGTATATTCTTAAAACTATAACATTTTCCAACTGCGGATCTACGTTTACAATTTGCTGTTTTCCAAGCTGTCTTTATTTTCTGTTTAGCCTTTATATATTTAAATTTTTTTTACAAAAATTATGATTTTCTATTCAAGCGTTTTGTAATTGGTAGTGCGCAAAGGTAAATGTTTTCTAAAGTCAATTTGCATTCTGACCACAAAATTTATTAGTTTAATAAAATGTTAACATTTGCAATTTTACACCTGCAAAATTGCAACTGTTATTTGTCATGCCTTCAAGAAAGATGGTCTTTCGGTAACGATTACTTTCGCAAAGGTGTATTAAAAAAAGTATATGAAGTTCTAACGAATCCGTATTATAGCCATTACAAATTAAAACTACATTAAAATACTTTATTCTAAAACAATGGCTCTTGTTACCGGTTTTCAGTATTCAGAAGAGGTATGTTTTGAATGATTTTCTAGTTAGTAGCATACTGCTGATATATGCAGCGAATGTATACAGTCCTTTTAAGGCCATCTGAAGTTTACATTATTGTTGCGGAATATTATTAATTCAAGAACACGGCAATATTACTGTATTGTTGTAAGTGAGAGTGCTATTCCTCTGCAAAGAGAGGGAAGAGGCCGGCACTCTCGCTGCAAGATCGAACGACGTCTGCCTCTTCATTGCGTGCACACGTGCAGCTATGGTGCCAACTTTTTCTGTACTTGGAGTAGTGCCTGGCAATTCACTCTTTCCTTTTGCCACGCTAAACTCAACATCCTCTTAGGGCCGAACATTGGGCGTCTCCCTCTAATGTCTACAAGCGCTGTGTCACTCTTAGGACGTGCTGCTCGTTTGGGAATGTCATGGTGAATTAGCTATCAATTCCGTTCTTGCTTTGGAAAGCCCCAAGAATTCTTCAGAGCTTCAATTGCACCGCAGGCACCTTGTCATTATTAGCAAGCCCTTTGCAACCCAATCGCTCTAGGAACAAAGGCCATTGAGAGCAGTGCTGAGAGGAACGGAGGAGAAGCAATTACATTTTCCTCCAGCGTTTTGAAAGCTGGCGCGTAAGCTCCGCACATGTATTCCGCACACCCCATCGCCAGTCATGCACTGCACAGCCAGGCAAACAGTAGGCTCTTTGCGCTGGTAGTCTCCAGGAGCGTTCCCTGATAAACAGAGTGATGAATTGAGTGCCACGGAATTCTTACTTTATACGAAGTCTTATTAGAGGCAGCATTTGAAAATTGTTTTTATATCAAAAAGTAGTGATAAGCTGCTTTTATTCTGGTGATTCGTCCAAGGCAGCGCTAAAACGCCTCCTTGTTTGTCTGGCTGACGCGTTGTCAGTAAAACCCCAACCACGGAAGCCTTTCCGTGATGATGTTCTAGTTGTTACGGCGAAAACTTGCAGTGGCCCGGCAGGCTCTTCATGAGCAGAAACAGAAACTGTGTTGAAGAGCTGCGAAGTTTTTTGGCCTTGATGAGAGAGGGTTGATGAGATGCCACTTCTCGACCTAATCGCCTGAATGCTCGTGCTGTCATGGGTGAGTTTGTTTCAAGTTGATCAGACAGGCTGACTGCAAATGAGAAAACATGCATGAAGAGGTTCACAGAATGTTGCGTAGAATGGCATTAAAAGTGTCCGCCGAAGTCTAGGACCAGGACATCGAACGGTATTGACTCTGCTATGTGGTATTTGTAGTGGTACCACTGCACCCGACGCAAGAAGAAAACGTAATTGGCGAAATAGCAGGTGGGAAGAAGGAACTGTCATTGTGTTTCGCTTTCCGTGTAAGATCCAAAATCTCGCCCAGAGGTCCACAAAAGCAACTTGAATTCCGGCAAGCAGAAGACGTACGTGCATGCGGCAGTAATAACAAATGGTCACTCAGTCGCAGAATTGGATGTTTAATACTATGCTTTATAAAGGTCCTATAGGTGACCTGCCACTTTGAAGAAGCGTCTCGTTGAAATGCCTTCCTGAGATTTTAACATAGCCCACATATTGTCTATTACAAGAACCGCCAAAATACATCTGTAAGACCTCTGGCTGTCTATGCTAATAATGTATAAATACTTATGCTTCACCCGCACTGTGAAACTTGCCAATGCACACGAAAATATGATGCTTCCACATACTGGATACACGAAACCATTTTATGGTGAGGTAACCGCATTGTGGGGTCTTTGGAACTTGTTTGGAAACTTAACACTGCAAAGGGTTACAAAAACCAAATAGAAGCCCCATATTCATGGTTTGGTATCGCATTGACTTGCACGTTAAAAAACCTAATCAGTAAGATAGTAATTCATAGCAGTTGAAATCACAATACCCCAATTTAGGACACGTCGATGGGTATCGCAACCGTGAGTAATCCTCCAAAAGACACGTAAAGTTGTATTGAGTCACAAAAATGTTCTAGATGTGCTATTCCGCTTACTTCGGCCTGTACATTTTACCGATAGTTGCAGTTATTTATGTGCCAAAATCTTTTCAATCCCGCTTCTGTAATAGGAACATCTGGCATGGATTAAAGGTTTTGTCTCTTTTTCAGTGTTGGAACACGCAAACCCCTCCTGGCTTTGTTATCATCGCCAACAATCACGTGGTTTGGTGGGAAGCATTCCAATATCGACATTTCTCTTGAAATTGTTCTATGACACAGCCGACGTCTTCATACTACTCGAGCAGAATAGGCCCAAACTTTTAGGCTTTGCTCCCAAGAAGTTAACGTTCAATTAATATATGCTAGTTCCTGGTGCTCATGTGACAGCATGACATGGATGCACGCTTTTTGATTTTAAATCGAAAGCTTATCTCAGCCAGCGCAGTGATCAGCTGCTTGTAATCGAGTGGTTTGTCCAAGGTAGCGCTCCAACGCCTCTATGGTTGTCGGTCTGACGCGTTCCCAGATAAACAACAATCACGGACCCCATTCGGTAATGAACTTGTGGTTCTTACGGCGAAAACTTCGAGGGCCCGGGGAGGTATTCGTGCCAAGGCACAGCAACTGTTTAGAAGAGGTGCGTTTTTTTTTTGCGTTGGCGAGAAACTGTGGATGAGATGCCACGGCTCGACCTAATAGGCCAAAAAGCAATGATAAATGCTCGTGCCTTCATGTCTGAGTTCGTTTCAAGATGAAGAGCCCAGATCACAGCACAGAGGAAAACCGCTATGAAGAGGTTCACAGATTGTTGCGTAGAGTAGCACTAAAAGGCTCCGCGAAGTCTAAGCCCACGAAATCGAACGGTGATGACTCTGCTTAGCGGTATTTTGATAGTCGTAACACCGGGACCGACGCGTGAAAAAAACACCATTGGCGACATGGCAGACATGCAAGAAGAACATTACTTGAGGTTCCCATTCTTTATAAGATCTAAGATCTCGACCATAGGTCAACAAATTTAACTTGAACTCTGGCAAGCAAAAGACGTACGCGAATGCGTCAGTGTTAACGAGTGGTCACTTGGTAACAGAAATGGATGTTTAGACTGTCTGCCTTATCAGGTTTCTGTACGTGGCGTCCCGCTCTCAACAAGCAGTCTCGTTCAATGCCTGGCAGTGGGAAGAGGGTGCAGGAGCAGGATGGCAACGGCTGTCAAGCATCATGTATTGCGATCTCGGATGGTAACGCTGTTTTCTGCACGAACTGGAGGTAATACATCTAGCCTTATCTATTTTTACGGTTCAGATAGAGGCGTGGTTGGCTGCACTTGGGAAGCCTTGCAAACAAACCTCTGAACCTAGAGTCGGTGTTACGTTGAGGTGAAGATTATGGAGAGCGAGCTGTGTGAAACTGTGGTTTCGCATATGAACGCCTGCTCGCCGTATAACTTGGCAGGCTGAGCATTAGCAGCATGCGCATTCAGTTGTCAGCTGTAGTTTGGTTTGGCAAACCATACAGGAGCTGTCCACAATGTCATATCTCATGGCAGTACTACTGCGGCCACAGCATGCAGCAACAGGCACGCCGGGTAGTTTGCGCCCGAAGAATGACAAAGTAGCCTTGGGTTAGTGTCAGTTGCTCGATTTTACGAACACTGTGTTTTACGAACGTCTCCCAGCAGCTCTCGTTGCCCCCCACAGGGACCACCTTGAGTAATCTTGGTGACGGTATTTGCGACACCACGCACCTCGAGCCACCACATCTCATGATGTAAATTACCGTGGCTAGGAGTTGTAAGCTCAAATGTCCCGAACCACAAATGGTGGTCGTCGGAGCAAGATTGAGCTCTGACGGATGGACTCAATGTGTGCTTATCAGGCAGGGTACGGCGGGACCTGTATTGGTATCAGTGTAACCGATCGAAGAAAGTACCCCCGTCCTTTGCCTATGCCGTATGGATAAAAGGAAAAACCTCAAAGCATGGCCTGTCCCTGAATAGGGGCCACAACGAAGTTTATTACCCATCCCTTTCAACCATGAGAATTCCGAAACCTCACAACTATCCCCGTGGTTTGGTCCGTGGATTAGTGAAAACAATTGAACCCCGTCTCCTCTCAAACTATATTACTCGTCTCCAAGTTCTTTGAAGTTATTATTTGAAAATCTTTCGAGGCAAAAAGCTACGAAAAGGCGAAGTGTTAGTTGAAGTCGAGACACAGTAGCAATCCAGAAACCTCTTGACCCAAAAGCGGAAGGCAGACGTGGACATCAGTGTCACACACCACCACAGCCTCCACAGCTCCAAGGTTGTGATATCTGAGCCAGATCTGTTAGTGAAACAGAGACCGACCGTCCAGAAAGCCTGAAGTATCAGGGGGTTACAGCTGCCAAGAGAGTCCCACCCGTCGTGACAATGTAGAAATACCAACAAAGCACATAATCTTGACATGCAACAGATCAAAACTTCCCGTGCACATCAATGCGGGTTTCATTATGTGTGGAATACGTCACTACCTACCAAAACCGCCCCGCCGCTTCAAGGAGCCAACGGTCTGGGCACGGCACAACTTCTTTCCTCGCAAAAGAACCCGCCCGAAATATGCCGCACATGACCACCTCACTGAGTATTGTGACTCCATTGCCTTCACCCTTGTAAACTGTCAAGGGCCGCATGCGGCATGGTGCGGCAGCAGTGAAAATTTCCAACAAGATAACGTCTTCAATTTGAAAGTCACCCAGCACATCTTCTTCACAGAGGGACGGAATAGGTTCGCTCCTTTTCCCCTCAGAAAGTACGCCGACGCAGCTTACTGGCGGGTGGAGCGGTGTCTGGTTTCGGCGGGCACTCAGTACTGCTAGTCGGACTTCATTCCGGGTCGGCCCCTGGGTTGCCTAAGGGGGACCTACCCGTCACCACACCACCTGCTCACCCAGCAGCAGCTGAGGTGCACACCCCTTTCGTTGGGAATGACGCTGCATCCTCTGCTTCCTCTCCACCGGCCCAAAGGATACGCGAGGGCACCGAGGAGATGGAGACGTAGGCACCCGTGTCAGTTCCAACTCCAGCCGCGCCACCTCTGCCGCCCGGTTCGCTGCTGAAGCCCTAGGCGGTCGCCGCTCGAACGAAGAGCACCAGGACGGGTGCTATGTGTAGGGGTTCCGGTCGCAGGACACCCTTATGACTTCGGATGACGACTTTAACATCGACCTGTTCTGGCATTCATCACAGCGAAACGAACGGGCTGCGGCATCAACGTCTGGAGAGAATGTGAAAAACCCCCTTTCAAGAGTTGAAGCCCTGAAAGTCGAGACATTCGAGTAGCTCTAAACCTAAATAATGGTAAGTGACGATATCATGCAATGGAACTGCAGAGGCATCTTTATGTTTTTTTATGATATAGATGAGTTACTGCATTCCAATCAGCCAAGTGTGATATGCCTTCAATAAATGGATTTAAACTCCAAACACAATAATTTCGTGAACAATACATGGTATTAAGGACAGAGGTGGTGGTGGTAGTTTATCGTCAGGTTATGTGGCCACCACTGCGCGAAAATTCTTGTCCTGCCACTCTTTGCTACTACAGACCATCCTTGAGGCTGTTGCCATTCGAACTATAATCTTCAATAGCCCACTAACACTATGCTCTTTGTACATCCCTCCTGAACTCCATTTCTCCAGCTCAGATTTCGAGGGCCAGGTAGATCAGCTACCTGAACCATACATCCTCATTGGCGATCTGAATGCACATGACTCTCTTTGGGGCTATGCTCGCACGGATGTCCGAGGTCGCCTCATCGAGAAATGCCTATCACTATCGGGAGCATGTCTTTTCTACCAAAAACATTCAACATACTGTAAGACCGAATACCTATTCACACTTTTTTAGCTATTGCTTCTGGAGTACTCTTTCATTGTCTCAAGGGGGTGTGTGGGCCCTTACCCACAAGGTGGTGACCACTTCCCCACCTTTTTAACATATCTAGGTGAAGGCCCAAGTAGTGCATCTTCCCAGAACAGGTTAACTGAAGCAAACTCACACTGTAATATATTTAAAAAGCCATCCAAACTACACTACACGTCAAAAAGACACCTATATGTTGAGCAGACAGCCCAACAACTCACGGCCCGCATCCTCGATACTGGCGACAATCTATTCCCCAAGCATTTAGTGCCCTGCGCAATCAGAGCAGGCCCTAGTGAAATGAAGACTGTAGGCGGGCGCATAGGCTTAAAACAAGGTGTGGGGTATCGCATTCATTCATTACATCAATAAACTCCTACCCAGACACACGAAAAGTTTGGACACGAATACGCAAACTCAGTGAAGAACAAACGCACATCCTGCTTCTGGTCAGCACACAAGGCGAGATACTCATACACCAGGCTGACACACTCGCACAACACTTCCAACACGGGTACAGTACAGCACACTACACAAATACTTTCAGTAAACACAAACAATCGGCGAAAAAAAGCCTTCCTTAAAGAAACACATGACATGTTCTTATAACTAGCAGTTTTCACTGCATGAGCTGAGGGCTTCTCTGAGCACGTGTAAACCCTCAGCTTGATACCCAGACAACATCACATATAATAGCACACCACCTACACGGAGGCACACTTTAAGCACTGCTATATCTACACAATAAAAAATTGGTTTTGGGACATACTCTACACTCTTGGAGGGAGGTGACCATAGCGGCTTTCTTGAAAGATTGAAAGTACTCGTCGTCCCCCTAAAGGTAACCTCTCATAGCCCTGACGAGCTGTCGGTGCAAGCTCCTCGATAAGATGGTTAATTGCACGCTCGTATACTTCCAAGAGTAAAATGGTTTTCTCTACGGCTGCCAGACAGACTTCAGGGTGGGTCGATCGGCGAATGATCACCTCACCGCACTTGACTCGTACTTCAAGGATGACTTCGTGCATAATCAGTATTCTGTAACTACATCTTTCGACCTCGCGGAGGCCTACTACACGACTTGGCGTTACGGGATCTTTAGTGACTCAAGTCATTCGGTGTTTCGAGTAACATGTTAAACACACTTGTTACTTGTCAGAGAGAACGTTTCGAGTGACAGTTAGTTGTGCACTCTCAAAGGTTCACGTGCAAGAAAATGGCGTGCCGCAATGTGGCGTGTTGAGCTGCACTCTTTTCATAGTTAAGATGAACTCTCTTGGGAAGGCATTGCCACCAACAATTTCCTATTCTATGTATGTATACTACGTGCAGATATCTTAGGAATCATGTAAAATGTCAATCTTTGAACGTGAAGTCTAGCTGGGCGTCGAGACACTTGCCGGCTCGGCAGATAAGAGTGGGTTTAAACTTAACCCTAGAAAAAGCTCTTGCGTTGTGTTCTTCAAAAAGCGTAAGGTCCATGCGGACACAGACAGTTGCATTAATGGTGTGTCCGTTTCTGTGAACAAGGAGCACAACTTTTTAGGTCTTGTGTTTGCCCCCAAACCAACATTCATTCCCTCATCAAGGAAATTCAGCATAAATGTCTGCAAACAATGGATATCCTTAACGTTCTCTCCCAGCAATCCTATAGGGGCTGACAACGAACTCGTGCTGCGCTTGTATACTGCTTGGTGTGGGTCTCGTTTTGACAATGGCTGCATGGTGTTTGGGTCGGTGACTAAAACAGCGTTGCGAATGCTCACCCCAGTGCTTGACCAAGGGCTTCATCTTGCCTAGGGTGCTTTTCGCACTAACCCGGTCGAAAGTCTGTATGTTGAGTGTAATAAGTGGCGCCTTGCGAACCGACGGACGCACATGCACACGCTCTACACTTTTAATATTTCATCACTGAATAACCATCCTGTTTATCCTCTCATTAGGAATACATCCGCATCGCTGCTATGTTAAATCGCCGATCTGTTTCTCTGCCCTTTTTGCTTAGATTGAGAGAGCTAGCATCGGATCTCAGTGCTTCGCTTTTAGTTCTGTACAGATCATCCTTTTCAGACATTTTACCTTCTTGGAAAGTTCGCTCGGTGTGCTGTGACACTTGGCATAGACAAATAAGGTCACGAGCTGCAAAAATACCGCACTTTCTTTCTCTGCAGTTTAAATACCGATGTGCAGAATTTTAGAGTGACGCTTCTAAAACATCGTCCATGGTGTCTTGCGCTGCTCATCGTCCGAAGTTCAATGCTGCCAGAACCAGGAGCGTACAAAGGTTTTTTCAGCAGAAGCGTATAAAATTTTCCCGATTTTACAACACAATAATAAAAATCAGGTCCCAAATTGTATCATCTAAAGAGTGCATCAGTGTTGTTCGTGCGCTATCATCGCACAAGCCACTCAAAAACCACATTGTTAGTGTTCAAAACCATTACGTTTGTATATGCGTGATAGCATCAGCTGCTCTTCCGGTGGTTCCCACCACACCCTGAGATTGCTGACAACGAGTTGCGAGCGATAGAGCCGCTGCTGCTGCACTCAGGAACACTGTAGACACAACAGCGGTACCCAATAGAGACCTCAAGCCACACATAAGACAACACTTGCGTAGAACATGGCAAACACACTGGACTGAACAAACAGACAACAAACTACATTTATTAAGCCGCATTTGGCATGATTCATAGAAGACTCAAGCACAGACACAAGCAAGTTGCCTTGGTTAGGCTAGTGAAAGGGCACACCCAAGCAATGCCCTCGATTCAGCTCAAAAGATAAGAACCACAGTGCTGCAGGTGCGCAGCGGCCCTATCTATCGTTCACGTACTCATTCAATACAAGGGTCTCGACACCACACGACTACAACAATTTTTCAGCTGTACATACAACACAACCCACTACACCCAGCAAACTTCTTGCTCGACAACCCAATGTTTTATAACAAACGTGTTTTTCAGTTTTTATCAGACGTAAAGTTTTTACAGCTTCTTTTGTGTTGTCACGAAAACAAAGACGACACACTTTTCTTCTAGAAAACAAGTTTATTGGAGGGAACTTGTGCTCCCCTAACAACTCAATGAATGCACAGGCGGCGAAGCAGCAGTAAACATAGTAATGTGCGTAGCCGAGCTTCGGCGAGTCCAATGCCACGGCGTCGGCGCTGCGGTCATTTATCGCTCGGTGTGAGGGCTTCACGAGCAGTCCAATGCCATCCAGAACACTGTAGTTCATAGAAGAATATTCTAGGCTGGTGACGTCAGTTCGCGACACTCTCCCTATCAAAGGAGATACAACGTGTGGCATAAAGAATGGTACATGCGCTTCACTTTTCCGACGGATAACACTGATAACAGAACCAGTGCCCCAGCACGGGGAAAGCATAACATTAACAAGCAAACGTAAAACATTGTTCGTGGCTTTACCTCCCTCCAAAAGGGCATTGACCAATGCTAAAATTTATTACCATCCGTATAAACAACAAAAATCGTCATCGTGCGTACTAAGCTTTCAGGCGAACCACGTTAACGCATTCGGGCCTCGTGTGGCATCGTGATGTTCCGGAGTCACCATCAGGTATCACCTCGTAGTTAAGTTGGACAACACGTTGCAGAATCCGGTAGGGTCCGAAATACCGTCGCCGAAGCTTCTCGCTGAGTCTGCGTCGGCGTATCAGAGTCTAAACCCACACACAATCCCCTGGACGGTACTCGCCGTGTCGGCGTCGGAGGTTGTAACGTCTGGCGTCCACCAGATCAAGGTCGTTTGTGCGAACTCGAGCAAGCTGGCGGGCCATCTCTAAACGCCGAACGTATCCTTGGACGTCGCCGATGAGGTTGTCGTCTTCCACGTGGACAGCATGGCATCAAGCCTCGTAGTCAGCAGTCTTCTGTAGACAAGCTCGAATGGTGCCATGTGCGTAGTTTTTTAAATAGTACTGTTGTGCGAAAATGTGACATACGGAAGGACTTGTTACTAAGTCATATGTTCAATGTCAGCTAAACAGGGTGCCAATAATGTCACTGTCTATCTCCGACTTCAACCGAGTAGGCGGTATGCTCCAACCCCCAAATCCCCCTCTTTTCTTAAAGCCCGAACACTAGCCGACAAACAAACCAATCACAGATTTTAAATGACAACGTACTCCTCGTATATCCAAAGCAAGCATAACACCATAGGCCTCCGCCTACGTGTTTGTTGTTCCCCTCGATGTGCTCTTTCCTGAAGGAGCTGCCAGGTGGTAAGAAGTTCTGAATAATGCTTCACTTTCCCTTCTACAAAATATTAGAGGCAATTGTACCAGCCAACTCAGCCTCTTCAATGACGAGATTGAAGCAGTTCGGCTAACTGAGCAGGACATACTAGGTGTTATTATTTTTATAAATCGCAAGGAAAATGATCTCACCCATGAGGAAGCGGCTCCGTTTCAACGTGACCGGCTTCTCTCGCAACATCCAGCTTGCACTGTAAAACATCAGCGTCTCAATAACTCGGACTATGGAGTAATAATTCAGGTAACGTCCCCCCTTGATACAGAGATCGCTTAAGTAGAACCTCCTCCTTCAAGCAATTATCCTAAAGAAGAAACAAGCTCCCTCTGTACCTGCGCCAGCAGCGTTATGGACATTTTAAAACAGTAACGGCCGACGAAAAAGACATCCTAGAACGACGTTTAACTCTCTGTCCCTCATATACCCACGTTAAATATTACGAGTTACAGAAAGATACTGTTATGAGGCGAGGATGCGGAAGAGAAGAATGTATTTAAAGTATGTACACTCTTTACAGTAAGAAAGGCTGGGCTGCCGCTAACCTTCAGAATGACCCACAAGAGACCTCGTCGTCTTCCTCTACCAACAACCGTCGCTGGACGCATTGTTCTTGCTTGTGGACCAAACCCTCAGAACTACATCGTTCGTCGTCTCCTAGTTTGCGCCGTGGCATTACCCCCCCGGCGGAACAAGCGCTGTCGCGGCGCTACGGCGAATCCATGAGAGGCGGTTGGTACGGCTTCAGCCGGACTACGTGGACAATGTCCGTAGAAGGTGCACGAGTCGACGAGGGTGGAGAAACTGGGGATATCTCATACGTGACATCGGTCACTTGACGTAGCACATGATACGGGCCACAGTATCGGGGCAGCAGTTTTTCAGAAAGCCCGACTTTGCGGGTAGGTGTCCACAGAAGAACAAGGGATCCCGGTGTGAAGTGGGCCACGCGGTGTTTGTGGTCATAAATTGTCTTCTGGGCAGCTTGCGAGGAATAAAGTTGGTGGCGGGCTATCTGCCGCGCATGATCAGCGCGTGCAATGGCTTCACTTGCGTACTCCGACCGCCCTAGCGATAGGTCGCCCGACGTGGGGAGGAGTGTGTGCAATGGTAAGGTAGGATCATGGCCATATAGAAGGTAGAATGGTGAATATCCTGCGGTATCCTGCCGGGATGAATTATAAGCGAAAGTCACATAAGGCAGCATGACGTCCAAGTCGCGATGGTCTGCAGAAATGTAGCAAGAAAGCATATCTGTCAGGTTTCGATTGAGGCGTTCCGTGAGGCCATTAGTTTGGGGATGATATGCTGTAGATAGCTTGTGCTTAGCAGAGCATGAGCGAAAAATATCGTGAAATACTTGGGAGAGGAAGTAACGTCCACGGTCAGTTAGGGGGTGCGCCATGTCGAGGTGCGCCATGCTGGAGAATTATATCCCGAAGCAGAAAATCGGCTACATCTGTAGCACAGCTGGTCGGCAATGCACGCGTGATGGCGTAGCGCGTGGCGTAATCGGTCGCGACAGCAATCCACTTGTTTCCCGATGAAGACAACGGAAAGGAGCCAAGCAGTCTAGACCGACACGGAAGAAAGGTTCTGCCGTGATGTCAAGAGGCTGGAGCTGGCCCGCTGGAAGCGACGTTGGTGCTTTTCTGCGTTGGCACTGGTCGCAAGCCCTGACGTAGCGGCGTACGGAACGGTATAGGCCAGACCAGAAGAAACGACGGCGGACTCGATCATAAGTGCGAGAGATGCCGGGGTGCCCAGCAGTCGGCATGTCGTGAAGCTGCTGCAGCACAGTGGAGTGTAGGTGCTGGGGAACAACGAGCAGCAGCTCAGGACCATAGGGACAAACATTGCGATGGTATAGGATGTTGTCACGGAGCAGAAACATTGCCGTTGAAGTTTCGGGTGAGGCTGAGTTAAGGTTTTCTATAATAGATCGTAGTGCCGAGTCATGACGCTGCTCTTCCTTAATGTGAAGAAGGCCAGATATAGTACACAGAAAAGCTGCACCCTCATCTTCATTGTCGTCGGGGGGGTCGTAAGGGTGCTGGGACAGGCAATCAGCGTCTTGATGCAAATGTCCAGATTTGCTATTTTACATCAAATGTATACTCCTGGAGACGCAATGCCCACCGACCTAGCCGCCCTACGGGTTCCTTTAGCGAAGAGAGCCAGCACTGCGCCTGATGGTCTGTCACGACCGTAAACGGGCGGCCGTGCAGGTAAGGACGGAACTTGGTCACTGACCACACAAGAGCGAGACATTCTCTTTCAGTGATTGAGTAGTTGCGCTCTGGGGTGGAAAGAAGGCGGCTGGCATAGGCGATAACATGCTCCAGTCCACCTTGTCGTTGCGCCAAGACCACCCATATACCGTAAACACTGGCATCCGTGCGGACTTCTGTGGGCGCATGAGGATCAAAATGAGCCAGAAGTGGTGCATTGGTGAGCACGGAAACTAGGGTGGTAAAAGCAGCCATTTGATCGGAGCCCCAGGAAAACGGAACGTTTTTCTTCAGCAGGCCGATAAGGGGTCGGGCAATGTGCGCAAAGTCCTTGATAAACCGGCGGAACGGAGTCCCAGAAAGCTTCTGACGTCTTTTGTTGAGCGCGGTACCAGGAAGTTCTGGACTGCGCGAAGTTTATCCGGGTCGGGTTGAACTCCCCTGGCGTAAACGAGGTGCCCCAGGATTGCTATTTGTCAACGGCAGAAATGACATTTTGAGGAATTTAGCTGGAGACCCGCCCGCAGGAAAAGTGCCAAAATATCAGAAAGGTGCTCGAGATGGGCGGTAAACGAGGGGAAAAAACAATAACATCGTCCAAGTAACAGAGGCATGTGGACCACATAAAGCCCTAGAGCAGTGAGTCCTCATGCGTTCAAATGTTGCTGGAGCGTTGCAGAGGCCAAAGGGCATCACCTTGAACTGATAATGACCATCAGGTGTTATGAAGGCGGTCTTATCACGGTCCATTTCATCCACGGCAATTTGCCAATATCCCGACCAAAGGTCGATGGATGAAAAATAATTGGCTCCGTGGAGGTAGTCAGGGGCGTCATCTACCCGCGGAAGGGGATAAACGTCCTTCTTCGTGACGGCATTAAGGTGTCGATAGTCCATGCAAAACTGCCATGTGCCGTCTTTTTTCTTGACCAGCACCACTGCAGAAAGGCGCAATGATATCCTTCGCCAGCATCTTATTCACTTCTCGTTGGATTACTCACCTCTCAGCGCGGGAAACTCTGTGCGGGCGTTTGGGAATTGGGCTTTGCGCTTCCTGTAATAATTCGATGCTTTAACGAAGAAGTTTACCTAAAGGGCGGTCTTTGAGATCGAAAATATCCCAATATGATGCTAGCAGTCGGCGGAGCTCAACGGACTGTGCAGGGAGGAGATCGGGAGCCAACATCGTTGAGTATGGATCGGTCGGAGAAGGGGCACAAGAAAAGTTATCGGCGGGATGTTTTTGGGGATCGGCCGTTAAAACAGAAAGGTTGTACTCTCCTTAAGGGGACAGATGACCAAGAGTGATTCCTTTGGGCAGCGATTGCACGGAAACGCTGAAATTGAGAAACGGAAGAAATGATCTTCTTTGCTTGATTCTGACAAGTGTGTGTGTTAGCTTCACTCTGCGCTCCAGTGCAATGGGTGTGGTTTGCGATACGACGTAATCCCAGTCCGGTACAGGGGAAGAGATAACAGCGGGACATAAGGAATGCTTGAGGCTGGTAAACGAACATCTTCGAGACAGCACAGACGCGGCAAGGGTTCTTCGATGGTGACCGGTGGCAGTGGAAGGTCGAGGTGGTCGAGGCCGAGAGAACAATCTATGAGCGCTGAATGATCCGACAAAAAATCTTGGCCTAGATAGAATAAGGTCATGGGTGCAGTGGTCTAAAACGGCGAACAGGACTGTTGTGTCATGGCCAGCAATATTGACGCGCAGGGTGCACAAACAGGCGACCGCTGGGGTACCTCCGTCAGCAACCCGGAGACACGAAGTGGCTGGGGTCAAAACTTTTCGCATACGACACCGAAGCTTCGCACTCATGACCGATACTTGCGCCCCGGTGTCAATGAGCACACTCACATCGACACCATCAACTTTCACGTCCAACAAGTTCTGTTTGGCTCGGAGGGTCATCAGAGGATTTTCACGTCGGTCGGAAAATGCAGCGTTACCTCTGGGGGCTGCATCCTGTAGTTTTCCTGGGAGGGTCTCGAGTAGCTGATCGACGAGGTCGGCGAGGAGAACGGGACTGGCGACGCGGCGGCGATGGGGAACGACCAGACCAGCGGTTGTCGGCGGAATCAGCGGTGTTCGGCTGCGGCTGACGGCGGGAATAGAAGCGTCGAGGAGGGTCGTCAGGGTACAGGTAGAAGTTGTTCTGGCGGGGAGGAAATGGACGGCTCCAGCAGTATCGAGCCACGTGGCCTACCCGTCTGCAGTTGAAACAGATCGCCCGGTCGTCAGGAGACCGCCATTCATCAGCGAGGCGGCTCTGGAAACGTGGCGGCATATTGTCACACCAAGAAGGGATGACGGGTGAACCATAACGAGCGCATGTGTGCCCCACGGAGCAAATTGGCTGCACTCCTAGGTTCAGCAGCTCTTCGCGCACAACTGCTTGTATGAGAGGTACAGGGACAGCGAAGGAGTTCTGGGCGTCGTGCGGGAAGCAAGTTGGGGCAATGGCCTCAATCTCGCGACGTACAATTCTTGCGATATTATCTGGAGTTGGTGCCATCCCTGTGGAAGTGCGCTGTCCTGCTGGCAGCTGAAGGTTATCTTCGCAGGAAGAGGTCGCAGCCGTGTTAGGGAGCCGGGTGAATTTTTGAGTGATTCGGCGGCTTTTCTCTAGCCCAAAGCGACGACATTCGGCGAGAAGGGTGTCAACGTTGTCGCATTTCTTGAAAACTAGAAGGTTAGAAGCTTCGTCGGCGATTTCTTTTAACACGTGGCCCACTTTTTCTTCCCCCGACATCTGACAGCCGACTTTGTAGCAAAGGGATAGCACGCTCTTAATGTAAGTAACGTACGATTCAGTGGGGCTTTGCACGCGGGAGGCAAGGTCATTTTTGGCTTCTAGCAGCTGACTCTCGCACCGTCCGAACAGAGCCTTCAGCTCTTTTTTACAAGCGTCCCAACTGGTGAGACGGGCCTCGTTTGTGTTAATTCAATCCTTGGCCGTACCTTTAAGGTAGAGGTCCTGGTTGGCGAGCATGAAGGTGGGGTGCCAGGGATTGTGGCTACTGACACGCTCGTACATAAGGATCCAGTCTTCTACGTCGACGTCATCCGTGCCGCTGAATTTACCCGGTTCGCGCGGGTGGGTAAGGTTGATGGTCTGGCCTGTAGCGGCCTGGCTAGGCGCAGTCATGGTGAGGGTTGTCCCCGAGTGCTCTTTACGAAAGGAAGAGTGCCGGACGTGGCGTCCGCTACGCAGCTCAGTATTCGCAAAAGGCCAGCACCTCCACCACAAGATGTTACGAGGCGAGGATGCGGAAGTGAAGAATGTATTTAAAGTATTTACAGGAAGAAAGGCTGGGCTGCCGCTAACATTCAGAACGACGACCCACAAGAGACCTCGTCGTCTTCCTCTACCAACAACCGTCGCTGGACGCATTGTTCTTGCTTGTGGACTAATCGTTCAGAACTACATCGTTCGTCGTCTGCTAGTTTGCGCCGTGGCAATATCATTGAGTTTTCTCAGTGAATGAGAATAAATAACTTTTTCTTGAAAAACTGGAACAAAGTGACCTTCACGAGCGCACCCCCCACTACTCCCACGTGGACTCCAGATGTACATCAAACTCCAAAATACATCTGTATTTAAATCAGTATTAAGGCAACTATTGACAACAACTAAGCAATCAAACAAGCGCAAGAACCTAACTCCGTTGGGAGAAATTACCCTAAATAGCCTATGAGGCAGAAGTGATATATTCATACAGCCGGCCGACAAAGGTGGTAGCGTAGTTGTTTTACCTATGGGAAAACACAAAGCTGTTGCTTATACGCAGTTCAACAATCCTTGCCACTACAACCCCTTAGAGAACGATCCTAGCCAGGAGTAGAGCCTATTCAATCATTCGGAGCCTCACAGATCTGCTATCTAGACAATTAATAACGACCATTGCCTTACATTTTATGAGACCGAATAATAATCAGGGGGGACATTTTTACCTCCTCCTGAAAGTGCACAAAGTCCCAGTAGAATTATTGTTTAGTGCCGACATTCCTGGCACACCCATAGTATCGAATAACAATACCCCAACAGAAGCTATATATCTATTTTTGAATCATTATCTATCCGACATTCCGGCACTTCCTTCATTCGTTCACGACACCCCCCTTTCCTATGCATAATAGATGAGATAAGTAAGGGTGGGCGCCTAACATTGGAACCCTTCTTGTAACTCTTGATGTTTCCGCATGGTATCCCTCCAACTTTTCTCTCGAATCTTATTGCATTTTTCTTTATGTAGTTTTGCTCCGCTTTGTCTTGTGCCCGATACGTCCCTCTAACATCATCTTTTCGTTTTTGAGTTTAAGAAAAGCCCTGTTCCATGAATGTTGCTGCTGACGAAACGTGCCTTTTCAGTTGTGGGGCTATTGCTTTTTCTTTTGTGTATGTGTGTGGTTTTCCCTCTTTTTTTTATCTGGACCTAATTATTCTCCCTTTTCTTTACCTTTTCGTTCAACCTAAGGCTTCAGATTGTTCATGATAAGGACTCCTCTCACCGCCTGTTCTGCTTCCGGCGTTTCTGAGAAACTTCCTGTAGGCCACGTGGCGGGGTGGCATGCACCCTCTTGTCATTTACAGACAGACAGACAGACACGCAGACAGATAGATAGATAGATAGATAGATAGATAGATAGATAGATAGATAGATAGATAGATAGATAGATAGATAGATAGATAGATAGATAGATAGATAGATAGATAGATAGATAGATAGATAGATAGATAGATAGATAGATAGATAGATAGATAGATAGATAGATAGATAGATAGATAGATAGATAGATAGATAGATAGATAGATAGATAGATAGATAGATAGATAGATAGATAGATAGATAGATAGATAGATAGATAGATAGATAGATAGATAGATAGATAGATAGATAGATAGATAGATAGATAGATAGATAGATAGATAGATAGATAGATAGATAGATAGATAGATAGATCTAGATAGATAGATAGATAGATAGATAGGTGGATGGATCGATGGATGTATGGATGGATGGATGGATGGATGGATGGATGGATGGATGGATGGATGGATGGATGGATGGATGGATGGATAGATAAATAGATATATAGAAAGATAGATTTTTATTTGGTAATGCGAAGTTCGTAAATGCAGGCTGAAAATTACGTTGGCCGTTATGAACGCCAAGAACAGGTTTTTGAAATGTTTGAAAGATAAAATAGGACAAATACATGCCCCTAAGTTGGCACAAACAACCACGATCCTTAAAATACGAGTCTGGTGCGATAATTATATGCTACAGGTGAGGCAGTGCTCCTATTCAGTTTGAATAAATGAATTGTTTCTTTCCACTTATGTACATTTATATATACAGATATCTTCATATAAAGTGGTGGGTCCAAGGAGAAACGCTGTAATGGACTGCTTGACTAGCCCTTGTCCCCGTCGGGTACAAAGCAAAGACAAGGTGATCAGCACTTCACAAAACAGGTAAATGAGACTAAAAAATCAACAAAAGAAAAAAAGGGTGGCCGCGTTACTGCACAACCAAAAAAATTGTTAATGAGTGTGTAGTCAACTTCTTAGCAAAATAATATTTTCTTGTAGATTGGAATACATGTTATCCACGTTATATTTACTCAACCGGTTTAGCAATGAGGGTGCAACTAAAGACAACATCAGTGAGCCGTAATTTGTTCTAGGGCATGTTACAATCCCTTTGTCAGGTTGTCGTGTAGGATAAGGTAGATTTCGCTCGGAGAGGTTTGCCAATTGAAGAATACTGTTTTGCTGGTGGGAACAGGAAGCTTTTCTATAGGCCGCCAATAAACGTATGTCGTAAAATGTTAGAATACTGTATTTATTTTGGGTATTCAAGGCCGGTTCCATGGATTGGTATAACTCAATATTGAAAATTGCTCTCAATGCTCTTGTTTGCAAAATAAATATTTCTGTTCGTTTGTCTGGGTTGTCAATTCCCAGACAAGTTGACAATAATTTAGATGGGACAGAAAAAGAGAGTGGTAGATTAGTATTTTTACTCCAGTTGGTATTACGAATCTCAGTTTTGATAACACGCCCACAACGCAAGATAGCTTATTTATCACATGGTTTACGGGAAAGTTCCAATTAAGTGAATTAGAGAAATGTACTCCTAAAATTTTAAAGTAGCTCACGACCCTAAATAGTCTGTGACATAGAAAAGGGTACAGTTTTCCGACGGTTGCTTAGTTTTAGCGAACAAGAACATACCCTTTGTTTTAGACGCATTAACTGTTAATTTATTGCGGTCGGGCCATTTTCACAGCGCCAGCAATGTTTCATTCGCAATAGTTCCTAAATTAGCGTAGTTTGGTCCAGAGAATTGGAGGGTGGTGTCGTCCGCATAAATAATAGGCTAGGCTTGCGGGATAGCAGTAACTATATCATGAATGTAGATATTGAACAAAAACGGTCGCAATATGCTTCCTTGCGGTACTCCGGACATGATGGGTTTAATTGAAGAAGTTGAGGAGTTGATTTGACCGTATTAGTGACGTTGGCTCAAAACTAACTTTATCAGGAGAACGCGTGTCCGCGAAGCCCATATGCCTCTAGCTTATTTAACAGAATATATTGTGATAGAGAGTCGAATGCTTTCGTAAAATCTACGAAGAGGACAAGTGCAGCGTTTTGTTTTTCTAGTGATTCTAAAAGAAATTCCGTCTGTGTAATTAGGGCCAGCTCAGTAGAGCGCTAGGGTATAAATCCGTACTGCGAGTCTGTGAAGATTATGTGTTTATTAGCAAAAATGAGAAGTCTTAACAAAATAATTTTTTTCAAATTCTTTGCCAAATACTGGGAGAATGGAGATAGGACGATAATTACCAAATTTGTTTTTTTTTTTACCTTTCTTATGTATAGGAATAACTTTCGCACTTTGCATTCCTGAAGGGAAAACTCATTTTTCGATCGCAAGGTTAAAGATACATGAGAGTAGTAGGGCAATCTTGATGATAATATGCTTCAAAGGTCCTATTTGTATATTATCCCGATCACAATCTTGGCTGTTATTTAGACTTTGGAAAACATGCATTACTTCAGTGACATCAACGGCTAGTAGGCTAATAGTAGATTTTATACTACTCTGGATGCTGCCATATGGAACAGCCCTTGTGGTGCCCTGAAACATGCTCACAAAATAATCATTGAAATCGTTTGCAAGAGAATCATTTGTAAGCACAGTGTTATGTACGATCCCGGACGGCAAACTGTTCGACCTGCACCGGTTTAGGATGGTGTTAATTATTTTTAATGTGCGATCTGTTTTGCCTCTGCAAGAAGTAAAAAGGTTGTGGTAATAGGCTTCCTTTGCCTTAATAAGTTCCTTTTGAAGTTTATTTCTAAATATTTCAAATTGACCAAACTTTCTTATCGATGAAACGCTTATTTAATTTATTTTTTGCTTGATTTTTGCATTGCGCTCGGCAGTTATTCATGGCTTCCTATTTTTCTTTTACGGCGATTACTTAAAAAAAACACTGGCAATAAAGGTCCTTAAAAATCTCAATGAAACATGTGTAAGCATCCTTAGCACTAGATTGTTTGTATAAGTCTTGCCAATGTATTTGTGATATCAGTATCCTAAATTGAGCGAGCGTTGTCGTCGTTATATTATAAATGCAAGTACGGTCTTCTTTACGTTGCCAGACTGGTAGGGACTGGGCTTCTAAATAAAACAAATGTGGCCATGTGGTCACTTACTGCTGTTATTATTGTGCCTGAGAGCGTTGGTAATTTACTGTTGTCGATGAGAAAAAGGTTAATCAAGGTTCTGATTAGGTATTTGGTATTTATTAGGTATTTGATTTAGGTTATCCTTTCCTACGCTTCAGCGAGATACAACACCAATGTATCAACACAGGGTTGATGTGTAGAAACGCTGAAACCGCTACGAATGGAGATCCTGAAGGGTACGAAATGTTTGTCGTCGTCTATGCTGCATTGTCGGTTTTGTCTGGGTAGCGCCACTAGATAGAATCGGCACTCTCTTTTTGGTATTTTTCCGTGCCACCGCCGTGATAATAAGTGAGTTCGAATTACGTAATATTGGTTTACCCTGCGACGGTTCATGGGTGCCGCCGTTTTGTTGTTTATTTGTTTTAGGCGGTCAAATCTGGTAGCCTGAGCTGGTACTGCCCTCACCACGGCTTCGCATGACTAACGTCGTTCCCAATGCATGTCAGCAGCAGAAGTGTGTACAACGATGCCGTTTTGCTGCATCCTTGGTAGTGTTCCTAACAAACAATGCGTTCAGATTTATCACTGAAGCCGTCGATACTACACTGCGGAAAGACAGAATGGCCTACCGTTGCTTACTTGCGTGCCTTTGTCTCGGTACTCTAGTAACAGGTGTACTGATACAACACTTGGTATCTGTGATGCGAAATGGTGGGTCCTGTCTAGCCTTACCTCTGCGCTCGGCGTCTTCGGTACGAGCTGCTCTATTTAGGAGGCTAAGGGTGGCTAGCGTTGAGAGATGATCAGTCAGCATAGCGTTTATAGGGATCTTATGATGGGGTGTCCCAGTGTTCACAAGCGCCTTTTCTCTCTAATGCGGTTTTGATGCATCTTTTGTGGGTTCCCTAAACAGATTCAGACTCTATGCTGTATACCTCATTAGCCTGATAATTGTGATCGGCGTGTAATGCCTTGCCCACTTGTCTCTTTTTGCCCACATAGATTAGTTTTCCTCACGCCAATGAAACCATTGGGGGCAGGGTTATCCAGCTTGGATGTAAAATGAGGTCCCCATACCCACGAGTAAGCCATGTGGTGATGTCAACAACCCCAAACGCAAGAAACGATTACCGTGACATACATACTCAAGAAAGTCGAGGGGCACAGGCTTCCCTCTAGCATTGTTAATATTGCTCCAAACGCTTATTCCGGAAGTAGTGCGTGTGGATCCATCATGGCAGGCTAGTCTTCGTCCATTTTCGGTCTATATTTAAAGCATTTAATTTAGGTCACCACCTTCAAAAACGCATAAAAAAGGCTTTTTCATTTACTTTTTCAACTTCCCTGTCTATTCAAAAATACTTAGAAAAAACATTGTGCTGTAATCCTAATTGGTTCAAAAGTTATGATCATTTGTCAATCCTTCTGCGATGCATCCGAAACCGAAACTGAAGGTTTACGATTGCGCAGCATCTGCGATATCGTCATAAATGTTTGTTTCTTTATACGTTAAGTAAGTCTTATTTATTTAGGTACATTCTAAAGCTTTTGTACGCATTTTGCGGGATATCGTAAATTCGATTTTTTTGTAAATTTCCACTTAAGAGCAGTGGGTGCCCCAGTCTTGTTCGTTGCTCGCATTTGCGTTGCCTTGCGTTTGTGTCTGGTTGTCTGTGCTTTTTCTTAGGCCGTGTTAAGCTTGCGGATAAAGTTCTACCCTAGCAAGGAGACCGTTTTGAAACTTGATAGACTGCAGTTACAGTTATACGTTATAGTACCAGGGTGGTGTGCTGACCACTGACTGTCACCATATGACGACGGCCGCATATGAGTCAACGGTACGACTCAAAATCGGTGAAACAATGTGTGCTTCAGCTTAGTCAGAAGGAGATCGTGCCCGTTACAAGAAGGGAGCCCGCTATGAGCCTGGCGGATTTTAGCTACATTGATTGTTTTTATTGTACGTACAGAGGAATAAACCTTTCAAGCCTCTTTTATCAAACTTGATGTTTTTTTTCATCCATCAGTAACGCCAAAAGTGATAACTTTGCTTACAATAACTTTTTTCATACGAAAACTTGCCTTCTGTTTTTATGTATAGAAATATGCAATAAAGTAGAATGAAAGAAAAATATTGGTAAGTTTTTAAATTATAGCCAGTTGTGTGAAACCCAAACTTGCCGGATATCAAATTTCTCAGTGTTCGTAAGATTATGCAAGCTAGCTCAAAGACAATATAATCGTGGAGGTTAGATGCATGGGTGATTGTCCTCCTTAGGTTCCTGCTCGGAGAAAAAGTCCAAAACGCATTGAGAACTTCCACGCTGTCGGAAGTGCCCCGCGAACCACAAGCCATGACCTACTCCGGGGCTGTTCATCAACCCCGACCTGATCCAACACGTCGTGTAGAAGCCCCGCCGTACCGCCGTCCCCTGTCGCCCGTACGACCCGCTGCCGCCCAAAACCAGAACCCGAGGAAGACGGATGTCTGGCGAACGCTCAATAATCCTCCCCTGTGCTACCACTGCGGAGAGGCCGACCACATCTACCGTGGCTGCCCCTACAAGAGGCTTGGTTTTCGAGGGTTCTCCGAAGACGCACCCCGCCCTCGACCAGGCCAGCACCCATCGGAGATCGATAATACCTTTCCAACGCCAGCCGTGGACCAGCCCGCTTCAACCGATCGCCGTCGCCCTACCCATACCAGTCTCGCAGCCGCCGTAGGAATGCTGATTTCTCACGTAGAAGATCCCCCAGCCCACGAATGAAAACCCTCCAATGCCGCAACGACTCGCGGAAGACGATGACTCCGACAGTCGCTCAACCCGACGATCCGATCTCACCCCTGTGGGACTCCTGAACACGTCGACGGCCACACGGCGCGACCCGTACCCGACTTGACCGAACCTGACACTGAGAAGACAACGACCTCGATGCACTGTGGTTGACCGTCATCACGGACAATTCGAGATACGACGCCACCCGCCGCACCGGTAACTCGAAAAAAAGCAGCGTACGACGTTCAGATGCCCAGCGATGGTTTTGAAGTAGTCGCCCCTCATAGACACGTGAGTCGACTATTCAGTCATGAGCGGACCATTTGCTTCTAAGCTGAAGAAGGTCATGGCCAGATGGGACGGTTTCGCACATTCCTCACAGCCGGAGGCCACGTCGTGACGCCAAGTGGAGCGTGCACATCGCTCGTTACCCATAGATGGCACAACGTACACTGCGGTATTCATCATTTGTCTAACTGCTCCCGTGACGTAATTTTTGGAATGGACTTTTTTACAGACAACGGTGCAATAATTGAATTACGAAACTTACGCTACATGGACAAACAGAAGAAGGAAGACAGACAATGCGCAACTCACAACTAATTATTTGCAGGGAAAGAAGTTGCCTTATATAGGCTTTTACACGACAGAAAAAACATAAAAGCAGACAGTAAAATCGATGACAAAACCACAATACTCCGAGCCCGGCTACCGCTTGCTGTTTAAAAAACGAAACTCATTGCCTAAAAAGTGATAATGACGGTTCACCGATGCACTCCTCGTGATTTTTTTTGGGATGAAGTAGGATTTTCAGAGCTCACGCACGATAGTGTCACGGCTTCTGTCAATGATAATAGTTCTTTGAGGCGCGGAGTACAAGCACAATCACGGCAATGCATGGGCATGTGTGATCCAGTGCCTTTCTTGATTGATAAATCATGCTCCATGAGGCGATCATTTATGCAACGTCCGCTTTGACGAATGTATACCTTGTCACTTTTAGCAATGAGTTTCGTTTTTTTTAGACAGCAAGCGGTAGGCGGGCTCTGAGTATTGTGGTGTTGTCATCGATTTCACTATCTGTTCATGTTTTTTCTGTCGTGCAGAAGCCTATATTGGGCAACTTCTTTCCTTGCAAAAAAATAGTTGTGAATAGTTGTGAGTTGCGCATTGTCTCTCTTCCTTCGTCTGTTTGTCCATTTTGCGCAAGTTTCGTAATTCATATTGCACCAACTAGCCCAACAGGACATTATACTGTGCAATAATTTATCAACAGGCCAAGTCCATAACGTTTTTGCATCACTCCATGACGCCGGAGACTAACCTCGAACACCGGGCTTCTTTAAGGATCGCCGATGAACATGTCACCCTGCCACCCCACGCAAGCTTGATGATCACCGTCTACTGTGAAGGTGCTGTTCCTGACGTTGACGCTATTTTAGAGAGTGACCAAAGGCTGCTCCTCGACCGCGGCGTCTCCGTCGCAAGAGGCATTGCGCACTTAAGGCAACGCCAATCCCCAGTTTTGGTCACTAATTTCAGCGAGGAATACCAGCATTTCAACAGAGGTGATGTAATTTCGTTCCACGTACAAACGCAAGAAGCTAGTGACGGGAACGCGGTTGCTGACTTCGAACGCGCACCGGAAGATACCTTCAAACTTCCGAATCCCTTCGACGTGAATCCGTCGCTATCGCAAGAAAAACGAAAGAAATTATTGGATTTGTGGCATTACTACAGATAGTGTTTTTTGCCGAACTCATAACTACGTCAGACACCTCCTGCGAAGCACCGAACAAGAACCGAAGATTGAGCCCGACCTACCCGACAGTCACCGTACCGCGTCTCTTCACACGAGCCGGAAGCCATCCGGACTCAAGTCGACGACATGCTCAGTGACGTTATTATACAGCCATCGAAAAGCCTCTGGGCTGCGTTGGTCGTACTGGTGAAGAAAAAGGACGACACAATAAGGTTTCGCGTTAACTACCGGCGACTGAACAAAATCACCAAAGAGGACGTGTACTCTCTTCCCCGAATCGATGACGCCCTTGACCACCTCTGCCAAGCGAAATACTTCTCATCGATGGATCTGAAGACCGGCTACTGGGGAATTGAAGTAGACGAGAGAGAGGCTTAGAGAACACCGCATTTATAACCCCTGACGGCCTATACGAGTTCAAGGTGATGCCCTTTGGTTTGTTCACGGCGCCAGCAACGTTTCAAAGAGTCCTTGACATGGGGTTAGCTGACCTGAAGTGACACACTTGCCTCGTATACCTCGTTGACGTTGTCGTATTCGCCCGAACTTCCGACGAACACCTTGCACTGGTAGTGTCTGTACTCGAGGCCATTCGTACGTCGGGGTTAACGCTGAAGCCTGAAACGTGCCGTTTCGCGTACGAGGAACTCAAGTTTTTGGGCCACGTTTTTACGCGGCAGAAATCCTGCCTGACCGGCAAGAACTTCAGCCATAGCCAACTTCCCACTACCCAAAGAGAAGAAGGGCGTGCGAAAATTTCTCGGACTATGCGCATACTTCGCACGCAACCTCGCAAAATTCGCACGCATTGCAGAGGCACTCACGCACTTGACGAAGGATAGCACCCCTTTCAGCTTAGAAAACGCCCAAGAAAAAGCATTCTGCGAGCTGCAATGACGGCCGCAAAACCCACCCGTGCTCGCTCATTTCGACAAAAACGCCCTCGTCCAAAAGCAAAGCGGTTGCGAAAAGGTAATCGCCTATGCCAGCAGTGGTCTGTAGAAAGAGGAGAAAAAGCACTCTGCGTCTGAGAAAGAGTACCTTGACGTGTATGGTAGGCCGTTCTAGGTTGTGACAGACAACCATGTGCTGTCGTTGGCTCGCCAATTCGAAAGAATCTCAGGGCGCCTTGTGTGGTGGAGCTTGCACTGTGCAAGAGTTCGAGGTCACAATCCTCTATAAATCCGGCAGGAAACACTCCGACGCCGACTCTCTGACCCCCGACCCCGTCGACCCACAACCACACGACTCATATGAAGACAGCGCGTTCTTCGGGGTCGTGACTGAAAGCGACATGGCCGCCCAGCAGCGTGCCGACCAAGATCTACGCGTCATGATCGACTACAGGCCCGGATGCAACGTCGTCATGCCCAGGACCTTCAAACGCAACTTACCTCTATTCAACCTGAAAAATACCGTCTTCATGAAGAAAAAATTCAGCCCCAGAACGAGGACGAATAATCTTCTTGTCCTCCCTGCAGATCTTCGTGACGAAATTCTGGAAGCGAGCCATGCCGACCCATATTCCAGACATCTCGGCACAGCTCGCACAAGTAGAAAATTCAAAGCGAAGTACTACAGGCCCTGCCTTAAATCAGATGTCATCAATTCTCCTAGTGCTGACGTGAATGCAAGCGACAAAAAACGCCGCCGCCCAGACCCGCTGGAGTAAAGTAGCCGATCGCCGTCCAATTGATACCCTTCCAGCAGATTGGAATGGATCTTCTGCGGCCGTTTCCTACGTTAGGATCCGAGAACAAGTGGATTTTCGTAGCTATAGACTACATGACGCGCTACGCGGAGACCGCCGATCTTCCGAGAGGGACTGCAGAAGAAGTCGCAAACTGCTTCCTAAACCAAGTTGTCCGGCGACACGGCGCACCTGAAGCCCTAATCACGGACAGCCGAACGCCTTTACTGCGGACTTGATGCAAGAAATCTTGGGCTACAGCAACACTGATCAAAGAAGAACGAGGGTGTACCACCCCCAAACGAAATGACTAACGAAACATTTGAACAAGACGATTGCGGCTGTGCTGTTCATGTACGTCAACGATGAACATAAGACCTGGGACGAAGCGCTCCCATATGTCGCGTTTGCGTACAACACGGCAATCGAAGAAACTACACAGATGTCACCATTCGAGCTTGTCTACGGAAGCAGGCCGACTACGATGCTTTACGCTGTGATTCCGCACTTTTATGACGACGACCTCGACGCCTACGTCCAAGGATACATCCAGTGTGCGGAGGAGGCCCGCAGCTCGCTCGAGTTTGTACAACGGACAAGCAGCTGGTTGATGCCAGTCGCTACAACCTCCGACGCCGAGACGGAGAGTACTACCCAGGGGATCGTGCGTGGGTTTGGACTCCCATCCGACGAAGCACATTCAGCGAGAAACTTCTGCGACGGTATTTGGAACCCTACAAGATTCTGCGACGCTGTTGACCAACTTACCTACGAAGTGATCCCTGATTGTGATTCCGGCACATCACGACGACACAGGCGACTTAGAGGGGGAGTATTGCCTCTTAGAGGGGGAGTATTGCCGAGTCTCTGCCTAGAGACTCTTAGAGGAGGAGTATGGCCGCGAACAAGAAATTGAGCTTGTTTTTATGATTTCTGTTTACTGCCTAGCCGCGTGCGGCTGTGAAATCTGTGCCCCAGCGAAGCGCGTGTTCCGTTCTTTATTTTATGCCGCATGGGTTATCTCCTTCTGATACGGAGACCGTTTCGCGCTAACTTCACTGACTTCGAATGGTCTTTTTTGATCTACAATGTTCTCGATGTAAAGCGACGGTTCGAGAAACACTCTCGCCGAATGATAAAAGCCTGCAGAGTAGACGCCGCTTGCTTCCGACCACCGACGCTCGCCCGCACACGTCACTTTTTGACTGCTGCTTTGCCGCCTGGGTATTCATTGAGTTGTTAGGGGAGCACAAACTCGCTCCAAAAACGTCCTTTCCTTCAAGACAACTGCGGCGTCTCTTGGTTCGTGATAATATAAATCATAAGAGTTACGTAGCAGATTTATTAGGAGCGAGGCGCTGAAAAACAAATGACTATGAACTCGATGATAAATGCGTTTACATTGTAGGAAGTTGATCGTCTTACACTTCTCTTTTGTTCAGTAAAGAAAATAAAAATAAACCCGCCGGGGTGGCTCAGTGGCGCTACTGCGTACGTTGGGCTGCTGAGCACCGAGCTCGCGGGTTCTGTTCCCGGCCGCGTCTGCCACTTTCCTGGTAGAGGCGAAAAGCAAAAACGCCCGTGTGTAAAAGATTGCTGCGCACGTTAAATATCTCCACATGGTCCAAAAAAATCCGGAGCCCTCTACTACGACCCTCCTCATTGCCTGCTTTGCGTCTCAGTGTTAAAACCTACAATCAACACATCAAGCTAAAATGAAACATATAGCAATGCAGAAGCAGAAGCGATTAATACAAGATGGTTACGCGGCGTGCGACCAAAAAGGAACTGGGACCGCATTCTTTCGTGTGCCCCGAGATATATTAGCTGCGAAAACGTGTAGAAAAGAAGACGCGGACTACGGACCTTACAATTGGGTGCTGCGTTGTACATACGGAGAGAAAGAAAACAAAACATTGGTGGGGATTGCAATGTTGTTCATCTGTTATAGCGCATATTCGTCATCAGAACCTATTATATTTGAGTTAATGCCTTAAGTTCCCATTCCTGCGAAAAAAGGAGATATAGTAATACATGCAGCTGTTTCTGTTAGCTGAAAAACCACCGCAGGAGTAACCAGTAAATAAATACAAAAAAACGTTTCATGGGTGGTATTTCAAACCGGGTCTATTCGGTAACCGGTCAGTTCTCTACCAGTTGCGCTATTGTTTGTTGTAGGTTTTTACACGGTTTTATAAGAAAATGGTTCTGCGCTTTTTTAGGCACGCTGTGGCGTCTTCAGCACAAAGAACGTATTGTGTACTTCAGGCACCTACTCAAGCAGACATAGTTTGCACTTCAACATCGCTGCAATGCAGTAAACATATACATATAAACACACCTAGCATGCGTCTTATAAAGTCAAATTAATGGGTCGCAACTTGAATGCGACATAATTTAAGGAGGAAAAACAACATCAATCTCAAAGCCAAAAACAATCGGTGACGAAGAACGAAAGTGTAATTTTTTTCCGTGTTCTTTTAAATTACACTACAAAACGCTTCAACCAAAGAGTCAAAAATACATTTTCTTCAATAGGTGCTTCTATACACAGTGAAGGAATCGTCCCACAAGCACGAACAATCTTTTCGGGCACTCATGTGTTCACAGATTGCACAGACATAAAGTTTCAAAGGAATTGCGGTGCAACCATTCTTTTAAAAGCATGGTAGCACCGCACATGGTTGCATGGCGGTGCAACCATGCTTTTAAAAAGATTTAGATATCTTCCTTTCCAGCTTAAAATTTGCAGTGTTTAAAAACTGCGCAGGATATTTGAGCGACAAACATGAACAGTGGAACTGCGTTACCTTTACGACCACCTTCTTGAATATGCAAGAATTTTCTATATACCAAAGATATAGCTCAACAACTTTGCTTAATAGTGCACAGGACGACGTCTGTCGTCTGATGCAGCAATGAATAAATTTTGTACTTTTTTGAATTTTGAACATGTGATAGCAATAAACGTAAATGGCCACATGTCCAGAGGACTGGCTTACAGTCGTTCGCGGCCACGTAAAGGCCTAAAAACCTACAACAAACACTAAGTAAGCACTGCATATTTGTACGTCAACAAATAACCGACAGTGCACAGGTTTTAAACGACGCCTTCACATCAGTATTTACGTGTGAAGACACCGCCTCATGCCCTAAGTTAACTCCATTCGAGACATCAGCATGCCTGAAATAATAATCAGTGAAGCTAGAATATTTTCATTGCTCAATCGACTAAAACTTTCAACTGCCTCGGATTATGCAGGCTTCAATAACAAAATAATCAAACATTTATCAGCTAGCATTTGTCCCATACTCTGTGTTTTTTCCCAAACCTTATCATCAGGTTGCATACCCCATGACTGGCGAATTGCAAAAGTAATTCCAATCTTCAAATCTGGTGAACGCTCTTCACCCCTAAACTATCGTCCTATTTCGTTAACCAATAACATTTCTAATCTCCTCGAACATATATTACACACACAAATTATCAACTACCTGGAGGACCATAACATCATGCATAAGTACCAACACGGATTTCGCAGAGGATATTCTTGTGACACAAAGCTCGCAGGTTTCATTCATGACATTCATTCATCTCTCGACGATGGATCCCAAGTTGACGCCATTTTTCTTGACTTTTCAAAAGCTTTCGACCGTGCTCCTCATCCCAGGCTCCTCACGAAACTTTCTCGGCTTAACATTCACTCTAACATTTTATAATGGGTTAAAGATTTCCTTTCATCACGCCTACAGTTTATGTCTGCTAACACATGTACCCATTCTTTCAAACCTGTTACTTCCGCAGTCCCCCAGGGCAGCGTACTAATACCGCTACTGTTTTTAATCTATATCAACGACTTACCATCCTGTGTTTCTTCCCGAATAAGAATCTTTGCTGATGGCTGTGTCATTTACCGAATAATTTCTTGCGATAATGACCGTGAAGCTTTGCAAACTAATATTAACGCTATCAATGCATGGTGGTCATCTTGGGTAATGACCCTAAACCATTCTAAAACTAAGTATATGTCCTTCCCTAATAGCGCCTCCCGCTTTCCTGCCTCGTACGTGATCAATAACCGTTCAATCGACCTCGTATCCACTTATAAATATCTAGGAGTTCACCTTCAACCCGATCTGTCATGGCATTATCACATAAAACACACCCTAGCTTCCGTTATTCGCTCCTTCGGTTTTCTAAAGCGTAACCTTAAACATGCTCCTTCTGATATTCGAAAACTGGCCTTTACTACACTAATACGTCCTAAAATTGAGTATGCATCAGCCATTTGGGATCCCCATCAGGGATACATCGTAACTGATATTGAATCTCTGCAAAACCGGGCTGCTCGCTCAATATACTCATTCTACTCACCTCATTCTAGCGTCACAGCACTAAAACGTCGCGCCGAACTACCTGATCTAGTACATCGCCGCCAACTTTCCCGCCTATCACTGTTCCATAAGCTGTATCACCACGCGTCACTACACGATGATTTCTTCGAGCCACCACCAGTCATTTTCCCTCGCCGAGACCACTCCTACAAAGTTAAACGCACAAATTGCCACTCATCTGCCTTTGCCCGGTCTTTCATTCCGCGTACCATAGTCGAATGGAATAATCTACCATCTCATATCGCTTCTCAAAAAGACAACCCGAAATTCCAGGAACTAATTCAACAGCTAACCTAGGACTTTCCCCTTCTTTTTTTTCGTCATTGAAATTGTGCACTGAACATTTTTCTTTTTGCTCTGTATTTTATTTTTGTTCTTGTTGTTCTGATAGGTTGTACATCGTGTCGTGCTTGAATTTGAACCATCAGTATTATATTCCTGTCTTTTTTGTTTGCTCTAATGATTTGATTACTGCGTTATCACTTTTTTCAAGTTTACCATGTGTATTTATTTGCGTTTGCAGTGTGAACATTCCCGCTTCTTTTTGTTTATTTCTGCCGCTTTACTGCGCTAATACAACACGTGTGCTATGTAACCCCACTATGTAATACCCCTTCACGGGGGCTTTTGGGGTATTGTGAATAAATAAATAAATAAAAAGGTTCTGCACTTTCGCAAAAATTAATGAATCAGATATCGTCATGCGTAAACAAGAAGCCAATACTCTACCCATCCACTCCCAGGTTACCTTTATTTCGAAACGCCTTTCTCTAGTTTCGCCACTATGTCCGACTTTTTTGGCAACTTTTTAGCAGCGAATTCTCGGTTTTCGGATGATAGTTCACAGAGACCGTGATGCATTTGCACTACAGGAAAAACACCGATTGTGCACAGCGCCATCGGCAGGGATGAGCATGGAGCGCGCAAAGTGCATAATGGAGTCGACGTTTGTTGAAGCATACCTCGCTTTTTCGCCGAAAGCGCGGAGTAAATCTGCACATTTTCGAACGGCACTGGCCCCAGCTGATCGCAGGAGGCAAGTAGAACGACCAAAGGATATGTTGCTTTGGCTCCGGTAACGTTCAGTGCGCTGGCTTGATCTCCACTGAGTTTGGCATTCCTACTTGTCCCCTCCTACTCTTTCAACGAATGACCCACTAGACTTTTTTAACACGATTGTCTTTCTTGAACAACTAAGCACCGACGTTTTGGTTTCTCTGCCAGTTTATCACTCTCTCTCTCTTTGTCTGCCGGCCTTCTTTCATTCTGTCTCTTAATCCCACCCGCCTTCGCTTAATGAAGATGTTGAAAGAAACGTTTATATACCCACAGTCACTTATCAACATTCATTTTAGGTGGCAATCTTCATACTTGACAACACTTTCGGTAATCAGAAATTGCGGATATCTGAAGAAAAACACTAATACATAGGTTCGATGCCGCAGTGTCGATTTACAAATAATTGACATCAATGCTTTATTAATCCCATAGAAAATGAAAAATAACCTGCACTTTTTGCAGTGATGGTACTTACTGAGTTCCTTCCCGTGTGAATGGTTCTTTCCTGGGACACTGTCAATGCCATGCCTAAAACGTTTTATTCCAGCGTTACCACCCACGTGCGAGCAATTAGGCTTGTTTGGCTACCTGGCCACTGTAAATTAGTTGACTTGAAGTTTATTGAACGGTAGGTATACATATAAATGAACAGATAAGTGGAGTACATGAGGAGGTCCCAGAGTAAGAACTGTCGGGGGACCTTCTAACACATTGTGGATAAGATGATGCATAATATGCAGCAGACAATGGGAGTTATGACAAAGTTTTAAATACAATGTGTCGCTTGATCATAGGGAACGAAAACACTTTACTCAATTTTCAAAACATAAAGAAGATAAAGAAGGAGTCTGCAATCTTCTATGAACAGCTGTTCTCGAATGCGACTGAGCAAAGGCCACACGCCGTATGGAAAATTATAAACAGTGTAATTGGTGGAGGAGATAAAAACAAATGTGATCCCTCTACCATAGTCGTTAAGGGTAAGGAAATGAAAGGCATTGCGCTGGTCGATCATATGAACCACTATTTCGTGAATGTTGCTTCCGCCCATGACAATAATCCCAAGAAGTAATATTAGGCCGCCCCAATTCCGAGTGCATATTTCTACAGCCCACCGATGAAAACGAAATATATAGCGCGTTTATGTGTCTCAGAAATAGTAAAGCTCTAGACATTGATAACCTGCAAGTTACACCTGTTAAAAACGTTTTGTCAGTAATTACCCCAATACTGGTACATATTTTTAACCAGTTATTGTTGTCGGGCATTTTTCCCGACAAAATGAAAAAAGCCAGGGTTTCCTTATTCTATAAAGGTGGCGATAGCAACTTACCAAATAATTACCACCCTATCTCAGTCCTTCCAGTTTTCTGCAAAGGGCTTGAAAAAGTAATTTTTACTCGGATATCAAACTTCTTTGAGAAACATAGCATTATTACTGGCGCACAATTTGGCTTTAGGAAAGGCAAATCAACAGAAACAGCACTTACAGCATTAAAGAAGATATCTAGCAAATTTTTGAAGACAATAAATACTGCGTTGCCATCTTTGTGGACTTTAGTAAGGCATTCGACTGCCTCGACCATGCCATTTTAACCAAAAAGCTTGAAAATTACGGGATACGAGGAAAGTGCCTAGATGTGCTTAAATTCTATATGAGTTCCAGAACTCAGTGTGTGCAAATTAATAAACACAAGTCGTCCCACTTGGAGATACGCCGAAGTGTTCCTCAAGGCAGTGTACTTGGACCACTTTTATTTAGGACCTATGTAAATGACGATAGTAGACATTGATAGTGAGGCTAAATTTTTTTATATACGCTGATGATAGCACACTCCTGTTATCTGGTCCTAACGTTAACAATTTGATTCAAGGCTGCAACAATGTTCTAAAAAAGCTATCTAACTGGTCCAAAATGAACCCCCTCGGTAATATTTCTACGAAAACCAAAGGAATTATATTTCGCGCAAAAAACAAACCTTGTTCTGTTGAACACAACCTTTACATAGATGATAAAAAAATAGACTTTGTTGACAGCCATAAAATCCTTGGTGTGCACTTCTCCTCCGGTCTCACGTGGGATACTCATGTAAACTACCTGTGCAAAAAGGTTTGTGTTACAACTGGAATAATCTCGCGTTGTCGTAATTTGCTCCCAACTAAAGTAAAACTTCAAATTTACTATTCCTCTTTTCAATCATACCTAAATTATTGTACACTGATATTAGGAACCACATCTAAAACCAACTTAGGTAGACTTTTGATTCTTCAGAAAAACGTGATTCGCCTTATAGCAAATATTGAGGCCTTGACAACTACTAAAGGCTTATTTGAACATTTTAATATTGTTCCTGTGAATAGTATGTACCGATTTCGTCTACTTCAAATGTTCTCCTTCTCCACTGCCTACACTGCAAACTACTTATCATCTGCAGCCAAACTACAACGACGGACTGCTAATATAAACACACGAAATGCAGACACTTGGGCCATCCCTCACTTTCGTACATTCTATAAATACCAGACACTGAAATATAACCTACCTATTGCACTGAATGAATTAGCTCACAATGGTTGTTGCAAAAGTCGGAAAGAATTGCGCTCATTTTTTGCGCAAAATTGAAGTGACCGCTTGCTTACCTTTTTTTTTTAAACCTTGAAAATTTTGCTTGTTCGCACGTTTGAGAGTGTATTTAGGGGTTGTTTTTGTTTTATACTTGTTGTATACATTAATGCGGATGTATTTTTGGTTATATCTATATACCCGAACGTTTGTCCAATTCGTTGGGAAATGTCTCTACCTCCTATTGTACCTGTATGTACTATTTATGTGTATATTTTATATTTTATTTTACCTTTATATTTTATGTATATATTACCATGTATGTATATTGTATGCACCTGGATACATTTGTAGGAACTGTATAGAAATTTGTGCGTGTGTTGTGTGTGTGTGTGTGTGTGTGTGTGTGTGTCAAGTGCACAGTTCTTAGTTGTATCTACTTGCCTTCAAAGTGGCCTCCTGGGCCCTGTCAAGCTCGTCGCGCAGCTTTTACCCCAGGAGACCATCCAGTTCTGTATAGGTTCTGGAAAATAAAAATTGTATTCTAATTGTAATAATTAGAAGAGCAGAACTAAACCATATATAAAACTACGTTTTCTTTAGAGGCTGTGTACATCTCCAATTGCACTATAGGAGCAGCGACATTGTTATTACTTATATGACGTAGAATTCAACAAAGCAGTGGGGAACAAGCAGAAAGTAAAAAAAAAGTATGAACCAATTTCAATTTCCTGATTACATCTAAATCTAACATGGTCTAGTTAGTTCAGTATTTAGGTATTTTTTGGTTGGTCGGCAAAATGAGCTGGTCGTGAAAGATTGTTTAATTTCAGGAGGAATTGAGTTCCACACGGAGACACCAGCAAATTTAGCAGTCATTTTCCCGTAGTTTGTGCGAGCTTTGGGTAGATGTAAATTCTCACGCACGGAGAACCGAGTTCTATTATTAGTAGTAAAAAATTCAGGGGGGAAACTTTCTATGCGCACATCATGATGAATAAGGCGAAACATGATGACTGCTATCTTTAAAGTAAATATTTCATTAAGGGGAAGTATGTTTAACTCAACGTATAGGGGGACGGAGCGACAAAGGTAAGGACTGAACGTCATTAGCCGCACGGCTTGGTTTTGGAGGACTCGTAGATTATCTAGATGTGTGTTGTACGTGTTTCCCCAAGATGATGAGCAATACGAAAGATGGCTGTGAATGTAAGAATAGTATAGTGATAGGATAACATGTTGTGGAAAGTATGGCCGTGCTTTCAGAATGACATGAATACCGAAAGAAACCTTTTTATGAAGATGCTGGGCATGAGCATGCAACTTCAGATGTTTATCCAAGATGACGCGTACAAACCGAGTGCTATCAGAAGCAGGTATTATGTGATGATTTATTACAACCGAAAGAGGCAAGGTAACCGTTTTCAGTGGGGAATAAATTGCCATAAATGTTGTTTTTGTAGCATTCATTTGCAGTTGATTATTCAAGCACCACTGGTGAATGCTTATAAAGTCCGTGTTTAGTGCATTTTGAAGTGCGATCGGATTGCTGCTGGACGTAAATATAGTAGTATCATCCGCATATAAAAGTCATTTAAAGCTTTGAAGTACACTAGGCAAATCATTTATAAATAAGAAAAGTAGAGGACCCAGAATGGAACCCTGAGGAACACCCCTGGTAACTATTTTTGTGGAGGAAAGGTGACCGTTAATTTGCACTATTTGACATCGATCGATGAAATAACAACGAATAAGTTCAAGAGGAGGGCCAGAAATGCCAAAGGATTCAAGTTTGTGTAGCAGGATTGAGTGGTTAATTGCATCGAATGCTTTAGTAAGGTCAATAAAAACAGCACCAAAAAGTAAGCCCTCGTCGATGATTTTTTTAATTTGATCAGTAAGATAAAGAAGTGCGAGCTCTGTGGAATAACCGGGTCGAAAACCAAACTGACGTGAGGTTAATAGGTTAAATTTAGTTTGGGAAGACATAATTCTTGAGTACCAGAGTTTTTCGACTATTTTACTGAAAAAAGCTAAAACGCATATGGGCCGATAATTGTCAATTCATTCACGATTGTCTTTTTTGAAAACGGGGGTTATTCTTCCATTCCTAGGTGAATTCGGAAACGTACCATATTTGAACAGTTTGTTGATAATTTCTGCTAGGAATGGGAGATAGTTCTTTCGATACTAAATTTATTCTGGAAGGATGGATGGAATTTAAACCTGGGCCAGTTGTTTTTAGCGATGAAATGAGCTGAAAAACTTCATCTGCCGATGTGGGGAACAAATAGAAAGACCGATCACAACTCGGTACAGGAAGCAAGGGCACATCTGTTTGCGAGTTAGCAGGATCACCAAAATGGTCACTAAAAGCATTTGCTATATCACTAACATCAGTGTAGGTGTTGCCATTTTTTGTTATTTTCTTCAAAGAGGGTTGGTTGTCATCGCTATTGAGAAACTGTTTAATTAACTGACAATTTTTTCTGCAGTCATTACCATTCTTAGATATTTCATTTTCATAGTAGAGGCGCTTAGCACGCTTTAGTAGGGAGGATAGTAGATTGGAATACTTCCGGAACCGCAATTTGAGGGCATTATTCCAGGGTTGACTTCTGAATTTTTTAATCAGCTTATTTTTCTTTGTAATCGATCGCGTTGCTGATAACGCGTTGCTGATCCGCGTTGCTAGATCCATGGATCCGCGTTGCTGATCCAATAACGCGTTGCTGATCCATGGATTCCTTGGAGAACGGTACCATTGCGTGACTGTGATAACAGACGTGCACTGGGTAATGCACGAGGCAATTTTAGTCGAAAATAAATTAGAAGCTTTTGCTCCACATTTTTCTTCTGTGACAAAAGTCCAATCAATGGCTTTGATCATTTCGACGAATTTAGAAGCGTCAAAGGATGATTTAGTGCTCTCTGGGTTCCGGTTAAGGTCTTGAGAGCCAATAGCAAAAAGATGGGGTAGTGATCTATAAATGCATATAAGATAACCCCGGCTGTGTAGTATGTTGTTATGTTCGTCAAGATATCATGAATTAAGGTGTTCGGCAGAAGTAAGACCAAAACATAGGAAGCAGCGCACATATTCAGAGCAAGATTGGTTATTCAGATCAATAATGTTTATGTTCATGTCACCACATATTACGATATTTTTATTTCCGGAACCTAATGCATGTAAAATGTTTTAAAGTTGACAGCAAAATTCAGAATAGGAAGATGAGCGTGAACGGTAAATTGAGGCCACAATTGTGTTAGCATTATTCAATGGCATGGAATTGCGGTCGAATTCTAGCCATACTGATACACATAGAATGTTTGTAAACGATAAGTCTGAATGACGTTTGTACGAGAAGGAAGATTTGACAAGAATGGCAGACCCACCGCCACGCTGAGAATCGCGGTTGCAATACTCAGTTGTGTAGCCGGGCAAGCCATACAGATTGCCGTCATTGTCTGATAACCACGTCTCCGATAAACATATGATTGAAAAACTGTGCTCGATTACAGAGATGAAGTCAAGAACGTCATCGTGGTGTTTACGAAGGCTGCGCGTGTTAAAATGTATTAATGACGACGTGGGGGACTGTTGTGCTATCAGTGCTTTACTTTCCTTGCATGTGAAGCCTCTGACCGCCATGGCTATGCTATAGAGAGGCATGCGCGGATTTTCTCACGTGTTCACGTAATGATCGCTAGATCATTCGTGCTAGAGATGCGGTGAACACGGCTGTCGTCAGTCTTCCTAGCCTTGATAGCGCACCGGTCGGTCCAAAGATACTGCCAGCCCTTTTCTATTTTGAGTGCGAGTGCCTGCGCAAACAGTCGCTTGTTTTCTGGTGTGATTTGATCGTTTACAAACACAGGTTTATCAGAGTTTCCCTTGAAACCAATCATCCCCGTTGTCATCCTGGCCTTCCTCGCTTTGCTAGCAAACTCTGTTTTTTTGGACCGCGAACAAAACCTAGCGATGATGTGGGTTGTCTTGTTTTTTGCAGGGACGCGGTGCACAATATCAATGTCAGAAGCAATGATAGGACAGCGAACTTTCTTTCCCATATCTTGGACGATCTGAAGGCAGTTTTCGCCTTCAGTGCATGGGACTCCTCGGATCTCAACGTTGTTCAAATGCGAGTACTGTTCTTGCTCACCAATGCGCATAGTCACCTGCTTATTAGCCTCGTGAAGTGACTTGTTTTCTTTGGTCAACTTTTCATTCTGCTTTTTTATGTCCTCGTAGAGCTCATTGAACAATTTCATGCTTTCACGCATTTCAGCTACTTCGGCACAAAGTGCATCGACTTCTTTAGCTAGTTCGGCATTTGAAGGCATATTGTACACTGAACCAAGGGCAGCAGCAGTTGCGAAAAAGGCCTAAGATGCAAAGCACTTAGAAAACTTTCACCAACCTGCAAAAGTGAAACAGAAGCTTAGCAGCGTGTCCTCTCTGTCGCAACCGCTGCTGCCAAATGATGAGCGAATGCTGGGGCCGTGGCTTTATGTTCCTGGGAGCTGCCGATCGCCTTCCCGACTTGAGACGCGCAGATGTCGGCGCAGTGGTCTACGCACGTTTCACGCGCCGTCGGGCCGTCTGTCGAATGACCAAGGCAGTAGGGCCATCCGGCAAGGGAGTGTCGGCACGTGAAGGGCTCCCCGGCGACGCGACGAAGATTCACTTCATCCGTGCGCGCAGGCCACCAGGTTTCTGCAAAAGTGACACAGAAGCTTAGCAGCGTGTCCTCTCTGTCGCAACCGCTGCTGCCAAAATGTTAAAGCCTTTATTAAAGCCGCTGATATGTTAGCCTAAATAGCATTGGCGTTACCCATTGTGAATGTGTTTCCCCCTTTTTCTTGCGTGTTACTAGCCCGTTATCGCCAATACCTGTTGCCCGAGGGCGTGTCTCATCACTCGATGCCCACTTCTTCCGAACTCGAATATCGCAGGTTCTGTTGTAAAAAAAGCCTCTGCCAAACTTGTTTGTGTGCAGTATCGCTGACATCGCTTCGTGGTGGCGTTCCCTACTTGATCGGTACCTATATGTGTCAAATCTAACAACCTCACCCTTGTGCCACTTCTGCCATGAAATTGCATCAATTGAACATTTCCTCCTTTGTTGCCGCCGATTCTCTCATCATCGAAGAAGGCTGCTGGAGGCTCCACTGCGACGTTTTTGACTGCCATTAGTTTGCCACTCGTTTTCGCTTATCCGGGCCTGAAAAGAGAGAGAAAGAATGTGGATGTTTGTCACGCCATCCATTCCGTCATTTCGCAAACGCATCCTCTCCCTTGATAAAACGATTTCGATTACTAATACGACTTGCTAAAACTACTTGTTGAACGACTTCATTGCTAAAACGACTCTTGAATCTCAGTAATAAATTCTTTCTTCGGCGGAACGGCTTTGCCTTTTCTGGTTCTTTTTAATAGAAAAAAATTTTGGCCAATCTCTCCGAGTGGCCATGCGCCATTGTATGGGACACGAACCCCAGCTCTACCTATGTCTAACGACGACGATGAGTGAACGCCAGCATTCTCGTGGTGGATTTTGGGGTTGGGTAGTCCCGAACTTCGAGTATGTGCTGCTTGGAAAGGCCCACCACTTTTCCGGAATAGCTACAGCAACTTTCGGGTGTGCAACACGTCGGCGTAACCTGTGGGTTTGGCGCGTATGGCTTGAATTTAACGCTTGGCGTTCAGTGAGCCATGTTCGGGAGTGGGTGTTGGCTTCATGTGATAAACCCCCTGATGTTACATTAGGCCTAACATTACCTACAACTAAATGGGAAGGTATTGCTGACTTCTTGAGGGTAACAGTCTTACGAACTCAGACCAAAGCCATTCTTCCGTTGACGGATTCTATGTTTCTCAGTACGATTTCTTTGTTAGCGAATTTGTTCATGACGTACGAAGGAATAAGTTTGCACAAAAAACAAGGACGAAGTGAAGAGAGGACAATACGAGCGCAAACTTTTGCAAAAACTTATTTTTTCGTCCGCCTATTTTTATCGTCTCAGTTTTCTAGACCGATTCCACCATGTTTACATTTAGCAATCGGTTCGGCGCCTACTTATGAAGCAGAAGGGCTCCATTAGAATTACACAGTGGAAGCGTTTTTTTTTTTTTGGTTCACTTCACCCACCAGCATGCAACATAGTCGTGAGGGAAAGTTGGCTTTCCTGGAGTACGTATAGCAAACAACGGCATCGGAGAGTACCCTAAAGCTTTGCTATAAAAACAGTCACTCTAGAACTTCAACGAGCACGGCACGTCGATAGATAGAACTCGGAGGTCATTTCATTAGAGCAACTGGGTGCCCAAGAATAACTGGATAAGGTGGCGCCATCTGGTAGACGTCCTGGGCGCGAAACTACGATTACTTGGCGGCACTGGTCTTGTTGGCAGTGTCTGAATTTTTTGAATTTTTCGATCCACCATTTGTACCTGCGACGCGGTTTAGATGAATTCTCGTCGAAGCCTTTCATCGATGCCAAAAGAACGTGTAAGTACTCAATCACGCCTCGCTCTTCAGCGTAAATACACGCTTGATGTGCATGGCTGGCAATGCGTCGGACATGATAAATGTGAAGGTGGCCGTCACGGTGCTAAGGTGCCAGTGCGTCACCAGTGACAAAGCAACATGTTTACTTCGGCGAGAAATTAGTACATCAGCCGGTGACTTTACGGGGCAAAAAAAATACACCCATCTCCCCGAAGGAAACCATGAGTAGGATGCGGAGCGTCATGGGGGTTCCGTTTGCGTTTCCGTTATCTTTGTTAGCCAAATTTGTTGGAAATGTAGTGAACCCCGTAATGCTCATATATCCTACTCATGGTTCCCTTCGGGGATATGGGTGTAATTTTCCTTATTGTATTCATATATACGCGAGTGAGACGAGATTGAAGTGGTATCTAAAGGTCTCTATTTAGGTTTGCACGTCTTCTTACTTCGAGTATGACGTTCTTATGGTCGCTGAAGTGCACAGTCAGTGGATCTGGTAGCAGCGGTTGTATGCAATCATCGCCGTTGCAGTTGGTAAAGACGAGATCGATACACATTCGGTGGATTGTAGTTGGCTGTAAGTGCTGTTAGTGTTTGCGCTGATGCTCTCACCCAATTGCGTCAGCACACTCACTGACGGGGCTGTTGCTTCCCTCCTGCGTCATCTGAAGAATCACGGAGTCAAGTGCAAGCACAACTGGAGATGTTGTTGTTATTGTTGTTGCGGTTGTTGTTCCTCTTCTATGGCACGTACCCACGTGGTGGATTGACCAAGAAACGGTGGTGTGCGGACGCCGGACAACCGCCGACGCCATGGGACATACCTCCGAGTATAGGTCATGGGGGATTGGCCATGAAACGGTGGTGTGCGGACGCCGGACCACCACCGACGCCGCGGGACATACCCACGAGCATAAGACGCTCCGCATCTAATAAATACATCATGGCTTCAGAAAGTTTGATAACAGCGCTAGGGCAGGACACAGAGAAGGCGATCCTAGCACTGACGAACAGCCATAGTGGCCCCATAAGGGACTATGGTTGGTATTGTTGCTGACTATGGCTGCTATCCACTCATTATGGTGTTTTTCGCCCGACTAACAACCACAAGCTCCCATTCTTCTTTCGCGCATCTATAAGTGCTGTCGTAGCGCTATTATCAAACTAAGCACCAACAAGCCCGAATTACCACAGTTTTTAGCTTCACAAACTTTTTCTTGTAAAACTATAATTCTATAGAATACCCCACGCAATGGCAACCTTGCCGAATTCAGGAGTTACCGACACAATGCATGCCAGGAGACTGAAGACGGCAGAAATAAAATCTCCGTAAACAAACCTTTATGGCTACGAAGGAAGTGGTAGGCGAAGGTCATTACGGGTAAAGAAGCAAGCATATATGCTGCCTATTTTTGCTGCGCAAGAGCGCAATGCTCTAGCATCTGGACGTCTGACCTTAAAGATCATCTTGACTCCACAAGGACGATGTTTATTGGGTTCCTCCTGAAATGAAAAAATACGCCTAACAGTTTTCAAGCAATGTGAGCACCTGGAAAAGAGTGGCGTATTCTTGTAGATCTCAGTTTGTTAGATTCGGTGCTGTTCTCCTCAGTTCAAATTGAGGCCTTCCTTATCAGCCCCCGTACCGTTATAAGCACGACCGAAGTATTCTAGCCACCTACATAAGTGCTGAGTTGATCGACGTTCTCTCCGGGATTTTTGTGGATCTTATGTTCTGCTCGCAGACATACTTTCCTTACTTTCCTTTGAATCCACATTTATATATAAACAGAAGACCACCCCAAACCTACAATACTGTAATGTAGAGACGGGACAGTTCATACGAACAGTTACGAAGCATGAGGAACGGTCTTTTTACAGAATATACATGGCGGCGCTTGGATACAGACCCTTCTTCGTCCCCCTACGTCGTCATCAGTCTAGAGCCATGGTAGAATGCCGCATTCACCACCTATGTGTTCCGTGACAGAACCCCCCGCTTGAGGTGACCGTTCCGGTCAAATCCGCGTGATGATGTGATGATTGTGAGGCGAATGGGCAATGCGATAGAGAAATACATTGACGAGTTGCTTGCTGCCACGCATGAAAATTACATGCTTGGTGATGCCTGGCCCGCAACACCGACGTCTTCAGCGTCGACGAAGCGTAGAAGGTTGTCGGATCCACGTCGGACAATAGGGCTAGGGACACATCTGGTGTTCGTCTTGTCACGGCTTGTTTCCACAGGTCTTCTTCGGCATCTCACGGGCTGGGGAATCTGGGCCATGAATGTGGTCGAGCTGTGGTAACGGCGGGGCTGGAGCTGCCCGACATAACCCACGTACCATCGACAATAACGTACAGTCAAAGACGGTGTGACGCTGGGGTCAGGATGGGGATGATGAACCCACACACTCCAACAAAATGTTTGCTGGTTGGTGCCAAAAGAATGGCTCATACCAACTCAGGGGGATTGGCCAGAAAATGCGCGCTAACTGAGCGAAAAGGAAAACCTGGACTTTGGAATAAAAGAAATAAAATGAATAAACAAGAAAAAAGTGTGTATAAACGGCAATAAAAAGATAACAAGTAGACTGCCAGAAAATTCGGTGCGGCAGCAGATAGAGCGCCCCAACTATAAAATCAACACACAAATAAATAAGAAAAAAATAGGCAGAAGGACAGTCGTGAAAAGTACCTAAAAAATAAACAAGCTACACCAGTAACTACCATCATGCACGTCGTCGTGACCCTTGTCGTGGATGATGGGCTGGGGCATTGTCCGCCATGTCTCGTGACAATATCATAAGGCACGGCGTGACTTAAAAGAAGAAATTGTGGCAATCAATTTTCACCTAAAACATAACAAGAGGCAAAACCAAGGTAATTTCATATTTATTAGTCAATGTTCAATGAATATGCAGATATAAATCAAGAATATATAGATATGAACCAACACAATTTCTCAAAACCCAGATAAATACAACAAAAAAGTTTCAAGAATTTCCTCTGTTAGGAACAAGTTTTTGTGTTGAAATAATGCTGTTTTAATATTGCGCACCGCCTTTGTTTTCTAACTATCTGGTGTATGAAAGCCGCATGCAAATAATATTTCCTCAGTCAATCTAACTGTCTCGAGAATCACACGAATAAAGCCAGAGATAAAAATGGTCGAGCCATACTGAATACGTTAACTGACTATTTGCAAGAAAAATTATCTGTATTCTTTATGAAGCAGAACCGGTAAAGAAGTATTCATGCATTACGGAGTATCGTCCTTTTTGGGAAACAAAAACTCAGGAATGGTATAGGTTGGTCTTGAAACAATTTTGTATTATTCAGAAGTTCAGTGCGGTAAGAAAACAGTTTCAACATTACGTATGCTATCGAACGTAACTAAGTGACTAAATTTGTTATAGCTTGATCCAGTAAGATTTATTTTCGACCACTGTACTTTGCTCTGATTCCAGAGCACGTTGGCGAAAGTGACGGGTAATCTCGCGCAAGTTGTTCGTCTGTAATTCATAGCAAAACTTAGACAATAGCGAAAATAGAACATAAAACCAGAACTTATACAAACCCTCCAAATACACTTAAAACAAATGAAAAGCCGTGTTGTGATTCCTAATGTTTTGATCAGCTTTGGCATGTACTAGTAGAATTCTTACTCTGAAAGTGTCCACCAGAAAATAAAACTTCGCTTATACTCCCACTACAATCATTGTCAATATTTGAAAAATCAGGCCAATGAGAAGCCAACTCGCCAGCATATACATACGACTAGTAAAGAATTTTCAGCGTATATGTCAGTAGAGTGCATTGTTATTATTCAAAATGGCCTCTGTTTCTTTAACAGCTGGATCTGTTGTTGTTAGCCGTAATATTTGCGGTGTGTGGCATCACCAGAAAACTCTCGGTCACCAATACTACCACTGTTTTGCGCAAAGGTGAGGATGTGCCTCATAAGGATCACCCGCTGTCGTCCACACTTCCGGAAGGTGCTACCACAAAATACCAATAAAACATTTCCCATGCGGCCACGCCTTCCGGGTGGAGCACAATACTGCTCTTACTAACGACGACCAGATCGCGGCGTCGGCAGTAAGAGCTGTATGACGCGTTCCACTTTGAGTAAATTGGGAACTCCCAAACACCAAATGATCCGAGCCCCTATTCATGCATAGGAACGATGTCAATATAGATGGATAATATGGTGACAACTACTACCACAGGAAAAGGTAACGATGGGACGTGTATATAAACAATTTGAAACCTAATACAATGCGATGTGGTGTGGTCTTCAATGCGTACATCAGAAAGGTTCTTCCAGTTTTGCTATGGTTCAATCCTCACTCAACTTAATGCAAGCTTCGCGTAAGTTATAAAAAAAACCATCACTCCAGCATCTGTCATAAATGGTCATCAAGTAAGAAAGTCCCCCGCATTTCCCCGAGGGGGAGAATGTGAAAGTGCGAATGCACGGTTGTCGGCCCGCTTGCGGCGCTTGCGCTCGGCACCCGCAGCCCACCGCCTCGCCGCCTTCTCTTCCATCTCTTCCATCGGGTTTGTAGTATCACGTGTACACCATGCAGTTATCAAGCCGCTATAACGCCGCTGAGTCGCCAACGCAACGCCGCTGACGACGTAGTTTGAATGCGTTAAAGATATAAGGAGCGTTCCTAACTCTCAAATCAGCGTGGCTTCCGTGGCTTAGTCGGTAGAGCGTCGCGCTGCTGGCGCAACGTCCTCGGATCGAACCCGGGCCCCGGATGCTGTTATTTTTTTATATAGTGTAGTGGCCTGGCTGGCGCGCCGAGAGAGGGTGTTGCGAGCTGGAGAGTAGGCGAGGGGGAGAGAAGGCGCTACGCGGGCGCCCTCACGCGTCGGAAATCCGGCGCCGTTGCTAGGCACGCTAGCTTGCTCGGTTGCTATGCTGCGGACGGACGGATGGTGGACGCGTGATTCAGGGTCGCTTAAGAAGTGCATTCGCACTTAAAAGCTCCGCCTTAGAAACTTCCAATTCATAAATTATCAAAATTTAAGCATATCTCTAAGCACACATGAGTGATTAAAATATTTCCCTCTATTTAAAATATGTGATTTGGGGCATGCGATAAATCAGGTGTCGAAATGTATCAGCCTCTTTCTTATGCCTGTCAACGAGTACGTTGTGCTTTAAAACCGAAATTTGTTGTACCCGATTCAAGCTTTGTCACCACCCTCTTTTAAACCACAAGGTTGATGTAGGCTCTGCAACAAACCTTTCAACAGAATAAATGATCCGCGCATAATAGGCTTGATGAATATGAATAATAGAAATTCCCGACAATACCAAAAGGGCTTTTCAGAAAATATTTATAGTGGTCGCCATGGCCGAGTAAAAGGTCATGAGGTTTTGTGGCGCTTTCTTTGTAACGCAGGGGTGTTACTCTTCGCCTTCTGTAGCGAAGCCGCTTGAGAGGCAGCCACCTTCACAAAAGGTTTTCTTTTATTTTACTTATGTGGCAATGTTTCGTATGTTGTACCAAGGCCTTCCTGCAAACTGTCCGTTCATCCCACCAGCATTCCATCCCTGTTTTATCCTCTACGGGGTCACGATTTTTTTTGGTGAATATTTAAATAAGAGCTTCGGGAAGCTTGTTGCCTATTTTTCTGAGGAGTGGTTCAATACCATTTTACGCAGTGAAATTATGTCTCATGCTTTTTGGAGTCCTCCCACAACCTGGGCACAAGTATTCCTGAAACTGCTGGCCAATAGCTGTTTTTAGCAAGAAAGTCCTATGCACAGAAAATGTGAAAGTAAATTCATTGTACTCATCGTCAAAGTTTTCCTCTGGAGCTGTTCCTGAACACAGTTATTGCCCGCTGGATCTCTTCCGTATTTTTCAATATAATTTTATTAATCTTTCTTGTACATGTTTTTTATTGTCCTGTACTTTTACAATTAAACATTTGATCCCAAACTTCGTGACTCTTTGTTTATGGCGTGCCCACGCTTTTGACATATCTCAAATTTTCGCTGTCAGTTTCTTGCTTTCAACGTTTCAAAGTGTCTTATGACTATGTTTTGGTAGGTGATATTTTAAATTCCAAAGTGGCCAATAAACAGCGTCTGTACAGTGTACCGTTTTTACTTTTATTACGCGTTCCCAATACAATACGGCCTATCGTACTTGCCGTCCCCTGGTGCGATTATAGACGAATTCAGTTTTTTTATTTTACACAAACTACCTGGCTCCAAAAAGTGAATGCTGGTACTTTAGGGCAAATCTGAAGTCCTACACTTCTTTATATTGTTGAATGTCATTTTTGCATATTGTTCAAAATTAGCCGCTCTCATTTGTATATCTCTTTGTGAATTCTTGGACTTGCCTAGTCTTTCTTTAAATGTATGAGAAGATATTTATATTTTGTTACTATCGGTGCAGCCTTTTGAAAGGTGCATTAGTGTGATAGCTAGATGATTAAAACAGAAGTTTCGATTTCTCTGCAATAAACTCAACTACGATAAAAGACGATTTGTCCCCACACCTACGTTTGAGCTGTTGGAGCCATGTTCTTTATTTTGAAGAAATATGGCCCCTGGATAAATCTGTTCCACAAGCAACCTTTTGGGTCTAGTTCGTTCCGCCCACAACAAACCCTGAATCAAAACTTCTTGCCGGCGATCTTTGTACCTAGACTTCCAATGTAAAGCGAAAGTGTAGGTGGAAAAAGAAAGCAACACTGCTTTAAATATCTATTTTAGCTACAGGGTCGACGCTTTAGAGTTCCTATGAAGGAATTTGTACCTCCCTCTCACCATACAATTCCTGCAGCAGCGCCGTAAACTCCAATCGTAATCGACCGAGTTCTAGAAGCATACACAAACGGTCTGTACGAACATGCTTTCCCTTAAACTAAAAGTTGTATTCTTCACGTTTAATTTTAAACCATTCAAACCTTTTGATAGTGGTAGAGCACGTTGAATATCCCTTACTTTCCTCCTTGTGGTGTTGCGGCGCGGTGGGCCGCTATCTCGGAAGGAACAAACACATGAACGCCGCTGTGGGCTACCGACGACTGCCGATGTTTATTGGACAGCACACATATATATACACGACATAACAGAATAACAGCGCCATCTCTGATGGAGTCACTAAACCAATCCGAATATATAACATATTCCCTCCCTTCTTTTTTTAAGTTGATTAGTAACTGTTAGTACGTGTTACTGGAGAGGCATCTCATCTACGTACAATAAGCATGAAATATTTACACATCGAGTCATACACTCAAAATGAAAAGTAAGCACCCCAAATGTACGCTCAATTACAAGTGCATGCGTTCATGTCACAGAGTCCACTAAACATATTCCACATATCTTTGAGGCGGTCGTCTTGTCCTCGCAGGTAGCTCCCGGCGTGGAGGGGGCTCTTGAAAGGGTGGAGAAGAGACAGGCTATTGTGGTGTCTCTTGCGATGCTACACAAGGGCTGCACACAACACTAGGCACTGCCGATTGCCCACTCCCACAACGCACAGCTGACGGGCGTGAAGGCTGTGGTGGCTCACCGGGAACACTTGGCGTTAGGACGACTGGCTGAGGCTGGGCGGCCTGTGCAGGAACCTTGCTTAGCTTGGACGAGTTCCACGTTCGCCCATCATCAAGACAGAACGAGGCTGGCCCTCGTTGTTCCACTACCTTCCGAGGACAGCTGAACGAAAGGTCTCCTTTAAAAGAGAATGTTGGTTTATTAACACGAACCATGTCGCCAACTGCTATGTTTGGTTTCTTGGCTGCACGACGGAAATCGGTGTTCCTCTTGCTGTACTTTTGCCTCCGTGTGACTCTATTGTGAAGTTGGCCAAGTTCTTTAGCAGGGTCCGTGAAGAATGATGAGGACGGGTGCCCAATAATGTCAAGTCGTCTCCGGGGTAGTCATTCATAGAGGAGCAAGGCTGGTGCGACTCCCGTGGTTTCGTGAGGTGTGCACCGACAGACACCCAAGTACTCCAGTGCTGCTTGTCGAAGAGGCTAATGTTCTAGCCAAGAAACTTGTACAAAGTCCTTGAAAACACGATAAAACCTCTCAACAAGCCCATTGGCTTGGCGGTAATACACTGAAGAATGTGTCAACCGGATGCCACGCTCGTCCAAGAAGTGTGCAAATTCTCGTGAAGCAAATTGGGGCCCATTGTCACTGACTATCTCGTCAGGGTATCCCTCTCGGGAAAAGATCGACAAGAAGTTAGTGACTGATCTGGTAGATACCTCGCTGCAGAATTGTACTTCAGGCCACTTAAAAAAATATTGAACCAGTATGATCGCGAATCTGCAATCTTGAGGAGCTCTTTCTACTGGGCCAACAATGTCTATGACATTTTTTTTGCCATGGGCGCTCTGGAGGAGGTGCCATTTTTACACTCTTGTCTGCTTCTGACAGACGCTGCTGTTTTGTATTGCGACTTCTGTTTGCGGATCCATGCCCAGCCACCAAAACCGTTCTCGAAGTCTGGCTTTCGTCCTGACGATGCCAAGATGAGCTTCATGAGCTGTGGAGATGACTTGATGCGTAAGGGACTGTGGCACTACGAGTCGCTCTCCACGCAGGAGTAAGTTGTCGACCACTGACAACTCGTTGCGCAGCATCAAGTACGGTAGCAGTTGGTTTGAGACGAGCTTGTGTGGGGGCCATGACGACGTAACTTATTCCTTGACTTTTGCCACAGTGGCGTCATCACTGGTGGACTTCTCGAACTGGTCCTTCATGATTCACAGCGGCTCGACAAGGAAGACAACTTCTGTGGAGTTGTCTTCAGGTTGTGGTGTGCATTCCGGCTTACCTACGACTGGGAGACGTGACAGGGCGTCTTCTACCTTGTTTTCAGAGCCCTTGCGGTATTCCACGGAGTAGTTATAGCGGAGCAGTCGTTCAGCCCACCTTGGGATGCGAAAAGGGCATCGCCGGGTTCCCTTGTTAGACAGCAATGCTACCAACGCCTGGTGATCAGTTTGAAGAGTGAAAGGTCGTCCCCACAAGTAAACATGCCAATTCTGGCATGCCCACATGCAAGCTAATGCTTTACGCTCGCTGGCGGAGTACTTCCTTTCTGCATTAGATAGGGTCTGCGAGGCAAACGCAATGGTGCGAGTTTTCGGGGCATCCACTTGCTGCAAAACCGCACCTAGCCCGTATGCAGAAGCATCAGTTGCAACAATAACTGGAAGGGCTGGGTCAAACATGTCCAACACATTGTGGGAGGCCAGAAGAGTCTTCACTCTTTCAAAACTTGCTTGGGCAGCTGTGTCCCACTCAAAAGGTGCGTCTTTGTGCAGCAGTCGACGCATGGGGTCTACTTCTTCGGCTAGCCTCTGAATGAACTTTGCGTAGTACTCCACTAAGCCTAAGAATGAACGGAGCGTGCCTGGTTCTGTGGGCACGGCTGCGTGGACGATTCCATCGACTTCGGCGTGAAGGGGTGCTTTGCCTTCAGCGCTGACACGATGGCCAAGGAAAGAGAGCTCTGTTGGATTGAAAACACACTTCTCGTTAAGTTTCCGACATGCTTTTGCGAGCATGAGGTCGCGGGTTCGATTCCCGGCCGCGGCGGTCGCTTTTCTGATGGAGGCGAAAAGCAAAAACGCCCGTGTGTACGAGATTTCGGTGCACGATAAAGATCCCCAGGTGGTCAAAATTGATCCGGAGCCCTCCACTACGGCGCGCCTCATCGCCTGCGTTGCGTCGGCGCGTTAAAACCCTGCAATCAATCAATCGACATGCTTTTGCGATGCGATGCAGAACTTCTTCCGAATTCTCCAGATGTTCTGTCTCCGTCTTCCCGAAGACAATGATGTCGTCGATGTATCAAAGAACACCATGGCAGCCTTGCAGGGTCCTTGTCATGAGCTGCTGAAAGGCTGCAGGGGCCGACGCCAATCCAAAGCAGACACGTGTAAACCGGAAAAGGCCCTCGTGCGTAACAAGCGCTGTGAGATCCCTGCTGTCTGGGTGCAGCAGAACTTGGTGGTACGCAGCGGCAAGACCTAGCTTTGAGAAGTGGCGTGCTCCGTTTAAGGCATGCAGCAGCTCTTCGGTGTGAGGCAGCGGGAAGTTGTCGACCACGATGGCTTTGTTCGGCTCCCTCAGGTCAACACAAAGACGAATGCTGCCATCTCTCTTCAGGGCTGCGACGCTGGGAGAAACCCATTCGGAGGCATCGATCCTTTCGATGACGTCGGCGGAGAGCAGGGCCTGTAGTTGGTTGCTTACTGGTTGGCGTACTGAGAATGTAAGGCGTCTCAACTTCTGGGCGACTGGGGAGACTGCCTCTTTCATCTTCACCTTGTGTTGAAAACCTTTGACAAGGCCCAGGCCTGGAGTAAACAGGTAAGAAAAACTGGCCCACAGTAGTGCAGGCATGCCCAACTTTGGCTAACTATGTTGCTGCTTTAAGATAGCGCCTTGCGGTGGAATGCGCTTTTGTTCGTCTGAGCTCGTTGCAGGCAACGTTGATGTTGCGTGGGCGGGCGTTTGCTGAACGACCGTGTGCAAACAATGTAGCTCTGTGCCTGAAGTTTGAAGATCCAGGGCTTGCACAGCATCTAATCCCAAAACGGAGGTCCCACTGCGCGTTACATAAAGCGGTATGATGGCTGTTCGTGCCCCTAACGATAGCTTTGCTTCAAACAGGCCAAGCACAGGAATCATCTTGCGTAAAAAATCAAGAAGTGTGATGCTGGGTGTACTGATTTTCACTTTATCTTGAAAAAGGCTTCGAAAGTGACCTTCCCCAAATATTTACATTGCTGAGCCTGTGTCGATGAGAAACGAGACTTTGCGCGCGAGCGGCTTCGAGTTGAGCACCGTCATGTTGACGTCAACATACATACCTCGGTGTTTGCTTGTACGGATGGTCAAAATACTGCGAACGCTTTCAGCGTCATCGTCGCAGAGGAGTTCACGGACTGGTGCAGGCCTTCGTGGTGGGGCGCGACGCGAGCTCCGAGAAACGCTTTGGAAGTGTCCGCGGTGTCCGCAACCGTAACAGGTGCGGCCGCGGGCGGGACAGCGCGACCGTTCGCATCTTGTTGCGCCGCAGGTATCGCAGTTATCTCGAGATACGGCATGCAGGGGGTCGGCAGCGGCAGTTTCCGGCTTGGGCTTGTAGTTTTGGCGACTGCGCGACGAGCTACGACGATGTTGACAAGGGGGGCGGGACCCGTTGAAGCCAAAGCGGGGGCTATTTTGCCTAGCGAAATTGCGTCCGCGTTGTCCTTCTTGCGTAATGCGTGAATCAGGCTCGCAAAAGCGTCAGCTTCTTGGCGGGTTTGTTCGCGAAGTCTGGCGATTTCTACCGCTCGGTCGAATGTCAACGCGTCGCCTTCGAGCAGCAGTCTTTCCTGGAGTTGCGGGCAAGTAACTCCGGCAATGAACTGTTCGCACAAGTTATCATCCGCGGTAGCGTCGAAATTACACGGGGCTGCCAGGTCACGGAGCACCAAAGCAAATTCGGCCACAGACTCACCGGAAAGTGGTCGATGCTCACGAAAATGATGACGTTCGACTCGAACGTTGACGGTTGCGGTGAAGTACTTTGCCAGTGTGTCAACGGCAACGTGGTACGGGTCCGGACGGCTTGAGGCAGGGGCGTGCGTGGCAGGCGTCTGTTCCTTCGTCAGCTTGTCGTCAGTGGCGGGTGGTGAAAGCGGCGGCTGGGGTGGGGGCGGTGCCGGCAGGGCGTCGAAAATCCTTCCACCCTCGGGGCACAGGCAGTGAAGCAGGAGCGCGCGACCTCGCGTTGCTGACCACTAGTCGGCGCCAGACTCGAGCACGAAGTTCTGCAACAAGCGCAACCAGCGGTGCCAAGGGATCGCTGGCGTGCCCGGAGTCTCGAGGAACGGCGGCGGCGGCGATATCCCGGTGGCCATCCTCGTCGCCAATATGGTGTTGCGGAGCGGTGGGCCGCTATCTCGGATTTAACAAACACATGAACGCCACTGCGGGCTACCAACGACTGCCAATGTTTATTGGACAGCACACATATATATACACGACATAATAGATAACAGCGCCATCTCTGATGGAGTCACTGAACCAATCCGAATATACAACACTCCTATTTCTGAATTCATTGTACGTTGTCAGTACACCAGTCCTGTCCGTCGACGTCGGTTGTTATGGTTTCATAAAAATACACTAAGTGATAAGTATGAGGTACTGTCGATGTGCTGTTCTTCATATATTTAAATTAGTTCCATCTTGCCGTTACGCTAACAGTCCGTTATCGCTTTGTTGATATCACTATGTTGCTTGAACAAATGAGGTGCGCATTTTTTCTCGCCCATCAGGTGACCGCCCGTACCCAGATTTTTTTCCTTTTGTCATCGTTTTAGAAGCATCATTTTCTTCGGATTTCTGGTTTGGCTTCTCCAAATTTATTTTTAGGTGTATACGCGCCTCAATTGTCCCACACGCTGGAATGTACTACCGCCTCTTCTTTCTTTATATTTGTTTGGGATGATTCGTAGAATGTAAACTGCCGCATTAACTTTTTAAAATTTACATTTGATATCAATGATATGGCCTTAATTTTTTTTGAGTATTTCAGTTAGACGTGCTATATGGTACAAATAGCAAATGTCAGACCCAGCTCTCATTTCCTTCATTAAAATGTTGGTTACCGTGTAGTTTTGTTTGGAAATAACTAGATGGTACCAAATCAAACTCAATAGATTTTTTTGTTTCCGTGAAGAGTCGCTTGGTATGCCTTGTGTTCTTTCCATGCTCGCGGTTTTTGAGCTGTGGCTCTATTATAATCATTGTTCGAGAACCTTTTTAGCACAATTTTGAGCTGTTCTGTTCTGTTACATTTGTTCACTTTCTTTGTAATTAAGAGTTATTTGAATGAATGGCCTGTTATTATTTGTGGCCCAGAGCCAATCACCCCCACTTTTTAGCACTGATAAGTACTGATCGGTTACTTTTATTCCTTTAACTGCCTTATTATGATGGGTGTTTAGCTTTGCCAGATTAAAATAATTTTTGATGTTACACTTTCCAAGCATTATGGTATAGTGTTGGCTATATCTGTCATTTTGCATTTCATAGTTTTATTCAGATAACAGCCTGTAGTTGATGTACTAAATTTTTCTCTTCTCAAAAAAAATGTGTACGTCACCTTTCTTTTGTCTTTTTACGAGGGTAAGACGATGTAAAATTACTTGTGCAATTTGCGTACCTGTACAAGCATTCAATATGAGCCTTCTGGTTTCCTAGCAGTACAACACCTCTCTATTTCTCTTTTCTGTTCAAGGTGTTCTTTGCCGAACACTTTACTCTGTGCCAAAGTTGTATGCTGTGTGCAAAATGATCTGCTCTTTTTGGTATGACGAAGCTTTATCTTGTCTTTTAAGTACTGTTCGTTGACAGCCTGGCTATAAGATATCCATAAATAGGCTGTGCGTTTCAAAAATGACGGAAAATGCTCTCTTTACGCATGAACTTCGCTTCGTTTTGTATTGTGTATCACTAGCTCATTTTGTGTGCTCGTAAGCATGCATCTGTTTTTAGCAGTAACGTTCGCTGCTTCACTTTTTTGGTGTATTGCTTTTGTGATTTCAAAAAAAAAACAGCGTCGGGCAGAGCTGGTAGATCCCCGGCCATTCTTCGTATGTGCGTTCCTATCTAAGGCCGGATTCATAAACTTTTCACGTCGTGTTTAATAACTCTGACAGTGGTTTATTTTTAGACGTGATGGCTATCACTTTTTTTCACATTTTGCTGGTACTGCTGCCAATTTGATAATCTGAAATGCTTGTGTCAGGCAAAAAAGCAACAGCCCGAGCGGCAGTAAGCCTTCTCAACAACTCCAGTGGACGTTAAGGGGAATGCCCCATGTGCACCATAGAGGGCTGTTCCAGCCCGCCCTATGTACTTCCTGAATCAGGTCAGCTACTTCAACTTTTTTGGGTTTATCGAGTGTCCAAATTTTTTAGTGCACTTTTCAAGCTGTCTCACCCGAAAGGCTTAATGGTCCCTGAAACTCAACCAAACTGCGAACCAGTTTTCTAATTTGCAGAGCTGTTTTCTTAGTCTGCTCAATTCGATGAAACCATTAGCGGTCAGTTCCATTAGGTCTCGTCCTCATCTCTTTAACACGTCCTTTACGACAGCCATTATGACCTCAGCGCCCGTGTCTTTTTTGTGTTCCACACCTTCTTCTTGTCCCTCCTATCCTTACGTAGTACTTTTTGCCAGTCAGGGCTACAAATCTACATTTGAGGCACTCAGAAACATATCCTTCATATATGTCTATCCCTTCCGGCGCCCATGATAAAACCTTCCGTGAAGGTGAGTGTATGCTTCTTTTACTTGAAACGGGGAGCAAGTGGCTGGTTGGTGCATGTTTAAAAATGTGAGAAACAGCGCTAAAGGACAGGGCGTAGATTAGACGACAAACACGCGGCGCTGTGTTTGTCTCCTTTTACTACTTAAGCTGCGCAGTTATTTTTTCACCCGGTTTTCTCACCAAAACTATCTTAATAACCTAGCCCCAGATACCTCTGTTCATCATTTTAAACTCAGGACTTGGCACCTCTGTAACGAGTCGCAAAATGTCGGCCATCCTTAATAGGCCTGAACGACCGGTACGCCACCCGTTTTCGGAACTCGTAATACTGCACATTTAGTACACTTGTCATTTTGTCTACGCCATTGTTCTATAAAAAAAATTCGAGAAATTAGCTAGCATGAACATCTGTGTGGGTCAGAGCTCAGATAAAGACTACCTGGAATACCAAGGAAAAGAGACCGAAGCTTATGAAGGTCCAATCACGGAGCTGGACGTCTGGGCGGCTCTTCAGGAGCTGAACAGCCGTTCTGTCCCGGTGCCTGATGGTGTCACGAACCGCATGCTCCGTAACGTCGACACCCAATCGGTCAAGACCCTACGAAAGAAGCCCACGAGGTCTGGACAACTGGCCAAGTTCCGAAAAGCTGAAAAGAACCAGCTTTCGTTATGATTCCTAAACCGGGTAAGCCCGAGCACCCGAGAACATGAGACCGATCTCGCTGACGTGTTGTTTCGGCAAAGTCTCTGAACACGTGGTCAACGCAAGGATCTCATGCAACATCGAGCAAGAAGAGATCTTCCCGCACAACGTTGTCGTCTTTAGACCCGGACTGTCCACGCAAGACGTCATGTTGCTTCTCAAGAAGCAATTCCTGGAAGTTTATTCGAGAGACGTCAGGGGCATCCTAGCCCTCGACCTCACTAAAGCCTTCAACATGGTTCGGCACCAATACGTGCTGAAGGTGATATCGAAACTCAACCCTGGAAGAACTTTTCACTCATACACAACATCCTTCCTCAGAGACCGGACGGCCTTCTTCAAACTCGGCCAGGTGCGGTCGAAGGAGTACAGACTCGGTCCGAGGGGCACCCCGCAGGGGCAGTACTGACACCGCAGCTCTTCAATATTGCTATGCAGGACCTCTCCGTCAATCTGGGACGCATCCCCGGAATCAATCACGCTCTGTATGCGGACGACATCCCGGTCTGTAGCCGTGGTGGTTCCGAAGCTCAGACTAAAGAAGCCCTGCAAACCGAGCTAGAGATCATAGAAGAGAACCTTCAGGACACGGGACTAAAACTATCGCCGGGAATGTCGGAACTCTGCTATACCGGTCCAACCGTAAGAGCGCAGCCTGGCAGCCATCCCCGAATTGAGCGGTCATCGAGCTGCACACGAGAGACGCTCCATCATACCGAAGGTCGATGTCGTCAGGATACTCGGTATGCTCATTCAAAGTCGAGAAAACAACACCAAGACCATCGAGAACCTCACTTGTAAAACGGAAGCGACGATCCGACTCATGATGCGCTTCTCCAACCACAGGGGCGGCCTCTCCGAGCGCAACCTCTTCCGACTGTACAGCGCCTTCCTCATGAGCCACATTAACTACGTGGCGGGTGCCCTCAACTGGTCCCGCAAAGAAGGGTATAAAGTTAATACGCTGAGGAGGAAGGGCATAAATAGGGTTATCGGTATCCCCTTACCCGCAAGCACGGAAAGTTGGAGACCTGGGCATCCACTATTCACTGGTCGAAATCGCCGAAGCGCAAGTAACCGCGCCAGAACAGAGGCTGCTCTTCTCCAGGGCCGACAGGAAGACATCGGCTACATGAACGAAGGTTTTGTGGATCACACTGCACAGGCCCCCGGAACGGTGAGGGAAACGTTCCAGGTAGACCCGTTACCGAAAAATATACACCCCCAATATAACGAGGGGAGAAGGCAAGCCAGGGCCCGAACCATCTTACAGCTCGCAACTACAGGATCGGCCAAAAGCTCTGTTCGTGTACGTCGCCCAGTAGGGCCGCTCGGGCAGGTTTGGTATGGCAGCGGTGGATTTCAAAGAACACCTCGTCACCTCGACGTACTTCTATGCACCAAAGGCCACTACGGCCGAACAAATTGCGTTATCCATCGCCATGACGGAAACCCGCTTCAAGGAAATCTACCCGGACTCCCGCTTAGCGGCAGGAGGCATCCTCAAAGGAACTATTGCCAAAGAGGCAGCTAGGATACTACAGGAAAGAAAACAAGAGACGTTCTATATTATTACATGGTTCTCGGCCCACATGAGCCATGGAGTCCACGACACCCTCCCCAACCCCAACGAGTTCGCTCACGATCGTGCGCGAGAAACCGGCAGCTGTGGCGATCGGGCAGGCCGAGCTCCCGAGGCCCCCAGAGAGTTCCGAGACGCATTACTCACTTTCAACGTGGTAGTCACACACTACTAACTTACGCGAAGAACACTGCCGCCGGCCAATTCTGCTCTTACACACCCACAGTCAGCAGCCATTAGAATGCTCATACCGGTTCCTTCCCAACAAGGAGACGGTGTAGCTTATTTCAACCGGACATTGACGTTCACTGTACCCTCTGCGACGCAGCTTACATGCTACGGTAGTGGCCGGCGTTACAAGAAGACGCCGAACACATCCCAGAGGAAGAATGTAGCATGGCCCTCCACAGCGAAGACCACTACACTCAACTCCGGGCTGTCCAGAAGGACTGCGTGAAGGCGGAGGTCCTAAACCTTTCTCCACCCACACAGGTGCGACCCGCGTTTACTCTGTACGGTCGTCTGGGCCGCTACAGTAGACCTTCAGGACTTAATAAAGTTCAATGTCTGCCTGTCTGTCTAGAGAAAGTCCTTTTTGAACGCGTGTTCACCACTTGCTTTACCTTTTCTTCTAGTGCCACTTGCTTCATTGGTTATAATTGTTCCACTAGCCCTTCGGCCTGCATAATTACTGATTTGTCGAATTTACACGCCGGTCTATGCCTCCAGCGCGCAGAACTTGCGCATCAAATCCTGATTTGCGCTTCTGTGTCCGGCTCAAACCTCGTCTCGTTGAGTGGCACACGCACTCCCGCTACATGAGTAAAACGCCTGGCTTCGACTTGGCCGTTATTCACCACCTATGAAAAATATAAATAACTTGCTCCCTTGCACGCTATGTGCCGCCTTCGAAAAGCTGGAGGCTTCACTCGTGCCACGTTGCATAATCATGTTGAATGGGAGGGGGAACATTGATTGCCCCGAACACCCATTTATGGGATGTTAGAAACATTAAAAATAAGCTCCAATGTCTTTGTAACAACCTCGTTACGGTGACCGTCAGACTTTTTGTCAAGGTCACCCTCTTGGGCTTGCTTTGAATAACAGGCAGGTTCCCTCCAGACCTTGCTGATCATTTTGGTAACATCGGAGCAATATATCCTTCCAGTCCCCTGCTTTTTTTACCATACACAAAAAATTGTACCGAGCCGCATGCAGAGCCCGCAGCTACTGCGGTGGCAGCCAACACCTACAGTACTGTTTTTTCGTAAAGTTTTATGGGCCCCCAGCACAGATGAGGGCACAAATACCCCTGATAAGCCATCTTGTATGCAATTTGCATTTGTCAGCAGCCTGCAAATTGTAGGCTATTCGCAAAAGGCCGGCCACACACCAGAAGCAGACTGTATGCCTCAAACGTAAAGTAGCAAATGGTGTGCTCTCAGATCTGCAAGGTGAGTTGCAACTCTAAGCTAGAAACGTTAAGGTGGACGTCAGCATGCCTTAACTGAAAACAATTTAAATGCGATTTTTTAGTATTTTTACGAGATTCTGGATGGTTAAGAAGCGTTTGCGGTGGTGCAATCCGAGCGAGATTAGCAACCACCGCTGCTCATATACTGTACGACATGTGTGCAGCTTTGACGTGAGACACAAATTGATGTTGTATGCTCGTTGTTGATCCTAGAAATGGATGACCGCATTGAACGTTCGGAAAAGCTAAGATATTAAGAGGGGGGGGGGCAACCGGCCGGGCAGGCTCGTTTCCATCCATGCAACCTGAATAAAAACGCAAGAAAAACATCCAGGTTGCATGTCCTTCTGCTTCTGTAAGCGCCAATCATTCAATATAGTATTTTACTTTATTGCTGCACGCAGAGCAATCAATAAATTTGCTGTACAGAAACTTTTTCAGCCGTTTTATATTGACTAAAAGCCACGCATTAAACAAAAACCAAGCGTAGATTTTCAAGCTCTAGGAGTACGCTATGTGCATGTAGTGCATTTACTCGATCAATTCACGCGCCAAAGCTTCCCTCATTTTATTTGAGAACATTGCGGTCGGCTAGCAAAACAGGAAGCAAACACTTCAAAGAACAAACCGTCAGACTACGTTCCACAATTGATATTTTTACGACGCAACACCGAAGTTAAAAGTCATCTCTCAAATCTGCGCAACGCACAAACGAGTAGGAGAGCACAATCTATAATATGTCTGGCCATGAGTCTCTGGGGCAAATAAATTCCTGGAAGTGAAATCGAGAAACAACGCAGAGTTATGGCACGAATCCGTCTACGCCGGTATTAACTATATGCAGGTAACTGTCTCAACCGCTTACGTCGATACGGAGTGCGAATATGAAACTTTCTTCTTCCCCTTGTAGCTGCTCTTATGCTCGCCCGAAAAAAGCTAGCTCCTAATATTACACTGACCGTGACTAAAACGCGTTGCACAAAAATGCAGCTACGAGCATAGATGCTGAAGTCATTGGTTGTTACACCTATGCGTTGAGAGTTGTATACAATATAGGGTTGATCGTGGTTTTTTAAGGAACACTAACTTCTCCATAGCTCCAGAATACGGCATCTTGGAGCTACGATAAAAATACGGCTGGAGTGGCGTAGCTGGAGGCGTAATTTTACTGTTTTCCTTAACAGTGTATGGGTCTTTGGACTGCTCGGTTTGTGTCGGGCCAGGGTCGAGGTGGTTAAAAAGCTTATTGTGCTCGATACGCTGCCTATACCAGACGTAAAATGATAGTGCCAAAGAGCATCAGTGTCATTGTGGTTTCGTCCTGATATCTATACGATACGGATATCCCGGTCCTGCAGATGAAGAGCCTTGCGCGCTAGATTACCGGTGGGATCTGTTAGCGATGACAACCACATATTACATTGTGGTTCAACACAACTTCGAACAGGCGGCCATATTAGTAACGTCTGAACTTCGTAAACTTCTAAACAACAGCTAGAAATTCTTTTTTACTGACGGCACAATTGGTCTACACTTTCGAGATTGTTTGATTGGCGTACCGGACAACCTATTCTATAAATCCGATATTTAACTTGGCTACGACTCTTATCAAACCGATACCACTGGCGTAAATGTGAATTTCCGTGGGTGAAGTGGGTTTGATATGACTCAAAATCTGCGGATATCTCAGCACACGGTGTAATGTAGTTAACGCGTGGTCGCAACCCAGTCACCACCATTAGATACCGTTATTCTCATCCAAGAGCCGCATTAATAGAGCGTGTATAGACGTAAATTCCGGATAAAGCAGGGGAAATAGGAACACGGGCCTATAAAGCTTCTGAGAGACATCGGCGTTTTGTGTTTGAAAATTCCGCAACCGCAAGGAGCTTAGCTGGTTTGGGAAAGACGGCATCTTTGATGAGAATATGCCCGAGGGTTATCAGCCCCACAGTACCAAAGCGACATTTACAAAAAGATTGGGATGTACTCCCACTGCAGACAGGCGCGTCCGTATTTGGTCAAGGCGAATGAGATGTGTGGGGAAATCTTAAGGAAGTACGATGACGTCATCAATGTAGCACAAGGATGTCTCTTACTTTAAGCATTGGAACAGTATCGATCATTCTTATTACATCGCCAGTTCGTTACGTAGAGGAAACAGAACGTCGGAAAATTCGCACAAGCCATTGAGGGTAACAAACGCCGTTTGTTACCCTCTTAGCCTTTTAGCTATTCAACTTAGCCTCTATGTCCTCTAAGCATCCTGCAAGCACGCGAGGACATCATCTTTTCGTGGCAAAAAGTAGACATGCTTCCGAGTTATCCCGTTTAAATTGCAGCAGTCAACACAACGGCATATTGAGCGTCTCTATCTGGTATACAAAGATTTTAGGGAAGCCCATCTACCCTTCGATGTGCTTATGACACCGCTCTGCAGCACGTCGTCCACCTGATCGTCATGAACGGGACGTTCAGCGGGCGATACGCTTAGGGGCGCTTCCGTAGAGGTGCGTGGAGTGTGCAATCCCGTGTCCATACGGTGGGGGGCAGTTGGTGCGGCAGAGGGATTTCTGTGCAGAGTTACGGGTATATTGAAAGCCATGTGCACTCAAACTTTGTGTAAGCAAAGTTGAAAGGTGGTCGTACATATTTTGTTATATCCTATATTTCGTTATAATAATATAGTTTACGGCAATGTACGATCAGTTGTATGCACAAACATAAGAATAGTGTAAAAGAAATCGTTAAGCAGGCTGTATTGATACGCGGCCACGCATGCGAAGGAAATTGAATATAAGTCAAATATTTTGCCTGCTCAATGCGCACAATGTTTATATTTTTGTTCGGAAGACACAACAGGGAAAAAGTCCGTGACGGGTTCTTTGTTTCGGTCATCGGAAGCGGAAGGCTTCCTTTTCAGGGGTGCCAACCGTGTTGACGACGTTTCCGCCTTCGCTATGGGCGCGGAAGAAATGTCTAAATTCAACCGTATCGAAGGCCTGCAGCGTTGTTGGCACGTGGACTGTGGGAGCGTAGCAGACTGCGGCGTCTTCGTCGTCGCATGGTTTGGTTTGTCCAAGGACATCTCCGGTGTCGGTTGGCTCCTCCATAGTAACTGCGTCAACTTCGGCGTTGAGGAAGCCACCTTGCGCCACTTCTCATTGCCTCCACGTGGCCCTCCCGATCGGTCCTCTAGCTGGCTGAGCGTTTAGGACGGCTCCCCGGCCGCGCGTGCCTGGTTCCGCATGGCAGTGAAGTCGATGCGGGACTTTGAAAGGGGAACGCGGGACGAGTGTTTAACTGCGCTGAATACCTCGCGCACGGTGGTGGGTGTTTGGAGGGGAGGGGGGCGAAAACTAATTTGTCCATTGACAACACGTTTTCGCTTAGTAACACTTAGGTTTCAAATGCATGGTTCTCTACAATGATTTTGAAGGGGAATTTTATTTGCTATGGCACGTCAAATGTTTCGTTAAATCCTAGTACGTTATAGCAACATTTGAGTGTAATAACTGCAGAATGAGGTCTACATGTACAGTGAGCCTCGCGTGGATTGAATTACTGAAAACGTCCCATGAATCAAATCAAATCAAATCAAATCAAATTTTATTTTCAACAATACAATGTTGAAGGTCACCCTGGCATAAAAGCTGCTAGACGCAGCTTGACGGGGCCAGGGGGCCCAATATACACTTCAATGACATGCATTCGTACAGTGATAATTAAAAACAAGATTTGTACAATCATATGATATACCAAGTCTATTAAAAAAAACATCTGTGTAAAAGCATCATTGAATTTACAACAGAAGGGGAGCAGGCAATCGCAGGCAAAACGTTTCCCGTACTTTACACTTACTAAAAGCATTCAACAAACAGACCGACAAAATATGCGAATAAAACTCTGTACACAACATTTACTTATTGACATAAGCATCACGAAGGGCATGTCGCGTAAAGTTCTGCCCTGAAAATTCGACGCTGTTTCTGTTTAAAATGGACGGAATGTTATGTGCCAATGCTTGGAAAAAGTAATTAGTTCGGGGAAATGGTACTAGCCACATATCAGGTTTGCGAGTTGAGCAATTCTGGGTCCGGATTGTTAGGCAAGATAATCGTTTCAGGAACTGCTGATTGAGAGCATCAGAAAAATAGAATTGGAAAAGCAGGCGGTAATCGTATAGATTATCGATCTTTATTAATTTATGCTGTGCAAAAAGTGCTCGAGTGGGATGAAGGTAGTGTACGTTGTTAATGCAGCGAACCGCCTTCTTCTCTAACAACATTAGGGTGGTAATATTATTTTTTGTTGTAGTGCCCCAAACCAATGTGCAATAGTTTAAACGTGATCTAAAAATACAGTGGTGAATTTGTAGTTTGATACTGAGTGGGAAGAAGTCCCGGCACCGATAAAGTACACCCACAGCAGAAGATAGTTGTTTGGTCAACATTTGAATGTGTGCATCCGAGCTCATGTGACGTGAAAGCACCACACCCAAAACTTTGTGTTGCTCTACTAGATCGATCTTAGAATTAGCTAGATAAAGGTCTTCCGTAACGGATACACGTTTATTTTTTGGTGTGAACAAGATAGCTTTTGACTTTTTTGTGTTGATTTTTAAGCAGTTTGCTTCGGACCACTCGCGCAGTTTATCTAGAACAGCATTTGCAGCAGAGAACAAGTCGGTAACGTTATCTGAGGACAGAAACAGGCTCGTGTCGTCAGCATATAAGACAAACTGTGAGCGGTTATCGATACCAATGAGATCATTCAGGTATACGTTGAATAAAAAGGGGCCTAAAACACTTCCTTGTGGTACACCGAACCGTATTTGTTTAAATGACGACTGATACCCATTTATCGCCACGCATTGTTCACGTCCGTTGATATAAGATTGCATAAGTGAATGCGGCACCCCACGAATTCCATACTGATTTAATTTCTGAAGTAATATATTATGATTTAGAGCATCAAAAGCTTTGCTGTAGTCAACAAATATTCCCAGAGTTAGTCTACTAGCTTCAATGTTTTTTATTACTAATTCATTTTGTACTAAGAGGGCGGACTCGGTCGAACAGCCTTTCCGGAAGCCATGCTGGCATTCAGACAAAATTTGGTGTTTTTGAAAGAAAGCATTCAGGCGGGACAGAATAATTTTTTCTAGAGCCTTTGAAAAAATTGGAAGGACCGATATAGGCCTGTAGTTGGCGGCATCATTCTTGTCCCCTCCTTTATAACCGAGACTTTCGCTCGTTTCATTTTAGCTGGGAAGCATCCGGTTTGCAGGGCAAGGTTATAAATATGAACTAGGTAATAGCAGATGACGTCGAGGACATGTTTGACGGGGTGTATTTGTACATTGTCAACATCGACACTTTTGCTATTTTTGAGGGACTCAAAAGTGCGTTGCACTTCTGAAAAGTCTGTTGGCTGCAAGAACGCGGTATCAGGAATGTTGCACTGAACACTGTACGATGAAACACTAGGAGGTACGGTACTAGGAATGGCGTTGATGTAATGAGCATTAAAGTGTTCTGAGAGAGCAGTATTATTCAGCGCTTGGCCGTTAACAATCATTTCAAATTTATCATTTGGCACTGTACGGGCGTTCAGGGCATCATTGATAAGTTTCCAGACATGGTCTGGACGCGAAGTTTGGGCCTCATAAAATAGCTTCTGGTAATAAATGGTTTTCGCCTTGCGCAGCTCAGCGGTCACCCAGTTGCGAATTTTCTTAAAGGAAACGAGGGTAGAAATGTTCCGTGTTTTTAAGAATGAGCCATACAGTTTGTTTTTTTCTTCAATCATTTTTATCAGTTCAACACTGATCCAGGGTTTTCTTACACGCCTTGGGGGCTTGAAAGTTTTCATTGGAAAGCAAGTATTGTAGTGCTTTGTGAATATGGTCAGGAAGGAATTGTACGCATCGTCTGCATTGGTGCTGTTCATAACTGGTGTCCAGTTACTGAAGAGTATACCATTTCGGAACTTTTCCAGGCCGCCATCAGTGATGCTTTGATAGCTAATCTTAGGAGCTATCGGTTTACGTCGTGATGCGCATTCCGAGTAGGCCAGGAACACCGGGCAATGGTCGCTTAAATCAGAGTTTAATCGTGCCCGCTGCCGTAACAGGCGTGTCATAATTAGTAATAAGAAGGTCGAGAATAGTGGAACTTGTAACAGTTACACGAGTTGGTGTTTGAATAACGTTTTTAAACCCAGAAGCAACAATGCGGTGAATCATGTCGTTTGAACATGAGCTGTCGCCAAGAAGATTGATGTTAAAATCTCCGCCAAGGAACAACCGGAGCTTTTTGTAGGACGCATACTCAAGTAGGCCATCTACAAAGCTTTTAAACAGTTCAGTGTTACCTGAAGGAGGCCGATACAACACACAAAAAAGCACGTCATGTTGCTGCACACAAAGAGCTTCATAATCTTCGGTTACCGAAGAGAAATGGGGCACTTCCTCGAAAAAGCCAGTGTCGCAAGAAATATAGATGGCGATGCCACCACCGCGCGAATTGGTGCGGTTGGCAGAGAAACAGTTGTAACCTGGTAATGCAGGTGCTCTGTTAAAGGAATTAAACCAAGTCTCCGTGAGCATAATGACGTTAAATCTAAATGAAAACTGCTCAAGGAAGAAAACAAATTGGTCGTATTTTTTTACTAATGAACGGGTGTTGAGATGAATAAGAGAGGTGGTCTTTTTCGCACGAGCACACAACTTAATACATCGTGGTTGCACGAATTCCTGATAGAGGATGTCATGAGACGCCGACATCACGCCGACGAGACAAGCTATGCATGTGAGTGATACGTACTATGGCCTACGAAATTTTAGATTGGTCATCTACTGAGTCGATGTGAATGCAATCTTGGCCATCAGATTTCCGTGCCAATATTTTGCCATTTCGGGTCCATACGTACCGCCAGTTGGTTTCTCGCTTCTTTGCAATGGCCAAGGATAGTAGGCGTTTCTGGCTTTGGCATATGTGTTCATTAACGAAGACAGGAGCACTGTTGTCTAAGGGGAAGAGCCATCCGCATTCACGCCTGGTTGCCCACATAGCCCCAAGGAGCCGTTAGTGATGCGCTTCTTTTTAGCCTTTTCCAGAACCTGGTCTCGTTTCTGGCGGCTCTTAAACTGCACGATGATGTGACGATGTTCCGCATTACGCGTAGGCACGCGGTGGCATGCTTCAATGTCCTCAGGCAACACTGTCTCCACGATGGCGGTGCCAACCTTCGCAACCAACTCCGTGACATTCTCAGAATCAGTCTCTATGACCCCTTTCAGTTCCAGATTGCAACGGCGAGAATACTGCTCGTTATGCAACATCTTTTTTTCTAGCTCTTTGAGGCGTTTTTCATGTTCGTGGCATTGCTGCCGCAGTCGCTCATTTTCTTTTTTTAGCTCCTTGTTTTCTTTGACAACAGTACCCAACTCTTTTCTAAAGTCCTCAAAAACTTTGTTTATGTGAGTCATGCTTTTGGCCATTTCGCGCATTTCGGCCCGTACATCGCGATTATCACTGGTACTAGGAGTTTTCGTCATCTCACAGTTTTTACAAACAATACAACAATCTATACAACAATCTTGGCAGCAGCAACGACGCTTTTTTCAAACAACAAGACACTTGGCTTTCAAACCAACCTGCGCAATGGGACGAGCCAAGAGTTACAGCTGCGCTCCAGGCGTCGTCGCAGCTGCCAATGGCTTGGTCCGGGAGCGGCGGGACTTTATATAGGCTGGCCGTGACGTCACAATCCCTCGTGGTCCCAGGCAGGTGACGCAGATTGCAGGTTCGCCAGTGATGACTGTCGCCTTTCTGGGTCAAGCGTACCGATGCTGCGGGGCACACGTGGGGACTGCGGACGAGCTGTACAATGACCTGCGCAATGGGACGAGCCAAGAGTTACAGCTGCGCTCCAGGCGTCGTCGCAGCTGCCAATGGCTTGGTCCGGGAGCGGCGGGACTTTATATAGGCTGGCCGTGACGTCACAATCCCTCGTGGTCCCAGGCAGGTGACGCAGATTGCAGGTTCGCCAGTGATGACTGTCGCCTTTCTGGGTCAAGCGTACCGATGCTGCGGGGCACACGTGGGGACTGCGGACGAGCTGTACAATGACCTGCGCAATGGGACGAGCCAAGAGTTACAGCTGCGCTCCAGGCGTCGTCGCAGCTGCCAATGAAGGCGGTGATATCAGACATAGAGGAAAACTACCTTCATCGCAATAAAAATGCGGAAAATCAGGCACATCAACGATGGCGTGCAGTCCATTGGTTTGATGGTGCCGAGACAGTCACCGCGAAGGAGGAAAATCATGCAAATGTCCGGATTTGCGACAATAAGTGTACTTCGGTGGTCGGTAATATTGTTACGATGAAGGCTCAAGAAATAGTGGTGTAAGAGCAGGTATTTACAAAAAATAGGTCCGAGTGGGAAGAGTCACTAGTCCGGTGAGGTGGCGGCAAAACGAGCGAGAGACAAATCCTCGTCTTCCTCTTCGTACCCTGTCAGCGCTAGGCGCACAGCCGGCAAGGCGTGGGCTAGGCGCACAGCCGGCAAGTACATCATCCTCGAAACACAACCCCTGGACGAAAAGCACCGTCACGGTGCTAGGTAGCAGGAAGATGTGTGGGCGCATGGTAGGGCTTGAGTAGTGTCGCATGGACAATATCTGATTGACAGCCACTTGGTAAACCCGTTGGCAGTACTGGGGAAATCTCTTAGGTCACATATTTTACCTGCCGCAAAACACAGTACGGACCGTTGTAGTACCAAAAGAAGTTTCTGAGACAGGCCGAAATGACGACTAGGGGACCATAACCAAACGAGTATTCCAGGGGAATAGCTAACTCTCCTGTGGCAGCAATCAACGCGAATATTTTGCGACTTTTGGGACGCTGAGAGTTTTGTACGAGCCACTTCGCGTACGAGATGTGCCCGTGTAATTGATTCGTTAGCGTATTTCGTAGCAACCGGGCAGGAAGGAAGCAATGTGCCCATCGGTAATGTCGGCTCACGTCTGTCAAGGGGGAGAATCCAGTCGTGTCATGCCGGGAAGAGTTGTAGCTAAATGTGACACAAGGTATCGCATTGTCCCAGTCTCGATGATCAGCTGACACGTACATCGAAAGCATGTCCGTGAGTGTTCGGTTAAGGCATTCCGTAAGTCAATTTGTTTGAGGGTGGTAGGTAGGCGGTCGAAATCGTGTGGGCGGTAGAGCAGGAACGAAGAATGTAGCTGACAGTTCGGGACAGAAAGTACCGACCTCGCTCGGTAAGACGCTGTCGAGGGGCGCAACGCTGGAGATTGACGTCACGGAGTAGAAAATCTGCAACGTCAGTAGCACAGATTATCTGAAGGGCACCGGTAATGGCGAGACGCGTGGTGTTGTCCGTAGCAACCGCCACCCATTTGTAGCCCGAGGTAGGTTCAGGAAATTGATCTAGTAAGTCGACGCCAACCCGATGGAACGGTTCATTTGGGACGTCTATCAGTTGCAGCGGCCCGGCTGGCAGCACAGATTCGGGCTTCGCCATTGACAGGAGTCACGTACTTCGATGTAGCGGCGCACTGACTTGTACAGACCAGGTCAGTAGAAGCGCTGGTGGGTGCGGTCATAGGAGCGAGTTAAACCAAGGTGACCAGCTGTTGGAACGTCATGGTGCTGCTGTAGTATCGACAACTGCATGTGGTCGGGAACAAAAAGTAGGAAGACTGGACCATCAGAGCGAAACGTCCGGCGGTACAATACGCCATCCGGGAGTAAGAAGTCGTGAAGCGACGGGTCGGCATTTGCAGACTCAATCTGTTCGATTATGCGTCGCAATGAAGGGTCGCGGCGTTGCTCCTCCCCTATGTGCAGGACATAACACAAGGCCATGACACACTCTTCGGAATCAAACGTGCATGTATCAGGTGGGTCAACGGTGTGGCGGCACAGACAGTCGGCATGATGGTGTAGACGGCCAGACTTGTACGCGTCGGAGAAGGTGTATTCTTGAAGGCTTAAAACCCAGCACTCCAGACGTCCTGTCGGATCTTTCAACGAAGAAAGCCAGCATAGTGCATAATGGTCCGTTACAAGAGAGCTAGGCCGGCCATAGAGGTAGGCGCAAAAATTTGGCAACACCCCACACCAAGGCAAGACACTCGCGCTCTGCGATCGAGTAGTTTTGCTCGGACGTGGACACGAGACGACTCGCATATGCAATAATGCGCTCGCGACCATATTGTTTTTGTGCCAGAACAGTACCTATGCCGTGGCCACTGGCTGTCTGTCAACAGAGGTGTGTCCGGATTTCTGTTGGGGCGGAGGGGTGGAAATGTCCCAATATTAGGGATGGTGTAAGCTGAGAAACCAAGGTTTAGAATTCTCCTGCTTGATCGGAGCAACAAGAAAAAGTCGCGTTTTCAAGCTGGGATGATTTTAAACAGAAGCTCCGCGCCATTTTCGGGCAGCCCGAAGCTAACCTCCTTGCCGCGAAAGACAAGTTGGCCACTCGCGCACGAAACGTCTATTGAATTGTATGATGCGTACATTGGGGACGTCCTCACACTGTGTCAAAAGGTCCACAACCAGATGTCTGAAGCTGACAAAGTAGCAAATGTGTTAAAGGGCATCGCCGACGGCGCTTTCCACCTGCTTATCTGCAAGGACTGGACGAGTGTCGACGCGATAATTAAAGAGTGCCGTCGCTTCGAGCAGGCTGAAAGTCGCCGCATTGCACCGGAGTACTCCGAACTTCACCAAATGTAACGCGGTGGCAGAATTGATGAGGTGAGCCATGGCGAAGGGTGATGAACGATCTATCACTTGGCAGCGACGACGTGCCACGCGTGCAACCGAATAAGTTCTGCATCATTTTTCGTCACACGAGCCGGCCGCGCAGCTGCAGAGAACACCGGGAGCTATCCAGCCCAATGCGGACACCATTCCGGGTTTCGGCTAGAAAGCTTGACAACAATTCTGCAAAAAAAGCGGTGATATGAGCTGCGTCTGCGGATTCTCTTGGATTACGTCACTGCCCACCCACTACAAAAGAAGCACCTTCCCGGCCTTCGGTGTCACTTGGCAGCGACGATGGGCCACGCGTGCAACTGAATAAGTTCTGCATCATTTTTCGTCACAGGAGCCGGCCACGCAGCTTCAGAGAACACCGGGAGCTATCCAGCCCAGTGCGGAAGCCATTCAGGGTTTCGGGATGACAAGCACGACAACAATTCAGGAAAAAAAGCGGTGATATCAGCTGCGTCTGCGGATTCACTTAGATGACGTCGCTGCCAAACCACTGCAAAAGAAGCACCTTCCCGGCCTTCGGTGTCACTTGGCAGCGACGACGGGCCACGCGTGCAACCGAATACGTTCAGCATGATTTTTCGTCACAGGTTAGTGTTACCCTGGGTTGTTTCACGTTTCAGTAGAAGTACTGTTGTATTCGGCTCAGTCGTCACTTCCAATTTGTACATTTCGAGCATTTCATTGTTGCTTGCATCCCTGTCAAAGTGTCTAAGGACTTGTCTTAACTGAAGGAACATGTGAAATGTGAACTGGCTAAGTGGAAGGAGGAAATGCAGAAGGAAGTCAAACTGTTTCGCGAATCGATGGAAAGGGAGCTGGCAAATGAAATTCGCGAATTGAAAGTCAGCCAAACTAACCTAGTAAAGAGCGTAGAGTTTGCCCACGCGGAAGTGAAGGACCTGAAGAAAAAAACTGGACGACGAGGTTGCAAAAAACAAGCAATTGACGAAACGAAATGAAGCGCTTCATTCTGGATGTATGGCCGTTGAAAACAAGGCGAAGGAACGAAAAAAGCGGCTTACGACCACGGAACGGTACTTGAGGAAAAACAACCTCGAGATACAAGGGCTGATTGAGAATGAAAACGAATCGGTTTCTGACGTTCTGGCTAAGACTGGCGATGTCATAAAGGAACCGATTACGGGCGACGACGTTGAAGTCTGTCGCAGAGTGCGTATACGGGATGCAGATAAGACCAATACCGTCGCCCAGTTTCGGTCACGGGCAAAACGCGACCCCGTAAAAAAAGGCTAGATAAGCGCGTCCCACAAACAACGCCATCGGCATGAGTGAGGCAACGCCCGTTTATGTAAATGATTTGAAGGATTTGAAAAAAATATTGTTCACTCGTGTTACTAAATTCTTTGAAAAAGAGGGAATCATAACTGGCTCTCAATTTGGATTTAGGAAAGGTAGATCAACTGAAGCTGCTCTGCTAACCTCAAAAGAATATTTATTACAAAACTGAAAAAAATCTTCTCTCTGTTGCAATTTTTGCCGATGATAGAAAAGCTTTCGACTCCATTATTCACAGTATTTTAATTGATAAGCTAAACTGCTACGACATTCGCGGGAAAGGTTTAAACCTCGTTAGGTCGTATTTAAAAGACAGGACTCAATATGTTCACATCCATAACTTTGAATCGGCCTTTCTGCCCATTTGACATGGTGTGCCCCAAGGGAATATATTTGGGCCTCTTTTATTTACATCATGCATTATTGATATTGCTGATATCGATTCAGATGTTAAATATATTATCCATGCTGATGATAGCACGCTGCTTTTTCCCGTCCATTACATTAGTGATACAACAGAGAGATGTAAAGACGTTTTATAAAAGCTATCCAGCTGGTCGAGAATAAATCTGCCTATAATTATTCCTTCAAAAACTAGAGCGGTTATCTTTACAGCTAGAAATAAAAATATCATGTTAACTAGAACCCTTCGCTTAGATTCCAACGAAGTTGAGGTTGTTTGCATTTTTAAAATTCTTGTATATTTTTTCTCACACTTAAGTTGGGAAGCTCATATAAATTACTTGTCAAAGAAACTATCCTTAATTACGGGTGTTTTATCCCGCTGTCGTTTCAGTTTTTCGCACAAATAGACATTAACATATATAACACCCTTTTTAGCTCACATTTAAACTACTGTTCATTAGTCTGGTTGACAACTTCACATACCAACCTCAATAAGATCTTAGTATTGCAAAAAAGGATTATTCGACATACCGGAAATATTGAACCCCAGGCCAGTACTTCAGGTTTATCTCAAATATATCGCGTTATTAAGTTAAAAATATGTATCAATATCGCCTATTGAAGCTGCTATTTTTTTCCTCTGATTTGGTATCAACCGGATAACACGCTTGTCTTCACTACAACACAGAAATATTCTTGTCAATACCAGAAGTAATACGACTTGGGCCATCCCGCAGTTTGGCACGTTTTAAAAATATCAAGCGCTAGCGTATAACATTTCTTATTATCTTAACGAAATCCCTGAACATTTAGGCCTAAGCCACAAGAAATTGGGGTCGTATTTCATACAGCTTACAATTAGTCTACCTCTGTTTGTATGGTTTCCGGCGATATCGCTACGCGATAAATGAAACAGGCAAGTTGGGCGAAGGGTATTTCTATGTAAATGAAAGGTAAAATTGAGTTGTTGACTGGTTCGCCTTTGAGATTCTCTTATTAATGTGTTGTTTCTTTTATTTTTTTTTTTTTGAAAAGAAACGCATCATCTAGACTTGAACGTGTTTTATGGTGTGCTCACTGTTTTTTTGTATGGAAGCTGTAAATGCAATCGGATTGTGTGGTTACCTGGTATTTCTTTACACTAGCATTTGTGTTGATTTGCCTTTTCAGGTGTGTATGACAACTGGTGTTAATACGTATGGTCAATTGTATTTGTTTGCTTTTGTTACACAGCCATCTTTGTTTATATCTAAAAACAACTCTTTCGATCTGTTGTAAGTTGTTTTAGGGTGATCTCTCGTTGTATCTGTTGTTTTGATCCGTGCAATTTGTGTAAGTTGCATTGTAAATAGTTCGTAAGTAGCTTTCTGTATTACTGTGTAATGGTGTTATACGGATATTTTTTTGTAATTTTGCTATTTTTCATGCAGCACTGGCTTTGTGTATTATCATGTTTTGTTTTTGTTGTGCCGCGGCCTCGAAACGGCCTTCTGGGCCCAGTCAAGGTGTTCGTTTTCAGCTTTTTGCCCTGGCAACCGTCGAGACAATCTTTTTCTAGGAAATAAAAGATGAATTGAATTGAATTTACAGACCGTGTATGTACAAGGTATCCACAGGTGATACCAAGCAAGGCAACATGCCCCACTCAGCTTCGTCGTCATCGCAGTTGCTCGTGCGGGACGCTACACGGCGCTTTCGTGTTCCTCGTCTTTGGAGGCGTAACAATATTCACTAAGGCGAAAAGAAACAACACATTGTATATGGACAACCAGAGAAGGAAGGGTAAATAGTAGGTTTCCCTAACCGGCCATGCTTTAAAAAATTACCATGGTGGAGCGGAATGGGTAAATGATCGTAACGTTGGCAATGGAAAATCTTTGAAATTGCGAAGGTGGAAGCGGAAAGTATCGTGAAAGAGAATAATTGAACTTAAGCTCGGTGTCGTGAATGGAAATCTCATCCTAAGATGACTTAATGTGAGCAACTATGTGAGAAACCAAAAAACAATGTATTCGATTATGATGAAAATGTAACCGACGACTCGTGTGATGCATACGCCTAAAGTATAAATGGGTTCTGCAATAGCGCTCGGTAAAAACACTACCGATTGTTTTCAAGTCACTTTGTTTAATGGTGGCATACGTTCTTTGTTGAACAGAAACGGTGGCTCCAGGGTCAATGCGTGCGACAGTAATGATGTGTTTGACACTGGCATCAAAGACATTCGTAGGTGAAAAGTCGTGCCTTCGGCATGCGTGATGACAGCACAGTTCTTACCTTCTGAACTGCGGCATCTATACTCCATTTTATACATCAAGTGCAACGATGTGAAGGCTATTCAAGTAGTCCGCAAAGAAAGAAGGTGTATCGCTCCGCGCGGTTTTGTAGCCGTGTGGTCTTACGCGTGGCTCTGGAGAAAAGACGCTGAATTTTTAAGTACATGGTTTCGAAACCGCGTTCCAACGTTTTTTTATTTTTGATCCCATCTTCTGCGAGTTCAATTCTAAATCTTATTTCGTTCCTGGTAACCTAAATACTACGTGCATGTGGAAATGAACTGCATGTATACGTTCATTGGATGCATACCGTGCTCATTTGTGCGGGCCAAAACAAGCTCGCACCGATGTTTGACCATCAATGGCGATTTTGTCGCGATTCTGCAGCATTGTCAGTTTACCTCGTTGATTCCAGCGAGAATTTTACGTAAGAAAAACGAGTTAATTCATTGATTAGTTAGCACAGCTGCTCCAACCAGGGTGGATTACCAACAGGTTCTCACTTTGAACTTTTGTTTTCGATGTTGCCCTGATGATCCACTTCTTTCTGTGCCTCTCTTAAAACTCAGCATGTTATTGATTATACCGGGCCGCCAGCAGAGCAACGGGTTCAGTTTTTGCCGAAACAATTTGAAACCGACTTGGTACTGCACAGTGGAGTGCCCGCACCAAGTGCCCGAAGCACTTGGTGCGAATAACGTAATATTTGGTATTCATGGGAAAGGCCAGAAAACAGATTTCTGTAATATAAAAAACTGGTTTCTGGCACAGAAACCCATAATGCATATTTTAAATTTGTTATTGTCCCCTTTTCAGTCCGAATACATATATGCCACAAGTTTGAGAATTCTCCTGCGTATGTATTTATTTCTTCACTACAATGTTTCACCGCGGAAATGAGAGTTATATTTTCTTTTGTGATTGAAAAGAGAGCTCTTTAAGCTAGGCTCTTATTCGCAAGAGAATCATGGATAGGTCAATTGTTTTTACTCACGGAACCTTGATATGGCCTGTTTTTCTGTGTTAAGGACATGTCCATGGCATAGGATAATGCTGTGACAAAAAACAGCACTAGCTCGTGAGTTGAACATTTGTTGCCATACATAAATGCATACAGGGGCAATACGGATGGTGTGTCATACACAAATACTGCAAGAGGAGGCTGACTTTCGCTGTTTAACAAACAAACTTTATTGATAGCAACGCACCTCTGGTCGATTTCCTGGAAGGTTCCGACTTCTTCCTTTTGTTCCACCAAATGTTTGCAGAAGTTATATGACTGTTCCGGCTGTATACACTTCACGACCGAACAGGGCAGCCCTACAACGTAGTGTCTTTCATAGCACGGGTCACTTGATGACGTTAAACCCCACAAACAAAACCACACGACGAGGAAACAGTTTGCTTTGTCGCGGCAACAAAGCCTTCTTGGGGAATCGGCTCAGCATGAAGCAGAGCGAGCAGGCTGGATAGAAAGGTGTCCTCGCTCCAGCTGCTGCCAGTTGACTCTCATAAAGAAAGCCGCCAGTGATAGGTCACACATTCCTGGGAAGTTCATCAACCATTCCCCCCTGTCCTTTCTTCGAAATTCCTTGATCGCCCGAATGTACCTGCTGCGCCAGACAATGATGCCAAGATTCCGTATTCTCTGATCATGCGTGAAGCACATGTTCTTCATTAACCCCCACAAGGTGGTTTTCATGAAGTTGGGCAAGTCGTTGTCTTCGTTGACAGCCTTTCGCACACGGTCTAGTGTCGGATCTCCCTCTTGGCGGACACGCTCTGCACTTTCAGACGGATGGCATGGACTGCGAAGATGTGCGATAGCTTGACGGTAAACGTTCTTGATATCGTCAAGTCCCGAGGTCTTCTCTTTGGAAACAACAAATTCCCACGCAGACACTCCGCCTTCAATTTCGCCACGGTACGAGGAGATACTCCAGGGTTCTCGCTCACAACACTCAGTACTTCCTGCACACATTTCGACGGGAAACGCATCGTGGTACGGGCGTACACATTTTCAATTACTCGTTTGGCGTTCTTTGTCAACTTTTATGTGCAAACCCTCAAAAAATACGTACAGGAGGCGTGGTCGAAGCCCGAGAGCTGGACGCCATTTTTTCAACGCTGCCTCAAATAGTAAACAAAAAACGGCGTTCAAGGATCCGCGGAGAGCGAAAACTTGACACGACAGCGACAAAAATAAAATAGAAACTCGCATATTTCGATCGTTTGTCCGGCAACACGGGCGTTTTTTTTTCAAGCTGATGACAAATATTTGTGCTTTAAGGATGCCGGCGAAGCATTTACAGTTTCGGGCTCACTTTTTGTCGCGGAAGCACAGAGCGCAAACAAGAGCGCTAGCTTTGACAGCGTTGCACTTGATGTATGAAACGGAGTATAGATTGCCGGGACGCTGGAGGCAGGACGGTCGTGCATAGCGGACAGAGTTCTTCCTCGTGGGGACAGCGAACCGGGGCTGTTGAGGTCGCATAGGTCAGATGGGGCAGGAGCAGTGAAAAAGCGGGTGGCGAATAGAATGGCTGCGAGAAACCGTCACATGCCGTGAGTTTCTCGTGCACCCTCCACCTTACGACAGCAATAGCGAGCCACGTTTTCAGGAATGCTACACAAAATCCAGATAGGACGGTTGTGGGCCGAGCAACAGGGATTGCCACCTATTTATTCGGCACGCATCGATCGTCTCAGAGTAATGACTGAGGGTGCGACCACGGTTGTGCTCACCCTTAGCCTTTCTGCGACCCAAAATATGGTGCCCTGAAGAATCTTGAAAAGAAGTCGGCATAAAATGTGGTGAAGGTGACGGCGTGAGTCAAAGCAGCGGAAAAAGTGGCATGCTGTAGTCCACGAAGGAGACCATCGGAAACCTGCGGTTGAATGAAGCTCGAACCGGTAGCGGCAAAAAGGGAGCGCAGCAGTTGTGTGTACCGTAGCAGAGTCAACAGGGCGAGCAACTTGTTTTTACATGAATTGTTCAATTTGCAGGAGAAGCGCAGGTTTCTCGTGGACGTGAATCTTTAGGCTTGCCATGGGCTCATTTACGAATGGGCGCCGCATGAGTGATTTCGGTTTGCGTAGCTCGTCGTACGACTGGCAGATGCTTCTGACGTCGCCTTACCTTCTGCGTTTTTATCCAGCAACATATCAAAAGCGTCGACAAGGATTCCCTTCAAAATATGCTTAAACTATTCATTTTTGCTCATCCTACTGTTTATCCTTCATCTGAGGTCTAGCACATCTGAAATATAACTGGTGAAAGTTAGAAACACTTGCTGTGCACATTCGTCCAAGCGCGGTTCTGTGGAGGAGTAGAAGGAGGAGAAACAATATATTTGCAAACTGGGTCTAGGGGAGAAGGGTGGCGGAGGATGCAATCTTCTCCGCGACCTGGGCGGCCCGGTTGGTTAGTGCCAACTGCACTTCCGGGTCGGAGCTCTCCAGGGTCTGCTCCCATGTGTAAGGGGGAACGAAAAGGAGGAAATGGGTCGTGGGGACACTCGCAAAGGGAATGGCAGCTGGTATCCTGCTGGAGACATTGAGGGCAAAGAGGGGAAGGGTAGAGATTGGGGTTGATGCGGTGTAGGAGAGTTCGGCAGGGGGTTGTGTGGGTTTGAAGTAGCCGCCAGTGGCAAGCTGCTTCGTGGGAGAGGGAAGGGTGTTGAGGAAGATATATCCTGCGGAGGAGGCGGAAATGCTGAGTAATGTCCCGGTACGAGACTAGAGCTTCCCGGAAGCTGGGGGTGCCGTGGGTAGAGCGAAAAGAAGGGCCTGCTCGGGTGACAAGAGCTCGAGCTGTACGGTGGGCCGCTTCATTGGCTTCTGTTCCCGTGTGGGCCGGGGTCCACAGCCGAGCCACGGGGTAGGATGGTGTTCTGCGGGAGAGAATTTTCAGGGCGAGTGGGGAGAGTAGCCCTGCAGAGAAGTTGCGAATTGCCCACTGAGAATCCGAAAGGTCAACTGTGGGTGTGGGAGACTGTACTAGGGCGAGGGCGATAGCCGCCTCCTCCGCAGCGGCAGCTGATGTTGTATGTATCGTGAGTGCGTCCGAGGGAGGGCTGTCGAGCGATGAAATGACGGTTGTGGTGAAAGCCGGCTTATCGTGGTAGCTAGCTGCGTCGACGTATAAATGATGCTGGGAGGGAGGGAATGTGCGCTGCAGATGTCTAGCCCTGGCCAGTCGGCGGTCGGCGTGGTGGTGGGGGTGGATATTGCCAGGCAGTGGGCGTACATGCAAGAGTTGGCGTAACGTAGTGGGAATAAGGGAGGCCATAGGTGAGGGGAAAGGGGAGGTCAGGTGGGTCGCTGCGAGAAGAGCGCGGCCGGAACCGCGCGCGATATTCTGGCTATCTTGGCTGTGCGGTGGGCTTCGATGATTTCATCGGATGGTGTTGTGAATGCCCAGGGCTAATAGACGGCTGGTGGGGGCGCTGGGAGGTATTAGAAGAGCAACTCGGTATATGCGTCGTAGTAGCCAGTGCAGATTTGTTTTGTCAGAGGCCTTGAGTTTGCAGTACGGGAGGTAAAACGTGAGAGTACGAAGGAATGCAGAAGTTGCAAGCGTTCAGGTTCAGAAATGCCGTGATGCCATGTGGTGATTCTTCTTAGGAGGTTGAGTGTTTGAAGTAAGTGCGATCGGAAGGTGGTCGCGTTGCCCCGGTCGGCCTAAATGGTGAGACCTAGCACGCGGAGGGAGGAGACATGAGGGACGATATGGTTGTCGACGTAAACTGTGATCGGGGGTTCCGTGGGGGGTTGCTTTCAAGGAGAATGCAAAAGAAGTACCTCGGATTTGTGCGAGGAGCACTGTAGGCCTAACTGAGGCGCAGTTCCTTGGACAATGTCTGCGCCTTGCTGGAGTGTGTGTTTGATTAGAGCATCGCTACCTGATTTAACCCATAACGTAATATCGTCTGGACCGATAGAGGTGTGGAGATTTGTGATGGAGGACAAGGCAGTGGCCATGGGGACCATCGCCAGATTGAATAGAAGAGGAGATATGACCGAGCCCTCAGGTGTGCCTATTGCGGAGAATGGGAAGTTCAGGTTTGGAGGGGTCCGAATAGTAGAGTGGCCGTGGGGTCACGAAGAAAGAAGGAGATGTAAGAGTAGGTGCCCGCACCAAGTCCAAGCGAGTTTACAGAGTTAGGAATGGCTACGTGAGAGACGTTGTCGAATGCTTTATGGAGATAAAGTGCCAGAAAGGCCGAGGTGTCCGCCTTGGAAGGGTTAGCTATAATGTCATGATAGAGCCGGAGGTGCGTATCCTGTACGGACAGCCCTTGGCGAAAACCAGTGAGAGTGTGTGGGAGCAGCTGATGGATATCGATGTAGGTAGTGATCCAAGATGTGAGTGATATCGGACGGCGGGGCTCCAACGTAATAGCTTTGTGTGCTTCACGAATTAATGAGATGTCAGCATGCCGCCACGTTGATGGGAGGGTGCCTCGAGACTAGTGGTGATTGAAAAGGGCTGTGAGGCAATCTAACGTATGGTCGGTAAGTTGTCGCAAGATCTTATTAGTGATCTTGTCGGAGCCTGGAGCGGTTTGTCGACGTAGTTGGGATAGAGCGTGCCTGACCTCTGCGACAGTGATGTCCTGATTGAGGAAAACATTCGGAGGTCCGGAGTAATGGCGAAGGGAAGGATTCTGCGATGAGGAAGTAGGAATGTACATGGATCGAAGCTTGTCTAGAAGCTAAGCGGACGTGCCTGGGTAATTGTTTATGAGCGAGTGCAGGCGAGTACTTGTGACGGTTTTGGACGAAGTAGGGTCAAGGAGGTGGCGAAGGAGGGCCCAGGTATTTTTCATGGAAAGGCCTCCGCGCATGTCGTCGCAGATCTGATACCAGTGAGTCCGAGAGAGTGTGGTAGCATGAGCATGGATGGAGACTTGAAGGCGAGCAAATTCGCGTTTGAGTGCCCTTGGGCGTTTGTGGGAGCGCCAGCGCTTTTCGATACTCCGGTAGGCTTCAAACAGATGGAGTAGGTGGGAATCCGCATAGGAGCTGGGAAGCTCTGGGTCAACTGGTTTGTCGTGACTGTGCTTTATCTCCATGATATCACGAATCCATTGCTCGAGCGCGCCTTAATCGAAGTGAGTGAGGGCAGGTAGCGTAGCACAGTCAGTACGGAACGCGTCCCAATCAGTGATGTGTTGGGGTGGTGGCGTGTGGGTAAAATGATGGGCAAGATGGAGTGAGGTATGAATGATGTAATGATCACTACCCAGGGTGTCTGGAAGGGTTTGCCAGGATTCGTTTGGTGCTCGATGCGAGAATGTTAGTTCGGGGGTGGCGTTCTGTTGAACACTGTTACCTATGTGGGTAGGGGTTTGGGGGTCTGTTTCTAAGGTGAGGCGGAGGTTGTGTGAAACTTCCCAAAGTGGACGGCCCTTGCGCGTGGTACGAGTGTAACCCCACGCTAAGTGTGGAGCGTTAAAATCGCCAACAATATTTAAGGGGTTGCGGCCGGCAGTGGAATAGCGTACATGAGGCGAGTGTGGAAGTTGTGATGTTGTTTGGGTGCACTGTAAATATTTAGGGTGTGTATTGAAGGTTGTGAGGGTTTGCATGGAAAGATGGTGACTAAGAGCTGCGGTATGGTGGTGACGGGGAGTGATGTGACGCCAGCCCGCAAGTTCTGTTGTACCAGGGTGGCTACAGTCGGAAAGCAGGGGTCTTGGAAGGTCTGATACCCGCAGAGTTTGGTGGCGCGGCGTGTTTCCTGCAGTGCAATGACACCCTGGGGTGTAAGAGTAGTGATGATGTATGCCTGGAGGGTAGCGCGTTTGTATTGGAAACCCCTGCAGTTCCATTGGCATAGTACGAAACATTTAGAGGCCGCCATCAGGTTCGGGTTCAATAGGTAAGGGCACACTAAGGAGCGCAGAAGACGCGAGAAACGGGGATTTGGATGGAAGCAGTTCCTTGATACAAGAGAGAAGCTCATTGTGTAGACCTGTAATGGAGTCCTGCATGGCTGTTTGTGAGGCGATGAGGGAGTTGTGAAGGCTTAGGTATTCTTACCACTGCGCGTGCAGGGCTTTCGCTAGGACAAGGTGAAGGGGTGTCGGGGTAGTGGGAGGGTCGTCTTGGGGTGCCTTGCGCTTCGTGGGAGGCGGTAGGTGCACGTTGCTCTCCGTAGATGTCATGTGAAGTCTTGGGAAGAAGGTTTTCCGAGGGTAAGCTCTTGATTTTGTCGCCGGAGAATCTCACTTCCTTGGCGAAGCTGGAGTACTTCCACGAAAAGATTGCGTATTTCAGCTAAAAGGGGTGCGTTTGTAAGGGGGATGTTAGGCTGGGAGGGGGGTGTAGTAATGGGGGCAGAGGGTGCCTGTGGAAGCTGGCCCTGGGGGCTCACCTGTACGTTGGACATCGATGATGTATTGTCTCGAGGCTGTCGGGCGGCCTGGCTGTAGGTCTTGCCGCCAGCAGAAGAAGCAGAGGAGGAAAGTGGCTTGCTGTCGGTAGTGCGAACAGGAGTTTTTGAAAGTTCAATTTGCGCGCCGCGAAGCAGGGGGGTGGCTTCTGCTGGCAGCGTGGTTGAAATCGTTTGGTGCATCCAGCAGCTCCTGTAAGGTGATTCTCGCCGCATAAGACGCACGTGGGGGTGCATGGGTGCTGGTCCGTAGGGGAAACGGTGCCGCAGGTGGTGCAGCGGGGGGTTTGCGGAAGGTGTGGACATACATCCTTGCAATGGCCGGGTGTCCAGCAGTTGAAGCAGGCTTCTGTCTTGCGCTTGAACGGGTAGCAGCGAAGAAGGGCGGCCCGGTATCGAACCCGAAAGGGGACGACGGTGCCGCTGAACAGGAACTATACTAAGGTTGAATTGTGGCGACTCTTAGCCTCGAGGATTTGGAGAGCTTGGTTGTATTCGATGAGGCTGCGCAGGATGTTGTTGGCGGAGTCCATGGGAGTGATGTCGAAGATTACCCATGTGGTGGAGTTCAAAGGAGGCGGAATGTGGTTGGCTGGCGGGAATACGGTGTCATTGAACGCAAGAGACGTCCGCGAGAGATATTGTTGAGCACGGTTTTCAGAGGGAGTGCTGACGATAACGAAGTTGGAGCGGTAGTGGATGCGAATTTGATCCTCGACGGTGGTTAGGATATTGGCCTGAGACTGAATCGCATCGGCGAGTTGGGCAGTTGACACGCTGTGGAGCGCTAAGCCACCCTGCGGGTGCAGAATGACCTTGATGTCATCGTCCGGCAGGGGGTCTTCAATTGGGTGCGCTTTGCGGTTAGGACGCTTGGGCCTATGGCGCTTCTTGGTCGTTGGCCGTCGCGGGGTGTTCGCCGGAGGGGCGGGTGGTTGACGCGTTGGTGGACTGCTGGCGATGCTTGCGAGGTACGCAGAGCCAGCCGGGTTCGTCGATTTCTTCGGGAGTGGCGGCGCGGCCTTCAATGGAGCACTCCATGTTGGCGAAGGGAAGGTCGGCACCCGTGCCGATAAGGTGCGTGGCCAGGCGACGCTCTTTGGGCGCGGGGCGAAGTGAGAGGGACGCGGCGTAGCTTGCGAGGAAAGCCGCACATCTAGCCATGGGCCGGCGTTAGGGTTAGCGTGGAGCGGTAGCGCAGTCTTCGAAGAATGGGTTGTCGCTCAGGAAAATCTTGATTCCAGCTCACCTTGGGTGGTATCCGAAGAAAGCGGGTGACGAGCTGAATTGATAGGTGGTAATTGTGGGTGGCTGCAAATTGTCGGCAGATTATCTGCAGGTGGCTGCGGATTGTCGAAAATACCAAAAAATTTGACCTTGAAGTAATTGTATATCTTGATGTCACGCTCCTGATTCCGGTAACAATGTTCGTCTACGGCGGACAGGAATATGGCCACGTTATTATATTTCATGACTTCGTTTTATCGGTTATACATGCTCACCTGCTCGTACGGTGACAGCCAGTCTTCCACGACAATATCGTCGGTTGCGTTGAAATCTGGCGGGTACCGTTGAAGGCCGTTGAATTACGACAGCATCGGTCAACATTACTGTCTGTAACAAGGGCTTCGCTGTTCGTGGACTTGGATAGCGTGCAGCTCCGAAGTTCTAGGACGGGATTTACCCCATACTTATGCCAATTGTAACGGAGATAGCCCATGTCTGTTTAGCTGAAAATTGAGGGATTTATTTTTGGTGGTTGGGGCGTCAAGGCACAATGACCGATCTTAGGGTTGAGCATGCTCACGCCCTATGTTTCCCTGTTGGTCTTCATCTGACGCCAATGCACTGCACACACACACACACACACACACACACACACACACATACAAATATATAATATATATATATATATATATATATATATATATATATATATTTATATATATATATTTATATATATATGTTGCTACGGTACGTGCATAGCGTATGTACCACATTTGGACATGTGCCAGGTACTAGCCGAAGGAAGAAGATGGTAGCGCACGCGGACTCGAAAAACGAGCTAGATGTCGAAGTAAAGAGGATCTTGAGCCTGGCCTGCGGGGTGCTCTAGCGATTGAAAATACACTGTGCGGATACCTCTTGTACCGCGTGGCTACGCGTCTTTCTTCACGTCACCGTAACATCTTGGTGGAGGTTGCCAGACATCCCCTCCCTCTCGTCTCGGCTATCCGAGCCTAAAGGCGTCGTGATCCTTCATTACGCATCTCCGTAGCGGCCTTCACTTTCCTCCTGCCAGCATGGCTCCACCGAGCGAGTCGTCGCCTCCACTGGTCGTCGTTTCGCAGCACCGAGAGCCCGGTTTCTTTACTGGCACGGACGATGTTGACGTCGAAGATTGGATAAAGCGCTACGAGCGGGTCAGCGCCCACAATCGTTGGGACCCCACGTCCATGCTTGCCAATCTTCTTTTCAGCCAAGTTAACCGGTTGGGACTTCTGTAAATCCGAACACTTGAGAATATTCGGCAATCCCATCCAACGTTAGCTACGCGCAAAAGCGGAACTTGCATCCCGTGCCGAGACATCGACCAAACCGTACATTTCTTACATTCACGACGTCCTGGCTCTCTGCCTTAAGGTCGACGAGAAGATGACTGAGCAGGACAAGGTTGCGCGTGTGCTCAAGGGAATAGCTGACGACGCTTTTGACTTGCTCATGTGTAAGGGCTGCACCACAGTCGATGCCATCTTAAACGAATGCCGACTGTTCGAGCAAGCGAAGAGCCGCCGTATCACGCAGCAGTTCCAACGGTTGCCCAACACCGCTGCGACTTCTTCCTGCGTGCCACCATTCCCCCAGCCGTTTTCTTCCGCGACGTCGCACCCCGACTCACTCGAACACACCGTCCAAAGACTAGTACGCCGCGAACTGGAAGCCACTGCTCCTGCCGTTACTCTGCCCCATTCGGTCGACAGCCCTGTTCCAGCCATTTCGCTGATTCAAGCTGTCGTTCGAGACGAGATTAGCAACATGGGTATCCCGCAAGTATTGTCGCTGAGTCGTCCTGCCGCCCGCCACTGTTATGCTCCACCTGGACCTCGCTATGTGTCCGGCCCCCCACGCTACCGAAATCCCGCTGACTGGCGAACCGCCGATGATAAGCCCATTTGTTTCACCTGTCGCCGTGTTGGCCATGTCGCTCGGTACTGTCAGAACCATTGGCTTCGAGTTTCCAGGAACAACTTCTCGCAAGACCGTTACTCCACTGACGTGCCCAGCCGTTTTTCCCCTCGCACGTCACCAGAATCCGTCGCTAATGCCGATAGCTCTGCCTCCCGATTTGGCCGCTCGCCCCCGCCGCCGCGCCACCATTCACGTTCGCCGCAGCGCCGACACCTTTCACCATCGGCGCCCCTTCGACGCTTCTCACCGGAAAACTGATAGGATGCAGCGCCCAGAGGTGACGCTGCATTCCGACCCGAGCCCGAAAATCCTCTTTTGACGTTGCCGACTAGGGACAATTTAATCGACGTTGAAGTAGACGGCGTTCTGATCACCGCTCTTATAGACATTGGCGCACATATCTCGATAATGAGTGCTCCCCTTTGTCGTCGCCTCCGTAAAGTTTTGACGCTAAGCATGTCGCATGTTCGTGTCGCTGATGGAGGGACACCTTCCATTACCGGAATGTGCACGGCCCGTGTAACCATTGGGGGCCACACAACGACAGTCTTGTTCTCTGTTTTGGAAACGTGCACGCATGATTTGATTCTGGGCCTTGACTTCTTGTCGGAACATTCTGCACTTATAGATTGCGGGACGGGTTTACTACGCCTCGAGGTACCGCTTTCGCCCGATGCTCCCGACGCCTCAGTTTCACCGTCGTTATGTTCAGCTGAGTTCATCCGTCTGTGCCCTGAAGCCGTCACCGATGTTCCCTTGTCCTCCCGCCACCCTCTCCCCGACGGTGCCTACCTCGTGTCCCCTGCCACCAACGTTCTCCGAACGCACAATGTGATCCTGCCGAACTCTGGTGTAACCATCAAAAACAGCCAGACCATCCTTCAAATTCTGAATTTTGGATTGCATCCACAAGTACTTCCCCAAGGAATTTCCCTCGCCTCAGTTTCTCCACTGCACGACATTGACATTTCTGCGCTACCCGTCGACACTTCTCTACCGGCTTCCTCTCATGACCTCAGATATACCCCGAACTTAGCGGAGAAATTTGGCGCAATGATCAGCTCCGAACTTTCAGGACCACAAGCCCAACAACTACGCCAGCTTCTTCTATCGTATTCTGACATTTTTGACTTCCAGAACCGCCCCTTGGGTCAAACCCAAGCAGTGCAGCACCGGATTGACACAGGCGATGCCAGGCCAAGTTACAGGCGACCTTATCGAGTGTCCCATGCGGAACGCGATGTAATCCAAAAAGAAGTAGAAAAAATACTCGATAAGGACATCATCGAGCCTTCCTGCAGTCCGTGGACGTCCCCAGTGGTACTGGTAAAAAAGAAAGACGGCACCTGGCGCTTCTGCGTCGAGTACCGCCACCTCAATAAAATAACCAAGAAGGATGTATACCCACTGCCAAGAATAAACGACGCCCTCGACTGCCTTCATGGGGCTAAGTTCTTTTCCTCAATTGACCTCCGCTCGGGCTATTGGCAGATCTCTGTCGATGAGATGGACCGGGAAAAGACCGCCTTTGTCACACCCGATGGTCTTTACCAATTCAAGGTCATGCCATTTGGGTTGTGCAATGCGCCAGCGACCTTCGAAAGAATGATAGATTCTCTACTTCGCGGATTCAAATGGTCGACGTGCTTGTGTTACTTGGATGACGTCATTGTCTTTTCCCCATCATTCGAAACTCACCTATCTCACCTTTCGGACATCCTTTCCCTTTTCCGACATGATGGCCTGCAACTAAACTCTTCTAAATGTCGATTTGCTCGCCGCCGCAATACGATCCTCGGCCATCTCGTCGGCGCTGAAGGAGTTCAGCCTGACCCAGACAAAGTCAACGCCGTGAAGGACTTCCCGGTTCCGTGTTTTTCAGACGCCGTGCGTAGCTTTGTCGGACTTTGCTCTTATTTTCGACGTTTCATCAAAAGCTTTGCTGATATCGCCCGTCCTCTCACGGACCTTCTCAAGAAAGACGTTAAGTTCTTCTGGGGTATCGACCAAGATGAGGCTTTTCACACCCTAATATCCCTCCTTACATCCTCCCCAATTTTAGCGCACTTCAACGCAGCCGCTCCAACCGAAGTGCGAACCGATGCCAGTGGTCACGGGATCGGCGCCGTTCTGGCTCAACGCCAGGATGGTCACGACCGCGTTATCGCGTACGCCAGTCGCCTCCTCTCGGCTGCCGAACGAAACTATTCTATCACCGAACGGGAATGCCTTGCACTTGTGTGGGCCATTGGAAAGGTTCGCCCCTACCTGTACGGACGGCCCTTCACTGTTGTCACCGATTATCATGCGTTATGTTGGCTCTCTTCATTGAAAGATCCCACCGGACGCTTGGGTCGCTGGGCACTACGCCTTCAAGATTATTCTTTCTCCGTCGTCTACAAGTCTGGTCGCCTTCATCGGGACGCTGACTGCCTATCTGCTTGTTGTCCATTTCGGGATTACTCCACATCGGTGATGAGCAGCCTCGCGATCCCTCTTTGAAATCCATCATCGACAGTCTCACCATCGGCCCCCGCTGCACCTACCACTCATCTGTTTCAACTCCAGGATGGCATCCTTTACCGCCAGAATCTCCGTCCAGATGGCCCTGATCTCCTCCTTGTTGTCCCTAACCACCTTCGTTTGGACATCCTCAAACAATTTCACGACCTACCTACGGCTGGTCACCTGGGTGTTTACCGAACGAACGACCGTGTGCGTCGTCGATTTTTTTGGCCCGGCCATTACCGCACTGTCCAACATTATGTGGCCACGTGTGACCTATGCCAACGCCGCAAGAAGCCCCCCGTGTCACCACCCGGTCTCCTACAACCGTTACACATCCCCACTGAGCCCTTTTATCGTGTTGGTGTTCATCTCATCGGTCTGTTTCCGGTGTCTACCTCGGGCAACAAGTGGGTAGCAGTCGCCACCGATTATGCGACACGCTACGCCATTACCCGTGCTCTTCCCACCAGCTGCGCATCCGACGTTGCCGACTTCCTTCTACGCGGTGTAATTCTTCATCATGGAGCACCTCGCCAGCTTCTTACTGATCGAGGTCGCTATTTCTTGTCCCGAGTTGTTGACGACCTTCGTGCGTGCGCAACACAACACAAGGTCACCACTGCTTACCATCCGCAGACTAACGGCCTCACGGAGAGGCTCAACAGGACGCTTACAGACATGTTGTCGATGTACGTCTCACCGACCATCGCGACTGGGACGTGGCGTTGCCTTACGTCAGGTTCGCTTACAATTCGTCCCGTCACGACACTGCAGGCTCGTCTCCATTCTACTTGCTCTACGGCCGCGAGCCCCCTTTGCCGCTTGACACCCTTTTACTGCCTTCTCAGCCCACAACTGAGTATGCCGAAGCCGCCATCGCTCGTGCCGACCATGCTCGCCAAGTTGCCCGCTCTAACCTTATCTCATCACAAGTCTCCCAAAAGTCGCGCTACGACTCCCGACACCGAAACCCTTACTTCCCGCCGGGATCACTTGTTCTGGTGTGGTCGCCGTCGCGCCACGTGGTACTTTCTGAAAAACTCCTCTTCCCCTATTCTGGTCCTTACCGTGTCATCCGACAAGTCACCGACTCACGTACGAAATAACACCGGCCATGCCATCGCCAACTTCCCACCGTTCAACAACGGACGTTGTTCACGTAGCCCCCCTCAAACCGTACCACGGTCCGCGACCCGCGTCGCTATAATTAGCACCGAGACGGCGCTTTCCGCCGCGGGGGTTATGCTACGGTACGTGCATAGCGTATGTACCACATTTGGACATGTGCCAGGTACTAGCCGAAAGAAGATGACGGTAGCGCACGCGGACTCGAAAAACGAGCTAGATGTCGAAGTAGGAGAGGATCTTGCGCCTGGCCTGCGGGGTGCTCTAGCGATTGAAAATACAATGTGCAGATACCTCTTGTACCGCTTGGCTACACGTCTTTCTTCCCGTCACCGTAACAATATATATATATATTTATATATATATAGCGAATCAGAATAGAAAATGAGGGGCTCATTGAAAATAGGACAAAAAAAAGTTTCGCAGTCAAGAAAACCTCGGAAAGCAAAGGGGGATATGGTAGGTCATTGAAACAGATAAAGAATTTGAAAAGAAAGAAAGTGGAGAAAAAATGTCCGCCAGGTGGGATCCCAACCCACGACCTCCAGAATACTGGTCTGGTGGGAGAACCACTACGCTACCGGAGGGGCTTTTTTTTTCTTCCACTTTGTGGGGTATTTATGTCAATTTATTTTTTTCCTGTGCTTGGGGGTCGTAGCCAAGCGCTTCTCCGACTGCTCGGGGAGAAGGGGACCTTCTTTTTAACCCCAGGGAGGTGACTTGAGTGTCTACGACATGTCGAGAGTTGTCGACCCGCTTTGAACCCTCTTAAGCTTCCTATGGCACCAGGACTGCCAGAACAGAGGCCCTCGCTATGCATGTAGCAAATCAGAATAGGAAATGAGGGGCTCGTTTAAAATAAGACAGAAATAAAGTTTGGATGTCTAAAAACCTCTGGAAGCAAAGTGGAGGATAGGGTTGGTCATCGAAACAGATAAAGAATTTGGAAAGAAAGAAAGTGGAGAAAAAAATAATGCCCGCCAGGTGGGCTCCGAACCCACGACCTCAAGAATACCGGTCTGGTGCGATAACCACTACGCTACCGGCGGGGTTATTTTTCTCCTCCACTTTCTAGGGTATTTTTGTCAATGTAATTTTTCCCTGTGCTTGGGGGTTGTAGCCAGCGCCCCTCTGACTTCTCGGGGAGAAGGGGACCTTCTTTTTAGCCCCCGGGAGGTGATTAGAGTGTCTACGACATATCGAGTGTGGTCGACCAGCGTTGAACCTTCTTAAGCTTCCTATGGCACCAGGATTGCCAGAACAGAGGCCCTCGCTATGCACGTAGCGAGTCAGAATAGGAAATGAAAGGCTGGTTGAAAATAAGACAGAAATGAAGTTTAGCAGACAAGAAAACCTCGGAAAGCAAAGGGGAGGTAATAGTAGGTCATTGAAACAGATAAAGAATTTGGAAAGAAAGAAAGTGGAGAAAAAAGCCCTCCAGGCGGGATCAGAACCTACGACCTCTATAACTTCATTTCTGTCCTATATATATAATGTATATATATATATATATATATATATATATATATATATATATATATATATCCTAGTTTGTGCGGGTACGCAAGAAAAACGGCGATCTGCGTCTTTCCGCCGACTACCGCTGCACTGTCAACGAAGCGACAAAGACTGCATACCCCCTTCCCACAACGAAGGAAGTGTAGAGGGGACTGCGAGGTGGACCGATCTTCAGCACACTGAACCTAGCCGTAGCTTTGGGTGATTCCAGCTGACGGCAGACATCCTTTCCATCAACACGATAAAGGAACGCTACAAGGTTAAGCTGCTACACTTCAGTGTGTCAGCAGCCCCAGCCATTTTCCAAAGATCCATGGAAACGACGTTGTGTCGGCGTCCCGATGCTTGTGTTTACCCATAGGAAATTTTTTTCAGTGGCACCAACAAGGCACAGCCCAACGACCTTCTAGAAGCAGTTCTACAGAGACGGACACAGAGAAAGCTCCCACTAAAAAGGTCAAGTTTCGTTTTGCAGTACCAGAGCACGTGGCCAGTCCACGGAATCAATTACAAATGGATTCAAAAACAGATGACAAGGTCATGATTTTCATCGAAGCACCTAAACCGGCATGGAAGCAAAGCTTACAGTCATTTCTAGGGATGTTGGCATTTATGACCGTTTTCTAGAAGGCCGAGCAACAATCGCTTCAGTGCTGTACGATCTCCTCCAAGAAGACATTCGTGGAAATGGTATGAGAAGCATCAGAGCGCCTTTGATGACCGTAAACCGCCTCTCGGAAGAAGAACAGTCCTAATACATTCCGACGAGGCCAAGCTTATCATATCATGTGACGCATCACTCAACGTAGTTGGGGCAGTACTGGCACAGCAAGAAAGTCTGGGACGAGAGGCGCCGATAGGTTTTGCGTCAAGCACAGGGGGCGCAGCAAAGAGTAACTATGTACAGATCGGCAACGGATGTATTGCGGTAGTGTTCGCGTCTGACCATTTCAGCAGGTACATCCTAACACACAAAGACACGTTCGTAACTCATCATCCGCCTCTGCTTGGAATCATGGGTCCAAGAAAGGCAGTGTCGCAAGTGCTCTCGCCCCGCATGACACCATGGTGTTTGAAACTGGCATACTACGACTATGACCTCGAATGCAGGGTGGGTAAGTTGCACCAAAATGCGGATGCGCGGGGCAGTTTACCCCTACCACAGTGCGCTGAACAACCACATGTTCCAGGTGACGTAATAATTTTTGAGTCCCTGCTCCGGCCGTCACTGACAGCAGGCGTCATAGCAGCCTTAACACAGAAAGATGAGACTCTCTCAAACCTGTGTACAGACGTACATGAATGTACAATACAGCAGCTCAAGGGAGAGGATTGTACGTCGTACCGCAGAAGAGGCTCTAAGCGGCACACCACTGTGGTTGTATCGCTTAGGGTTTCAGGGTTCATATCCACTGGCGGCGCGCAAACAAGCGTAGTCACTGTTGCATGCAAGATATCCTGGAGTCGTGCCTACGAAAGGCTTCCGGCGCAGCTACTTGTTGCAGCAGAATGGTGAGTTGGACTATTTGCTGAAATTGCATTTTGAACCTTTCAGACAGCGCAACACTGAAGAAAACGCGAGACGAAGAAAGAGAACGCAGTACGAGCGCTACTCACAACTAAAGTTTAATCCGGAAAACCGGAGTACATAAACCCTCCCAGTCATCAGACCACGCATGAGTCTCCTATAATCAGACGGGAAAATCCCAGAAACCACAAACAACAATAAAACTCCACAAAACAAAAATAAACACGTACATCATCAACTGCCAAAGGGTGTACAACTCAATGACCACCAAGAGACGCAACCCCTTTCTTGTGTAAAGCAATAGATGCCTGGCTGACACAATGAAGCCCTCTCTTGGTTATCTCCGACGCTTCGGCTAGTTCTCTGGTAAACTGCCACAAATTCCTGAACACAATCATTGTATAACCGGAAAGTGGCCTATAACCAACACAATGCCTGCGTTTGCTGCAATGTTCTGCAAGATGTAACGATATGGCACTTTTAGTATAGATTTTGTGCTCCGTCAGGCGCGCGTTTACTCATCTGCCCGTTTCACCTACGTACTCCTCACCGAAAGACAGTAGAAGTACGTAATCACAGTGAACACTGCACTTGACTTACCGCGTCTCAGGTTTTACACTGCATTCATTCCTGCCTTCGCGATGGTCACCGGACAAACTTTTTTTCCACCGGAGATGAAACCATGCCAACATTGTTTTGTGCTGTAAACAGAACCTTCATATTGTACTTGGAACCAACGTTTTTCAACACTTGCGACATCTTGTGCAGATAGGGAAGTACTGCCGGCCTCTTATTCTTACCATCCAAAACTCCAACCGTACCAAACGTCAATCTGCTTTCTTTTAGGTTCCCGAATCATTTTTTCATACACTGACCGCAAAACATTACTTGGGAAACCGGCATCTCCGAGGCCACGCACTTGACCATCAAAGGCTGTTCTAAGCAATGCACAAATGACATATCCAACGCAGAACACAATCCTAACTTTGCAATTCCTTGTTTTACCAACTTCCTCCTACATAACTCCTCCTACTTGCTCCTACACAACTTCTCCTACTTAATGCTCCTACAAATAACTCAGAATAGCCTTTACGGACCTAGGCTGATAACACCAGCACAAATGCTCATTCTCAAGTTTCAAATTGTAATCCAGGTACTCAAGTTCGTTTTCAAAAGGGGTCTCAAAGGTAAATTTCAAGCCTAACCCAACCTTCTCAAAGAAGTGTGCAAACTATTGACCACAGATGGGGAGACTTCTTGGTTACATACTGCCAAAAAATCATCGACGTACCGTAAAATGCCGAACATTGAACTAGTAAGCTTACTCTCCAAACGTCTGTCCACCCGAGAAAATGTCACTCAATGCGGGTACAACATATGACCCTGAAGGTTAACACAAGAAAGAGATTGCGCATCTTTAGTGTGGGTTTTATGGTTGTTTGTGCTTTTTTCGGTTGTTCCCAACTGATTATAGGAGGCGCATGCGTGGTCTGATGACTGCGAGGGTATATGTACTTCGGTTTTTCTGATAAAACTTTATTGTGAGTAGCGCTCGTCCTGTGCTCCCTTTCTTCGTGTTGCGTTTTTTTAGTTCTGTGCTTTTAGGTCTCCGAAATGCAGCTACTTGAGGTGGCCGGGGCCAAATAGCGACATAAAGACAACAATTCTCTGGTGTGAGACATGCGAGAGCACGCTGCGCAATCCAGCAAGTTGCACAATGCCATCTTGGACACCGGCGTCAAGGCTGCGACGCACAGTGAACGTCGGGTTTGCTGGACCAGTTGGCGAACATATATTTCAGTGGTCGCAGAGGCTTCTCCCTACTGACTGGACATGCGACACGTGGACTAGTCAACGTCCGCAGCAGGGATTGCTCTACTTCGGGGGGAACTATTGTGCACGAAATGGTGCAGCTCTTATATCTGTTGAAATGCAGAGGTTCTGCAAAGACAACGGAGTCAGCCACATAACCTCAGCGCCATACCACCCCGCTAGAAAGGGCTGGCAGAGGAGCTATGTTGGCGAGAAGAAAACAGCACTTGAACAGGAAAGTCGGGGCGAGGAGTTGCCGGTTCGCGCGATGGTTATTTTGGCAACCCAGCACCATCCACCAGACCACAGGAATCACCCCAGTCATGACAATGTTAGGACGGGAGGTTCCAACCACTTGAAGCAGATCAAGCCTGCGCCAAAAACAACCATGAAACAAGAGTAACTGCCCAAAATCCGAGAGGTAATGGCAGGCGAAGAATCCCTACTACGGCAGTTTCTGAAGGAGCCCAAGTGGATTTCGGGCATCCTAGAGAAGCAGATCGGCACACGATCTCGGAACATCCATGTGGGGTAGGAGGAGTCGTTGGACGAACCTCGGACGAAATAAGAAAAAGGTACACCAAGAGTGTCGCAGCCCGTGCCACGTGCAGAGGGCGAGGTGTCGGTTCGACCGCTGCAGCCCAGCTACGCCGTGATGGTAGCGCGCGGCACCCAGTGGCAGTCACCGCTTGGCCCACAGACGCGTCATCCTGCCACCGACAGACGACCGCAGCCCCAGTCTGCAGCCCAGAGGGAAGTAGGCAGGCTCCCCACAGCCAAGCTGCCCTCCCCCCACTGCCCCCCTCCCACGTCAGCGCAGTGTTGGTCTTTACTCACTGTCGTAACGTGTTTTGGCACTGTTTTTTTAAGTGACATCATTCACCAACTACCCCGTCTCAGTTCACTTGTGGAGCCCCACTCGTTACGCTTGCGGGCCCCTGCCCAGATCAGCTGATGCCCGTCCTCCTGGCCCTGGCGCACAGCTTGGTGGGCCGACTGCCCTGTGGAAAAGACCAGCGGCCAGGTATCCTGGAGTGGAACTGCAACAGCGTGGGCCTGCGCAGCACCGAGCTAATTCAGCCCCTAATGCGGGAATCGTGGACATGCTGGCAAACCGGTAGTGTACACCTACGGCGACACCCCCAGCCTGCCGGACTACAGGTGTCATATCAGCGCCACCAGCGGCCACCTGCAGTCTCGCAGCTGCACACCATGCCACGACGCCACCCACCCACCGGGAGAGTCGCGGGCCGTGGTCTTTGTGCGGCCACCCTCAACAGCGCTCCGGTTTACAGGGCCCAAGTTGCTGACGGCCCCATGGGGTACGCCGCGGTGACGGTGCCCGTATGGACAACGGGCCCCACCGTGGCAAGCGTCTACATCCGGCCGCAGAACCCATGGTATGCGTGACGCTGTGCGGTTGCGCGCAAACCTGGGCTGGGGCGCAGCAATGTGCGGGTACTTCAAGGGACATTACCTGGCCTGGTGGAATCAGCGAGCCACCCGAAGGGGACGTGAGCTGTTGGACGCCGCCTCCTACTGTGTACTGCACGTCGCCAACACCGGCAGCCCTGCTTTCTTCCGCCGTTGTCGTCGTCGTGGCATGGCCAAACAGTCATGCATTGAGCTAATACTGGTGACACAGCGGTGCGCCTTTTCCCGGGAGACTGCCGTCAGCACGTGTGGTTGCGACTACAACTCCATACCTGCCCCCGCCCACGGAACCATGGGCTTACACAGTGAATAACTGGGTCGACTTCTGCAAGGAAATGAAGAAATACACTGAGGACCCAGAAGTCGACTCCCTGAAAGCAGTCGTGTGGAGCGCCGACAAGGCAACGCTATGGGCTGAGGTACCTCTCTGCACGCCACTCCCGGTTATGCAGCTGCTTCGGCTTCGCGCCTGTCACAGCCAGCTACAGAGGAAGGGTATGCTAAGCAATCTCCAGACAACTGGACGGAAGACAGACGGCCAGACGCCCAATGGCACGAATGTGCACGGCAGCGTCGCAAGCAGGGTGGGAGTCGCCATGTTCGTCCGTGGACTCTCCAGAGACCTGGGCACAGCCTATCGTATATTTGACTCTGTTGGGGCCTACCACCACCAGCCTGGCGTCCCTGGCGCGCGGTCGCCATATTCCTGGGCGTCACTGAAGACGCGGACGTTGTCCGCCGGGGCGGCGCGCCGCCCTTAAGCCTAACTGCTCGCCCCGGCGGACGTTGTCCGCCGGGGCGAGCTTAACGCCGCCCTGGTGGAGCTGTATGCTGAACAGTTTGCCAGGGCTACTAAAACCCCGCCTGCAGTTCCTGCAGCCTCCCCGGATGCGGCACCAGTCACCTCACATGATCCAACTGTGGCGTCCCTCTGCTCTAGAGACGCCAAGCTCTGTGAGCTGGAAGCCGCCCTGAATTGCTACCCCAAGCGGCAGAGTGCTCTTTGTATCGATGGGGTGACTTACCGTATGCGGCGGAATCTCGACCTCACTCAGCTGGGGCCGCTTCTGCGACTGTTATTTCGGGTCTGGAATACTGGCGCGTGCTCCCCCGAGCCCAAGCATGTGGCTACACCACAAACAATACCAAGGGAAACAGTCTTCTAACCGATGCTACGGAAGTTGGATTTACCCTCATACCAGACCCAACCTACCCGACTTGGACTGGAAATTCAACGTGCCGAGACACGACTCCAGACGTTACCTTCGTTAGAATATTACAAGCCGGTCGAATTCCATCGTGGCTTAAAACCTTCCACAACATAGGCAGTGACCACTTAATAATTGATGTGACGAGACCGCTCAAAGAAAAATTGGAAGAAAAGCGCATCCAGAAGCTAACAGACTGGGACCTCTACATAACCCGATTACCGGGCAAACAGTAAGAGATTCAGGATGTGGACAAGGGGTCCAACAAGATCTTTAAAATTGTCACAGCAGCAACCAAGAAAATTGAATCGGATCTGGACATCGTAAAGATAGACAGCCGCCGAGCGCAGCTCCTGGAGGCCCATACCTCCATCCACAAGAAATGGCGGAACCAATGCACCAACCAGAGGGTCCGAAAGAAGGTGGCCGAGCGAAATCACGTCATCGAGAAACACTGCCGATCGCTCTGCCCTCAGCAGTGGTACGTGATGTGCAGCGCAGCCGACGGCCAAATACATGTAGAAAGACGTGGGCCATGCTTTCTTACCTTGTAGACGAAGCAACGATGAAGTCCCACCACAGAGATAGTCTCATCAAGACCTTGAACAAGGCGTTGGAAGAACTGGAAAATAACGAGATGTTCAAACGAATCAACATGTATTGGCTGGAACATCCAGAGGAGATGCATCCAAACTCCTTGGGGCACGGTGAACGAGAATCTGGACAGAGACATCGAGACATGGGGGGTGCGGATGGCGGTACACGACCTGAAGGGCCGGTCCTCAGCCAGTCCCGACAGGGTTACGAACAAGGCACTCAAGCACTTTAGCGAGGCTACGATTGCAAGCTTGACGGCTCTCTTCAAGAAGTGTTGGAGGGAGGGCAAGCTATCCAAGAACTGGAAGACTGCAAAGAACATCCTAATACTAAAGCCAGGGAAGCCGCATAGAATCGAGAAACTCCGCCACGTCTCTCTACGTTTGTGCATTGGCAAATTGCTGGAGGACGTTCTCATGAACCGATGTCAGAAATACCTCGAGGGGAATGGGGTGTATCCCGACTCCATAATCAAATTCAGGAGCAAGCTTACCACGCAGGACGCGATGCTCCAACTCCAGACCAAGATCCTGGACGACGAGACCTGGACCAAGGACAACAAAGCAATACTGGGGTGTACTTGGAAAGTGCCTTCGATAAATTGAAGCACTGGGCAACTCAAGCCAAGTCTCCGCTCTGAACAGCGGACATGTTCATGTCCCATGTTCAGGAAATGGGAATCGCGGACATACGACTACGTTAAGGACTTTCTAACGGGGCGCACGAGAAATATCCAAGCAGGGGACGAGACCCTCCACCAGAAGAAGCTCCGCACAAATGGGACCCGACAGGGCTCGCTGATCTCGCCATTGCTTTTAAACCTCGTCATGATTAAGGTCGCTCGCCGCCTTCAGTCGGTTGCGGGCGTACGGGCCTCTCCATACGCCGGCGATATAACGCTCAGGGTTCCAGGCGGCAGCCACGGTCAGATTGAGTCAACACTAACGAAACAAGTCGATGCCATCGAAGACCAAATGGAAGAACGGGACTTATCTGCTCGCCAAGCAAATCAGAGCTTCTGGTGGTTCCACCTAGATGAGAATCCAGCGGTTAATATACGGTCGACAACATAATCGTGGTACGGACTGGCAACGGGGAAGACATTTCTTAGGTCAGGAAGATCCGAGTGCTGGGTTTCAAACTGAAAATAATCGCACGAACTGTGAGACGGTTCACTAACTCCAAACCAAAGGCACAGCTGCCCGTCGCCTGAAAAAGCAGGTGGCCAACAGGAAAGCCGGCATGCGGGACAAGAGCCTGTACGGCTCATCTAATCGTTTCCCGTTACCCACATAATGTATGTCGCTTCCTAACACAACTGCAATGCGGCGGAAAGCAATCGTTTAAATGCAGCTATTGGCAAAGCATACAGAAAAGCACTCGGTCTTCTCGACAGCCCAAGTACCGAGAAGGTGATCAACCTCGGCGTGCGCAAACTGCGCGAAGAAATCAGCAACTCTAAGCTTTACTACCAGATAGAGACGCTCAAGGGATCCAATACCGGTCGAGTCATCCTATCCAAGCTGGGACTCGAGCCAGGAACGAGCAGTAGACCCCCGAAATGGCCAGAGGACATGGCCCCTAACACAAGGAGAGGGACGCGGGTACAACCCATCCGCAGGAACATGGACACTGTCCACAGCGATGACAGGAGAAAGGCTAGAGCCAATCCCATAAACGAGCAAAAGGCCACCGCACCTCACCCTCGAGAAGTCGATGCAGCAGAGTACCATAACCGTAAAGCCTTCACCGCTGTGGTGATCGATGCCATAAAAGGAGAGAGAATATTCCCTGCAACGAGCGTTACAAGATGTGAAGCACGGAGTGCACAAGATGTGAGGCACGGAGTGCCGAAGAGGTGGCCGTAGTCTTGGTCATCGCGGACCAAAACACCAAAACAGTCCTCTGGGACTCTAATGGAGCAGGAGGAACGCTGCCAAGGGCAGGCTGTGCCGGGGAGCAGTGCGGGTGCTCTCTGCGTTGTATTGTACGGACATAAAAGTTACCTTGAAGTGGTTTCCCGCCCAGGTGGGTACAGGGTGTCTGAAGTTGCGGACAACCACAACGAGATGACCAACTGTGTTGCGAGAGAATTGTCTGGCCGCAGAGCAGAAACGAGCCCGTCTGCAGGGCTGTGGGTGAAAACTAGAGATAGGATGGGCACGTTTCACAAAAAGGCAATGTGCAATCCAATGAACAGACGAGTAATGGCACCGCAGCAACCTCATCTTACCAGCGAGGAGGGGGCGTTATTTAGAAAGCTGCAGACAGACTTGTTACTGACTCCGGTATAATGAAGCACATATGCCCCGAACAGTATCTGGACGAAACGTGTAAGGTGTGCAGCAGGGCTTGGGCCACTATGATCCGCATCCTGTGGGATTGTGAAGCAAGACCAGCAGAAGCCGAACAGCGACAGTGAATCCTCTGTGGCTTCAAGACGTGGGGCAGAGCTACAACAAAGACCAACTCCTGGGCGTCCCGCAGGGCGTCACCCAGACCTTGAGGTATAGGTGATTAGACTGGGGTCGAGTAGCGAGGACGCTGACGAGGACAGGGTCTGGACAGTACCCATGTTAGGCCATGTCTAGGGACACCGTCAACAGGGTGCCTACTGCAGGTGATTCAATGGAGTCTTTGTCATGTCATGTCCCGCCACCCTGGCTTGTGGGACTCATCTCGCCAATTCTCATGGTCGGCAAGTACCCCAAAGAGCCAGAGTCCTACCGACCGGTGTGCCTGACGTCGGCTGCCTGGAAGGTCATGAAGAATGCAGCCTTGGCCCGTCTTGAGTGGATCGCGAACAACATCGGCGTCTTCTGGGAGCATGAAAACGGCTTTAGGTGACACCGCTGTGGGGCTGACTTCATGGGAACGTCATCTCCATGCTCGACCAGGTCCGTGGCCTTCCTGCTCCTGCTGGACATGCGGCCCGCATTCAATATGGGGTCCCACTTGACTATCCAGGAGGTCCTTGACAGCATGGCCTTTGTGGCCCGCCTCAGAGGCTACATCCGGGAATTGCTGTGGGACCGGACACTGTGGGGGAAGGTCGGGTGGGCTACCCGCAGTACTCGAGATGTCCCCTCCGGGGTGCTCCAGGGGAACGTGCTGTGCCAGTTCTTATCCAACTTGGTATTGGCTCCTCTCCCCGACTTCATTCCTATAGGCTTGCGATAGCCGGTGGAGGTTTCGGTGTACGCTGCCGACGTGACACTCTGGTCCCATGGCCCAAGCAAAGACTGCCACACAGGCAAGGCTTGCTTCCATTAGGCTCTTGGAGCAGTTGCAGTCTTCCTAGAGAGCCGTCGCCAGCAGCTATCGGTGGCCAAAACGCAGGCCCTCATGCTACACGCGGGAGGACGCAGGGCTCGATGGGCAACACCATGAACTACCTCGGGCTGCTCTTCGACTGCCGCCTCCTATGGCTGCCGGCTGTCAACACCCTCTGGGTACGCTGCGCACGGGTGCCCTAAGGAGCGCGGCAGCTTCTGGCTCGAGGCAATGGCTGCTCAGACCAAGTGGCGCCGCGCGTGTTCAACGGCATGGCCTCTCACGCTTTGATGTAGGCGTTTTCACTGGCCTACCTTGAACCTCGACGCTGGCAGGAGCTGGATATCGATCAGCCCCACGCCATCCGCCTCTGCCTGGGCCTCCCCTCCATGTCCCCGGTGGCAGGCACTTACACCGACGCGGGTACCTGACCTATCGAGATGAGCGGCTTGCCGAGGGGGCTGCGCCAGATCCAGCGCCCCATGAGCAGACCCGACGGGGCTGCTATCGTGCATAGGTTCCGTAGCAAGCACAACTCCCACATTGGAGCGCTGCTCACTATCTTCAAGGGGGGCATCGAGATGCCAATCCGACACCGCCTGCTGCGGCAACAACCAGACACCGCGAAGGCCTACAGATCTTCACGACCCTCCACGGGGTGGGCAACAAGCAGACCACACCACCCCAGGCCATCCACCACCAGGTGGACGCCTTCGTGAAGGACGATCTGAGCAACAACCTGCATCTCTTTACGAATGGCTCCATTAAGCACCGTACGTGCAAGGGAGCGGCTGCAGGCTTGGTGCCTACGCTGGGAGCCAGCCGGTGCTACCGCTTGCCCTTCCCTACTTCCTCTATATGGGCGGAGGTGCCCCCTCTGCACCTGGCTGACCAGCTTCTCTCCGAGAGGGGGCCCAAAACCACCCAGGGGGGGTCACCCACATGTATTCCAGGACTGCCCTGCTGTGGCTGCCCACCAATTTAAAAGTGGAAGCACTCACACAAGAGGGACGAAAATAGAAAACAGAGCCGACACTGCCTTAACTCGCCACTAACTTTGAACATCTCCTGTGGTGCTTTTATATCGTCCAAGATCAAACCATGGAAGTAACTTTTCACGGCGAATACCTACGGGTGTACACGCGACAATCGAAGGGTAAGGGCATTAAAACCGCAGAATCCTAATATATCAAGACGCCGGTACAATCGCAATGAGTTGCACAGGTAAAAATATTTTATTCATGTAAAAAGTGACTTTCATGGTTCTCTCTTGGGCGTGATGAACGCACGACGTGAAATGTTGGGAGTATATATTTGTGTTCCTTTTCTATAAAGAAATTGTTTCGAGTTAGTGCAATGTTGCCTCTGTTTTTGCACTTTTGTTCCTGTGTTGTGAGCACTTCCACCTTTAAGATGAACAGCTACCAACTAGCGCAATTGTCCGTTCTACTGCAGTAAATTTCGATGAAATCTCCCCCTTTGTATGTACTAATTACTTCAACGTCACTAACGCAATTTTCTCGCCTCCATGATTAAAGTGTGCATCTGTGAGGCAAGAAGGGGTCATTGTATGCGCGGCGCGGCCTCTTTCCTGGGGGAGTTCAGGCACTGTGCGGCTTCAGGGACCCGACCACAGAACACAGCCGGATGATGTGCAAAATTCTACGCGAAGAGAGCTGGAGGCACGAGCGGCATTTCAGGGACAGTTAACGCGTACCCTGTGCTTCCCAGACCCAAGATGGGTCTCAGCAAAGATCTACCTCGGCTTGAGCAAGAGCACTAGGAAGCTTACCCTGCGCAACTGGAACGTCATACGGGCAACGCTACCTACATGGAAGAAAAAAAGAGCAGCGGAAGCGAATGTCGTGTTCCTTGGAGACAGAAACATTCCTCACAAGCACAAGAAGGTTTTGCAGCTCGGGCCAAAATTCTGCTGTGAGCCTGTCTTCAGTCCGCCAGAAAAGCTGGCGCTGTCTAGGTCTGTCTCGTGGTGCGTTTCGGAAGTGGACCGCCATCGCTTCCTAGCAAAATTTGTGGGCGTGGTTCCACGCTCGGGATCGGAAGGTAACCAAAAAAACTAAATAAACGCTTAACGTCTGGTTTGTTATTCTGCGAAAAATCACTTGCATCTCATGACGCTTCTTTTTTGCGGCTCCGGAGATTACATTGGCGCAAAAAGGTTTGAAGCTGTTGTAAAACATTTTCTTCTACTGGACGTAACGCCAGTACGAGTTAAGTAAAAACGCCTAGCTGTGTTGTCTGAGCACAACCTGGAAAGCCGTGTGGTCGGCTACTTTGGTTAAGAAGTCAAAAGGCCTTTATTTGGAAATTTTCTTCGCAACTACAACACATAAACCTGGTGTTCCATTTTGTACAATAGTAGCCGAAAAAGTCACCGGCAGCGCGAGGTGTGTGGTTTTCTGCAAAAGCATTTGCACAGCCTTGCTGTTTGCGGCCAATTCTTCATACCGAACTTAGATGAACTTGTCGGTCTTCATAAGCTGTCGAATCCAGGTGCCTGCGACTGCTTCAGTACTGATGTCCAGGACCTATAATATTCCAAGCCATCTTAAGACCTTATGAAGAGTGTGCGTCTTTGTATTGTAACCATCGTTACATAAATAGTCGAGGGTTCTGCGTACATGATACGCCAATCATCCAGGCCGGTTCACGTCGAAGTGTCGCCCGTTCACCAGCGGATTAGCCGTCGCCTACTCGGACTGCCGGTGGAGTGTGGCCTTCTACCTGATCGGGGAACCAAGAGGACTGGAGGCAACACCGGCACTTTGAACACGAACATGACCGACGCCCGTTTCCTGTACGTGGTGCAACAGCCACGCACACCAAAAGACTTCTATGGCGAGCCTTATGAAGACGTGGAAGACTGGCTGGACGACTTCAAACGGGTCGCGAAATTCAACGGCTGGGACAATAACCATAAGCGGCGATAGGTGTACTACTCCCTTGAGTAAGGCGTGCGAACGTAGTATGACAACCATGAATCTTTACTTTCATCGTGGGAGGAGATTCGTCAGCGCTTACTAGCCCCTTTAATGAGCAGCGACCGCAAAGAAAAGGCCCAGGCTGCCATTCAAGCACGAAATGAGTGACAGAACGAGAGTGTTACAATGTCCACCGACAATATGGTCCGTCTTTGTAGGCGCCAAGACCCCGCCATGACGGACGACAAGAAGGTACGGCACATCATGCGTGGCGTCTAGCAGGACGGTTCCGCCGGGCTGATGCAGAATCCCCCAAGAACCATTGCCAAATTTGTCAGCGAGGCAACGACAATTGAAGGCCCACTGTAGCGTAAACCTAGGTTGTGCTGCCAAACCGAAACCATGGCCTCCCACGCAAGCTGCATGACAGGGTTGGAGAAGTGCCTCGATTTGCGGGAACTCGTGAGGAAAATCGTTCGAGAGGACCTCCAGGCATTCCGCTAGCAGCAGTCTTCAGCACCAACGCTGTCTATCGCCGACATGATACGCGAAGAAGTCCGGCAAGCGGTGCGTACCCCTGAGTCAATAGAGGAGCCACAGCGAGAGAAACCAAAATTCTCATACGCAGCTTCTCTTCAGCAATATCACCACCGCTCGCCGCCGATCATCGCCACCCTTGCGCCAACGCCACCGCTCAACCCTATGCCTGACAGCAGCCTGCTAAATCGGCGGGAAACACAATCTCGGAAAAGTGATCTGTGGCGCACTCCTGACCGCAGACCACCTTGTTTCCACTGTGGAGAACAAGGGAATGTCTACCGCGCATAGCCCTATCGCCGTATCGGCTTGCGAGGATTTGCAACAAACGCTCCGCATCCGAGGAAAGGTGAGCGCCCGCAGGAGATCGAGTACTACCTCGCCGAACGCCGAAACGTTTTCGAACCCCGGCGCCCAGAGTCCCGTTCGCCATCGCCCATGCAACGGCGATCCTGGAGTCCACGCTTCGCCCCCAGTTCTTCTGACAGTCCATCGCGCAGCCCTGAAAGCCGGGGAAACAAAGTGAACTCTGCGGCCCCGCGAAGTGAGGCCGCTGGCGTCGACTCTTACGAAGAACCTCCACTGTGACGACGACGAGGGCGGTGAGAGGCAAGTGACCAGTGGGTGACCAGGAGCTGTACCACCCAACATGAAGCGTGGGATGTCTTTGTGGAAATCGATGGGCGCGAAATGACTGCGTTGGCCGACACTGGGCATACCATTCCGTTAAAGTAAACTCTTTCGCAACCACACTGAATAAGGTGCTCACGCCTTGGACTGGCCTCCAGATTCGAACAGGCGGTGGTCACCTTATTAGTCGTGTGTGTATGTGCACTGGCTCGAATTAAATCAAATAGAGTTCATGTTCATCGGCACATTCGTCGTCCGACCAGAATGCTCAAATACTATTCCTTGGGATGGACTTCTTACAAGCAAATGTTGCAGTTATTGAGTGGCAGAAATCGACGATCAGATTTTCCACGAAGCGAGCCATCGAAAAAACATTGAACAGCGAAGCGACACGGCTTTTCGCTTAATTGACGACGACGGTTTCGCACTTCTCGCTCCCACAAGTGTATTCGTCAATGTCATGAACGATACATTACCGGACTACGAAGAGATAGCCGAAGGCAACACGCGGTTACTTCTCGACAAAGGTATCTGTATGGCGAGAGGATTTATGAATCTTGGAAACAGGTGCACGCCGGCATTGCTTACCAGTTTCTAAAACGAGCGCCATAGCATTCATCGAAGAGTTCGCCGACGTAAGGCATCTAACTACACTAGGCATGACAGCGGCATATTCTCATACACAAGGCGTCATTCTGCCTGTTTAAGTTAACAAGAACCTTTCAGCCACACAGAAGGCTTTAGTGAGTCTCGTGCTGGAATTTTCTGACTGCTTCGCTATGACGTCGAAAGTCCGCCAGACTCATGTGACGAAGCACCGCATCCTAACAGACGAATCCGCCCTACCTGTTCGCCAGAACCCTTACAGAGTGTCTCCGAAGGAGCGTGAAGCAATAAAGCAACAAGTCAAAGAAATGCTAAAAGATGATGTCATCCAGCCTCCGAAGAGCGCATGGGTCTCTACCGTCGTACTTGTGCGGTAAGAAAGACAACACGCTTTGCTTCTGCGTTGACTACCACCGATTAAACGGTCTGACGAAACGCGATGTTTATCTGGTCCCAATGATTGACGAGACATTGGACCGTTTGCACGATGCCAAATTCTTCTCGTCCATGGATTTGAAGTCGGTATATTGGCAGATCGAATTCGACGAGCGCGACCTTCATAAGATGGCATTCGTGACACCGGACGGTCTCTGTGAATTCAATGTGCTATCCTTCAGCCTATGCCTCTGCACCGGCTAAATTCCAGCGCATGATGGATACTGTCCTCGCTGGTCTGAAATGAAAGACCTGTATTGCGTACCTGGACGACGTGGTCGTTTTCTGCCGTTCAGTTGACTAGCACTTGCCACAGCTAAGAAGTGTCCTGGCAGCTATTCGCTCTGCAGATTTGACCATTAGGTTAGAAATTGTCATCTGGGGCTTGAAGGACTGAAATTTCTCGGTCACATTGTAAGTGCTACTGGGGTTAGTCCGGATACCGATAAAACTACTTGCCGTCGCGTCATTTCCACACCCAAACGACAACAGGGCTGTGCGACGCTTTCTGTGCCTCTGTGCCTATTACAGACGATTTGTGGAGGGATTTTTGAATATTGCAGAGCCACTGACCCGACTTAAGAAAGAAGATGTGCTTTCTTCTTGGACAACGACCCACAACCGTCTTTTGACACATTGCGTAGGTGCCTACAAAGTGCTCCAGCTCTAGCCCACTTCGATGACTCCACAAACACGGAAATCCGCACGGATGCCAGCAATGTGGGAATTGGCGCTATTCTTGTACAAGGGCAGGCTGGGGTGGAAAAGGTTATAGCCTACGCTAGTTGCACCCTTGCGAAAGGGGAAAGAAATTATTCGGCGCCAGAAAGAGAATGCCTTGCCTATATCTGGGCTATCAGCAAATTCCGTCAATACCTGCACGGTAGGCCATTGAGAGCGGTCAGTGACCACCATGCCCTCTGCTGGCTCGCGAACCTCAACGACCCTTCTGGACGACTTGCTCGATGGAGTTTAAGGCTACAAGAGTACGACGTGACGGTCGTGTACAAGTCGGGCAGCAAGCACATCGATGCTGATTGTGTGTCCCGGGCACTGATTCCCACCGATTCCCCTGAAGCCGTGGAGGAGGACTTCCCCTTTGTCAGGATTATGCAAACTGCAAATATGGCTGCTGCCCGCCAATGGCCGACGTGGAGCTTAGACCCTCATTGAATACCTGCGGGATAAAAACGCTGGGCCTCCGCGTCCTTTTATTAGAGGAATCAACTCGTTCTACCTACGTGACAGCGTACTTTACAAGCGAAATTACGATCAGAGTAAAAAGAAATTCCTTCTTGTGGTACTGGCAGAATTACGCACGGAAATTTCAGAGGCATGCTATTACGAGCCGGCGGCTGGGCATCAAGGGGTGACTCGCACATTCAAAAGAATTCCTAACAAGTATTACTGGCCAAGCCTCTTAGCTTGCTGCAACAGCACGTGAAGACCTGTCTGGACTGCCAGCGCCAGAAGACGCCACCTGTGAAAGCTGCAGGGCTACTTGACCCACTAGACCCTCCTGCGCACCGTTTAAGCAAATAGCCACGGATCTACTGGGCCCAACCCCAAGTCAGCCTCAGGGAACAAGTGGATCATTGTGGCAATGGATTACTTACCCGATATCCAGAGACGTATGCTCTTCCTCTGGGAACCGCTGCCGAGGTAGCGAAGTTCTTTCTTCACACCCTTGTCCTCAGACATGGAGCACCCGCTGTAGTACTGACTGACCGGGGGACGGCTTTCACATCTGACTTCGTGCGTGAAGTACTCCGCTTGTCGCGCAGTATTCACCGCAAGACTACTGCTTACCACCCCCCAACAAACGGCTTCACGGAAAGACTTTACAGAGCCTTGGCTGACATGTTGTTTATGTACATCGACTTCAACCACAAGGCATTGGATAAAATTCTCCGTCATGCCACTTTTTCCAATAATACAGCCATGCAGAAAATGACCCGGTTCACAACATTTGAGCTTGTTTTTGGCGCGCAATGACGACAATCCTCGGCGCAATGCTCCCTGTGGATAACGACGTGGTAGCCGGCACTGAAGTTGACCAATATCCGCAGGCCACAAGAAATCGACGCCCAGCAATATAACCGGAGACGACGGAATGTGGAGTATCTTTCCGACGGCCTTGTTTGGGTATGGATGCCTATTTGCCGCCATGGACTGTCGGAGAAGCTGCTTGGCCGCTAAATCGGCCCCTACAAGGTTATCCGACGTATCTCCGACCTGAACTACGAGGTGATACCTGAGAGCACCTCCAACGTTTCTTATCGACGTCGACCAAGCTCTGAAGTTGTGCAAGTGGTGCACCTAAACACTTATTACGACCGGGCATTGGACAATCCCGTCTGACCTACTGAGCGTGTTCTTTTTTTCCCCGGTTACTGCTGCCCTCTTGCTGCCTTGTGTTTCGTCTGAATGTTGTTTCGGTTTGTGTATTCTTTTTTTCGTTGCCCCTTCGAGTACGCTTTCTAGTGGCATCGGGTCGATGCCACCCCGGAGGGAGGAGCAATGCAGCAGCTTCCTTGGTACAGTATGAACTTCCCGCCAAGTCCATAGTGGTGTACCTTTGCGTTTGGCCGTTAGGCAGTGCTCCAAGACAAGGAAGAGGACGAGGAGTGGCTCCGAATGAAGAGAAAGAGGGAGAAGACCGTGGAACGGTTGAGGCTAGCCAGAGCTCGTAGCTTTTGGCCACAAGTTTACCTTGTTTAATTGACAGAGTTAAGCCTTCTAATTCTAACCATCGTTAAAGTATCACCCAAGATAATGCCGAGGTAAAGTTTGTTAACACTTCCGGTTCGTCTGTCAACACGTTTCTGGATATACTATCGTTTTATTGGAGGTAGAATGAAAAGGAAAGTTTTATCTACAAAAAACAGGTGTGTGCATAGGGTGTAAATTTGCCCCTGTTCTCAGCAACATAATTCAAGGAAGGCTTGGCACAAAAATTCAGAAAAACTTGGGAGAGCTGGCTGGTGAGATGGCCAGATACATAGATTATTTTCTTGTATTTGTAAAGCCTGATAGCCATGACCAAAAGGTTACTCAGGCTTTGAATATTTTATAACAGCATGGCTGCGGACTGAGCTTCCCAGTTGAGTTACGAAAGCATCATGAATGACAGTTTTGGATGTGAGGCTGTGTCGAGAAGAAAACCCTAAATGCTGGATCCTACTTCGCGCGTTCTAAGAAGCCCATACTAAAATTCAATTCTGGTCACTCAAAGATCGTTAAAATGGGGATCGTTGTTTCTTGTCTGCGAACATCCCTCACAAAATCGTGGGCCCAAAGCATATTCAACAGTCTCACAAGCCAGTTAGAAAGTTCATCAGGACTGGTTTTTTGCAATCTCTCATACGCATGATAATACTGAAGTTAATAAAAGGTGCGAAATCAGATTCGGGGAACTAGAACAAGGAAAGTAAATCTAAAAAAACTGTTGTCATTCTGTATATGCACTAGATGTCGCCCTTCAAAAATGTTGCTAATCGGTATGGCGTTTACGTGGTAATCTCGGCCCCAAACAAACTGACCGTGCTAAGCGTAAAATGGACAGAATCCTATTACTCAGTGAGAGACCGCTAAGAAAACAAACACGCCATGTGAAACATACCTTCCCTTTTGTGCGTTGTGCAACGTGTGTTGTTTATTTGATACCGATGACGTGTGGCCACGCATACGAAGGAAAAACAGCGGTATGTTTAAACCTACGTCTACAAGAGAAGAAAAAATCAAAAATCAAAGCAGGGCTTGCAACTATGGGAATACTGCACCACTCATGGGTGTTCGCCCATGTTGAGCAATACCAGAGTTTTGTTACGGCATCGAGATAAAACCACTCGAAAGATTACAGAAGCATTTACATCCAAAGGTACGAAGATAGGTGCGTTATGGCCCCGTCAATTTTTATAACTGACAAAGAATATATTTATCGGTGCAACTCATTGTGATCGTAGCGGTTTCTTGATATGTATCATTTCTCTTCTTTACTGCCCTTACCCGTCGATTGTCGCGTATACACCCTTATGTATCTAATCCCCGTAAAAAGTTACTTTCATGCTGCTATCTTTGACGAGATGAACGCACCACGTGAGTTGTTGAAAGTATGTATTTGTATTTCCTTTCAGCAAACAAATGGTTGCGAGTTAGCGCCATGTCGTCCCTGTTTTTCTACTTTCGTCCTCCTTGTGTGGGCCGTTTCACCTTCAAGATGAACAGCTACCAACAAGATGAATGATTCGTTCTACTGCAGCCCACTAACAGCTGCAGCTACCCGTGGCGCTCCCTTGCTGCCAGGCAGCGCACTGTGGCCTCCCGAGGCGGCGACCTGCGGCTCCACTGGATGCCGGGCCAAAGTGGCATCCCGGGAAACGAGTATGCCGTCGTCCGAGCCAGGGAGGCACACCGGGAGTTCACCGCAGTTTCAGAGAACGTCACCGCCTTTGACGAGACCTTCACCACCCTAGCCCGCATGGTGCAGAGAATGCACACCGAGCCTCGGATAGCCAATGGCCTGTCATCTCAGCCGCTGCCTCCACGCATCAGCAGGAATGCCCGCTGTCTGCTTTTCCCCATGCGGATCGACTGCTTCAATGTGGCCGAGCGCCTGCACCAACACGGGCGCAAGAATCCCTACATGAGTGCACTGTCCAGATCCACAGACACTGGCCCACCTACTGTGCTTCTGCCCGCACCACGCGGGGCCGAGAGCAGAGCTCCACCGAGCGCTCCAGCGTCAAGGACTTCCCAGCACCGCCATAGACGACCTCCTTTCCCAAAGGGGTGTGAGGCAACGCAACGGGAAGTCTTCGACAATCTGCTCCATTACCTGGAGGTGACCCGCCTCACGCAGCGAATGTCGCCCAGTGCATTGACTCACTGATGTGCCCGGACTGACAGGTTTTAAGGACTGACAGCTCTATTTATACCTCTCTCTGTCTCTCGCCACTTTATCTTGTCACCCTCTACTTCCCTCCCCCTGCACTGGGTTGTATGCAGGTGAGCTCCATGCTGAGCTCAAAATATCCCCAGTGCCTGTGCTTTTCTTTTTCTCTCCAACAAAGCACAACCAGTATCAGCGAGCAACGCCAAGACCTCGTCTATACCAACGCCCTCTCTAAGGAAAATTAGGTGTCGCGTACTCCGCTCCGTGATTTCCCAGAGCGGACAAGTACTGCCAGCTGGTAGGGCCTGCTTTATTGAGTGACTCACGTGACTGAGATTGCGCGGGCTCATAGTGGCAGTGCGCAGCCGAGAGGGGATGACGACGGTCATGCTCCGTCTAGTTCTCAAGGAAACATGTTCATGTGTGCTGTCATGGCGTCCACGAGTCCGGCAGTGTCACTTCGCACACAAACTCCCGCAAATATCATGTTCCACATCTGTTACATTCGGTTTGCTCTTCTCGTCACTTAGTCATTGAGGTCTGTGGACAGACCTGTCACTGATCTCTTACATGCCATATGAATTCGCAATAAGCCAACTCCAAGAATGAAACAAAACTCCTACAATACACAGCAAACAGTTAGAACAGTCGCTCGAAAAGCGAACTACCATAGGGCAAATTTATTTGGCTCATTTTCATCTTTACTAGCACAGGATCTGGCTGATTTTCTATTCGAACTACGACCTGCGTACACATTTGCAGGGCTTTGTCTGACGTTTTTTTTTTGCCACGTCTTCTGCGCGGTTACCACGGATGAAGCGAGCCGCACACCATCCCTACACCGTCGAACCGTCTCTGCACCGTACAACCGAACAATGTTTTGGTTGTAGCGAGAGGGGGAGTGAAACGCCAGGCTATTCCCGTCGAGACCCTAATATAAAAGGCACTGATGATAAAGACGTAACTCCGCTCTCCAACAACGTGTTTGAATGGCAACGGAGCACCGCGGCAATACCACGAAAGTCCACTGATCGGGGAACATCGTCATCGATGGGTGGACTTGTGACGACGCGTATTTGTGGCACTTTCTCAGCTTCGAGTGTTACGGTCTAACCGTCATGGTGACTGTGCAGAGTCTCTGACACTAAATTGCACAGCAGTGGTTTTCCTGAACAGGTATGGCCAAAGCTGATAAGGAAGAGCCACTCGGATCATTTGGTGTAACAGGACAAGGCGATGGAATCATCGCGGTATATTTTTTGCACGCTCGCTGCTGGTGTCGGTAAGAGCACGCAGCAGAAACACGCAGCAGAGTGGCTAAAAGCTGTACCATAAATCCTTATCTGTACCGCTAGCAAAGCAGAAATCAAGTCTCCATCGTTATAGTAAATGTAAGCCTGGTTGGTTCGAGCACTCAAACAAGCACATTAATAGCGCCACTGCGTATTGAGGCAAGTCTTCAAGGCCTGCCCGCACCGCAAACGTTAACTTGCTCAAAACGTTGTTCATGTACACAGGCATGAACAGCTCGGTTGCCAGGCTTTTACCACGTCACGAGTGTGGTATCGTTGAAAGGCGTTCGGTTCTCTGCTTCGTTGCCTGTGCTATTAACAAATTATACTTCAACTATGTTTCACGATACGGTTACTGTTGAGATTTGCTCGGAGGAGTGTGCAAACAGACACACATAAAATATACTGTTATCACGGCTTGCAAATTTTATGCCATTACTAGTTTCGGATTTGTAACCTTGCCGCGTAGCGAGGAGTGATACATGCTTCTTCGATAGGCAAGGTTTTTTTGACGCAACTTTTGCTTCACTACAAAGCAAGAAGAAAACGACCAGTGAAGAAGTGGTCAGCAAAGCGATACACACAGTAGAGCATTGGTGCTCCACTGTGGGTTTCGACTGGCTTTCCAACCACCAGTTTGGAATTGGGCGTTTGTGCCTTGCTATATTGCGCTGGGCTAATTGTTTACTAGACACTAAGGTGTGTACACTGCACAATTAAATGGAGCGATGTACACAACACTGATGGGATAGCATTTCTTCTTTCTTCTGATTGTAAATGTGCGCTCAACACAATTCCATAAGTTCTTATACAGACGTATGGGACAGTGCAAAGGAAAAATGGATGGATACTGCATAAGAGAATAAGAAATAAGAATGAGATAAACAAATGAATCCGCACGTTTTGTGGCAGAGCCAACAGTTTGAATTGTCCATGGGGAAGAATAAGGATGATATTTTATTTAAATGCTTCAAGACCAACATTTGCAGAGAGAGACCAAGAACAATTTATTTATAGTTCAACCATAAATACTAAAAACTTTTTTTGTACAACGTGAGACTAAACAAAAGACAAATCAGACGACTGCTTTATAGGGACAGGATAATTATGCGTGATTTCACAAAAGCTGCAAAAATTTTATCTCAACTAAATTCCAAAGAACACGTTGACTAGGAAACAATGGTTGGTCGGTTAAAGTGTATGATGGGTGCAGCGGAACCTGTCGTCGTATAATACAGGGAAATGTTTGTGTCATGTTATGTTAAATGTGCTGACTTTTGATTAGTATGTGGAATATGGATAGACCCTTTTCGGACGGTGTCTAGAAGATTCAGTGAGCAGGTGTGAGTGCCTTACATGCGTGTCCCCTATCCGCATCATAGCCCGGGCGACTTTAGTGTACCGGTTGCATGAGTCAGCTGGGCAGCATCAGAAGTTTGGTTTTATTACGTGTAGGTTGTTGTCTAGTGAATACAATGTGCTTGCCATGTGTTAGTAAGCTCCGGTCTTATGTGTGCCTTTTGATTGGTATAAGGTAATGTTGTTATGTCAACTGCATTCATGAGAGCAACAGCACTTTTTTTTTGATCGGCCGTCACTTGCAAGTCCCCCTGGTTCCGTAATGCCTGAATGACTACTAGGGTTTCGACCAAGTCAAATGCTTTCTCATAATCTATGAACGCTATATATAGGGGTTCAGTATACACAGCGCACTTCTCTATCACCTGATTCATCGTGTGAATATGGTCCATTGTTGAATAACCTTTGCGGAACCCTGCTTGTTCTTTAGGTTGACTGAAATCTAAGGTTGCAGAGATCCGGTTAGCGATTACCTTGGTAAATACCTAGTAGACGACTGACAGTAGGCTGATCGGCCTGTAATTTTTCAAGTCCTTCATGTTGCCTTTCTTATGGATTAGGATGATGTTCGCGTTCTTCCAAGATTCCGGTATCTTTGCGGTCATTAGGCATTGCGTATACAGGTTTGCCAGTATTTCAAGTACAAATTCTCCGCCATCCTTGAAGAGGTCTGCTGTTATCTGATCCTCACCAGGTGCTTTGCCCCCTTTCATTTCTTTCAAAGCCTTCCTTATTTCTTCGGTCATTACTGGTGGGATGTCTATCTCCTCTGAACTACTGTCTCGTTCGGCATTATCCTGTATGTCCCGGCTACCGTACAGATCCCTATAGAACTCCTCGGCCACTGTGACTATTTGATCCCTATTTGTGATGACATTGCCTTGCTTATCCTTAAGTGCATACATCTGATTTTTCGCCACGCCAAGACGTCTCTTCACTGCTTTCAGGCTGCCTCCGTTCTTTACAGCGTATTCAATCCTCTCCATATTATACTTCCGTATGTCAGCTGTCTTACGCTTATTGATTAACTTCGAGAGCTCGGCTAGTTCTCTTCTGTCAGCTGCGGAAAGAGATTCTCATGGTTTGCCGTTTCCTGATTAGATCTTTCGTCTCCTGTGAAAGTTTATTTATTTACAAGAACCTTACAGGCCCCCGTAGGGGCATAGCGTAAGGGGAGGCAAAAAACAGTAAAAGCAAGACAAGAGCAAGTAAGCATAATATGTACAAGGTGAGGCTAACCTTGCATTGCGAACGCAAGGCACAAAATCACGACGACACAATATACTGCCAAGGCGAAACTATAGATTATAAGGCGCAGTGCATGCACAGTACAAATTAACAAAATACTTCACAAAAATACGCCAGCAACAATAAGGGGGTGAACAATTTAAGGAAGCAAACCTAGGAAATTACTGGTTACACGGTGGCGGAAGGAGGCATGGTTTGATATGGAAACAATATTATCGGGCAAATCCTTCCACAGACAGATGGCACGTGGAAGCGCAGAACTATTGAAAGTTAATGTACGACCGAAAATCCGCGAGTAACTGAGATTGTTATGCAAACGTTTTGACATGCGCAATGGTCTTTCAAGAGGAAGGGGCGACAGCCTATTACCATAAATGTACTTGTGAAACAAGCACAGAAGTGCAATGGAACGTCGTGTATCAAGAAAGGGGATGTCATTATCATGTTTAATTTGGGTGACGCTATGAGAATTATCATAATCGGAAGAAATAAAGCGTGCTGCTCTATTCTGCACGGCTTCAAGCATATTGTTAAGATATTTTTGGTGAGGTGACCATACAGGGCTAGCAAAATCCAGTTGAGGACGGACAAATGTAACGTAGGCCAGCTTTCGTACGCAATTTACCAGTATCCTGTCTAGCCATAGTGCCCCCGACTTCTACTGCACACTCCGTTATAATGCGTGTAAGGTTGTCGCTGGCTTCCTGTGTCGTAAGCTCGGCTTCCTCGTTAAGGGCGGAATATCGGTTCTGCATCGCGAACCTGAATTCTTCTACTTTACGTCTTACTGTTAGCTCATTTATCGGCTTCTTTCGTACTAGCTTGTTGCGGTCCCTCCTCAAATCTAGCCTAATTCTAGATCTTACCATACGGTGGTCACTACACTTTACCCTTCCGAGCATTTCCACATCCTGCACGACGCCAGGGTTATCGCAAAATATGAAGTCTATTTCATTTTTGTGCTCCCCATTCGGGCTCCTCCAGGTCCACTTCCGACTCTCCCCTTTATAGAAGAAGGTATTCATTATGCGTAGGTTATTCCGTTCTGCAAACTCAACTAGTAGGTCCCCCCTGCTATTTCTACAGCCCAGACCATAGTTCCCAAGTGCCTTGTCTCCAGCCTGATTCTTGCCTACTTTAGCATTGAAGTCCCCCATAACTACGGTATACTGTGTTTTTACTTTAGCCATTGCCGATTCCACATCTTCATAGAAGCGTTCCACTACTTGGTCGTCGTGGCTGGGTGTGGGCGCGTAGCCCTGCACCACCTTGAGCTTGTACCTCCTATTGAGCCTAATTACAAGACCTGCTGCCCTTTCGTTAATGCTATAGTATTCGTCTATGTTGCCAGCTATGCTTTTATTGACTAGAAGTCCCACTCCCTGTTCTCTTCTGTCCTCTAGACCACGTGTCCAATTTTCAGCACCGTAAAGGCTTCGCCTGCCCTCCTAACCTCGCTAAGCATTATTACATCCCATTTATTGTCCTCTAATTCCTCGAACAACACCTCGAGACTCGCTTCGCTAGATAAGCTTCGCGCGTTAAACGTTGCCAGGTTCAGATTCCATTGGCGGCCTGTCCGGATCCAGGGATTCTTAGTGCCCTCTGCTGCGTCACAGGTCTGACCGCCGCCGTGGTCAGTTGCTTCGCAGCTGCTGGGGACTGAGGGCCGAGGGTTAATTGTCATATTTATGGTAGGTTGTGGCCGTTACTACACCAGGGTGGCCAATCCTGCTCTGGTGAGGGAGTGCATTACCGGCAATGGTCGCCGGGGTCAGGCCACACCCCAAGCCCCTTTGTGCAATTCCATCAATACGCGGATTTTTTTTTAATCCGGTGGGAATTGTCCGGCGCCAGGATTCGAACCACGGTCCTTCTGCACGCCAGGCGGGTGTTCTACCTCTACGCCATCACGCCAGGGGATAGATGAGCATTATGTAAGAATACTAGAGGATATCTACAATGGGTCTACAGCTACCATCATCCTCCATAGGGAGAGCAGTAAAATACCCATAAGGAAGGGTGTCAGACAAGGAGACACAATCTCTCCAATGTTATTCACAGCATGCTTACAAGAAGTATTCAGAACGTTGGATTGGGAACAGGTGGGAGTAAGGGTTAATGGAGAATACCACAGTAACCTCATATTTGCTGGTGACGTTGCCTTGCTAAGTATCTCGGGGGACGAATTGCAAAGCATGCTTTCCGCACTGGGCGAACAGAGTTGAACCGTGGGCCTGAAAATTAATATGCAGAAAACTAAAGTAATGATCAATAACCTAGGGACAGCACAGCAGTTTGAGATAGGTGGCGAGGCAGTGGAAGTGGCAAGCAAATATATCTACTTAGGCCAAGTTGTGACCCCAGATCCCAACCATGAGGCAGAGATAATTAGAAGGATCAGAATGGGGTGGGGTGCATATGGCAGACATTCTGAGATAATGAATAGCAGCCTACCATTGTCGCTGAAGAAGAAAGTGTATGACAGCTGCATCTTACCGGCACTCACCTACGGGGCAGAAACTTGGAGTCTCACTAAGAGGGTTAGACTTAAATTGAGAACGACCCAGCGGGCAATGGAGCGGAAAATGATAAGTGTAACACTAAGAGACAAGAAGTGAGAGGAGTGGGTCAGGGAGCGAACTGGTGTTAAAGACATATTAGTAGAAATTAAGAAAAGAAATGGACGTGGGCAGCGCATGTAATGCGAACGCAAGATAACAGCTGGTCATTAAGGGTAACAGAGTGGATCTCTAGAGAAGGCAAGCGTTGCAGGGGGTGGCAGAAAGTTAGATGGGCAGATGAGATCAAGAAGTTTGCGGGGATAAATTGGTCACAGTTGGCACAGGACCGAGGTAATTGGAGAATAATGGGAGAGGCCTTTGCCCTACAGTGGCGTAGGTAGGCTGGTGATGATGATGATGACTTGCAAGTCATTCCACAAGGCCCTGGTACCCAGCATATAGTTTTTGCAAGATCTGAGGCATATGTAGTCATAACAGACCTAAACGAAAATTGATCCCATAGTTTTTAGGTGACTTTTCTGCTGACAGTGCCTGCAGAACGCTTAGATAATCTGTGTACATCATGGACTTCGGAGTATTAGGTTTGATGATGTGCAAGAGGACTGTGATTTGGGCGAGTTGGTGAATGTTCATGATTGACAATCCAGCGCGCAAAAACACGGCACAAAAAAGAACGAGTTAGACAGGACAGTGCTGCACTCACAACTGATTTATTTTGAAGAAAACATTGGTCATATATACAGATCAGTCTCCCACGTGGCGGTAAATTATTGCACCCGATAACCACAAACAAAAAATGCAATCATTAATCGGTTTGCACATGTGTAGTCTTTGGTTTACTTGGTCATGCAAAGGCGTCACTCAGATACGCGTATTCCCGGTCATGCAGCACTATTGAGGGCATACTTATACAACGGTCAGAAGCTCGTCTGATTTGAAAGGCCTCGATAATTTTCCGTGTTGTTTTATCTTTGTTTCTCGACAACACAGTGGTTTCATTAAAAAGCGGCTCATTAAAAAGCGAAATTATCGAGGCCTGTCAAATGAGACGAGCTGCTGACCGTTGTATAAGTATGCCCTCAATAGTGCTGCATGACCGGGAATACGCGTATCTGAGTGACGCCTTTGCATGACCAAGTAAACCAAAGACTACACATGTGCAACCCGATTAATGATTGCATTTTTTGTTTGTGGTTATCGGGTGCAATAATTTACCGCCACGTGGGAGACTGATGTGTATATATGATCAATGTTTTCTTCAAAATAAATCAGTTGTGAGTGCAGCGCTGTCCTGTCTAACTCTTGTTCTTTTTTGTGCCGTGTTTTTGCGCGCTGGATTGTCAATCATGATCAAACTTGATGATGTGATTTGGCCGGAGTAAGATGACATATGCTTCTGCCGTGCATATACTGGTATTAAAATTTGGTCTGTGCGCTGCACAACGGACAGTATCAGCAGTTTTCGATGCGTCTCTGACCATTCTGAGCACCTGTACTTGTCGTCCAAGTGCAGGAAGTGCGGCAGAATCGCACTCCTGGGTACCGTTTTTCTTTCTACTTCTGTGAATGACATGGCATGATATGAGAAGTAGATGCCATTGGGGAATGAAATTATAGGTGGGTGTGTTGTGCATGCGTGAATGGGCAACCTTTAATTGAGAAGCCTCCTACCTCACATAAGAGAAAAAGCTGAGGAAAAGAGATGGACTGTTTTTAAAGAAATGTAAGTTCAGGTATCGTTTAAAACAGGATTAGAAAGATGGTTGGTGAGATACACGATCTAAGATGCATACAGCAAGTCAACATACTCCTGCTGATGCCCTAGGAACCATTTGTCACACTCGACATAGAGACTCTCAACAGGTCTAGTAAGGAATGTGCCGCAAGGCGTAGGCCAGGATGCAGCACTGGGTGGAGCATTTTCAGTGGAGCTTTTCTAGCCAACCCATACACGACACTGCCGTAGTCAAGTCGAGACCCTTCCAAGGAAGTGTAACCCCCAGAAGGAGTTATTTTTTGGCGACATATAACAGCTGTGAGAGAGGCTTAAGAGTATTCATTGTTTTAATGCATTTGCATTTAAGCTGGTTGAATTGCGGAATGAATATAGGCTTTTGTTCAAATATAATACCTATAAACGCGCTGCTTCTTCACAGGACACCATGTGCCACTAAGAGTGATGTCTGGGTCTGGGTGGACCCCATTCTTCATGGAGAAGACAACACAAAGGCTGTTTCCATGATTAAATTTAAAACAATTCTTGTCTGCCAAGCCGGCACGTTTCCGGATACCAAGCTGGAATTTACGTTCAAAGACGACATATTGCATAATTTTAAGAATATCTGGACGTCGTCTGCGTACATGGAATAAAAGATTGTATGTGGCAATACCTTTCAAAGACAGTTTATCTTTGAGAGGCTGCAGGAAATTCTGCTCCTTGTTCACAGGAATCGACACGCCGTAAAGTGGGATATCTGGGTCTGGCTAGACCCCACCCTTCCTGCAGAACACAACACAAGAGCTGTTTCCAGAATTAGGTTTAAAACCATTCTTGTCTGCTCTGCCGGAAAGTTTCCAGGTGCCAAGCTGAACTTGATGTTCGCTTACTGACATAGTACAAAATTAAAAGCAACTCTGGACGCCGTATACATTCATAAAAAAGAAATTGTAGGTGGTAATGCCGTTTCAAGAGAGTTCATCCTAACTATAAAAAGAGTGCAGCTCACCACCCCACCTTGTGGCATACCATTTTCTTGCACGTGAACCTTTGACCATGCAATACCAACTCTGACGCGAAATGTTCTGTCTGAGAAATAACTAGCAAGGGTGTTTAGTACATTGCCCGAAACACCGAACGACTTTAGTTCAATGGAAATCTATAATGCCATGTGGTGTAAAAGGGCGTTTTGAGGTTCAAACACGTAGTAAACGAAACTGTTTGCGAATGAAGGCTCCCTTCATCTATGACCCTAATGGCACAAGTTGATCGTTTGTAGATCTGCTCACCCTGAAGCCGGCTCGGCAGCAATAGAGAACACAGTTGTTCTCCGAATAAGTACAGGTCTTCTGGTAATGTTATTCTCGTAAATATTGCACAAGCAGGTGGTCAGGCAATAGGTCGATACCCAGCGGCAGAAGAAGGGTGGTTCCCCGATTCCAGAAAAGCTACAACAATAGCCTGCCTTCAGGACTTTGGAATGTGCCACCAAAGCCATGTTTGGTATATAGGTGGAGGAGTGTTTAAAGTGTGTCTACGAATGAGTTCTGTGTCATTGTAAATGTGAGGCTGTCTGCACCCGGACCTCAGGGCTTACACGTCCTCAGAGCAGCCCTCAGCTCATGAAGCGACAATTCGGAGTTCTAGAAATTAGTTGATCTGTCGTGGTCATGTAAACGCTTCTTTTCTGCCGAGAGTTTGCGTTCTGTAAAAGTGTGTGTAGTGTACTGAACAGGACACGTGGTGGAAACGTTGGGCAAGTGTGCCAGCCTGGTCTTCGAGAGTGTCCTCTGTTCTACTGACCAGATGAAGGCTGTGTGGTTCTTGCCTTTTCAGTTTTCGTATTCGTGACCATACTTTTCGTGTGTCTGTGTACGAGTTTATTGATGTTATGAATGAACGCCAACTATCTCGTTTTGCCTTAAGGCGCACACATTTTCCTGACGTGTTTTCCATTTTGAACAATGTTCGGCTACCCGATGTGGAGTACCGGACGAGGGATAGCCCACGGCTTGTTCGGAGCATCTCGCGCCTGCCTACATGCCTCGTTCCACCAAGCACTCCGCTGGTTGCGCTTGGCAGCAGATGCGTCGGGAAGAACATTTAGGCAGCATCGAGGGTTTGCGCGATGAGTAGTATCGATGTCTCTGTAAATGTATTCGATTTTACTCTTGCTTCAATGAACCTGTTCTCGGAAGACGAACTGTTAACGTGTTAATGTGTTAATGAGGTTGAAAAGTGGTTTCTAGAATACGTGTCCATGCCCAAACCCCACTCAAGACATTGAAATAGAATGTACAACCAATACCCAGGTCAAGATATCAGTATGTGTGCCCTAATTTATGGTATGTAGGCAGTGTTTTGATTAAATGGCTTGCTCCAGATGATTTTAGAAACTTCTTTATCAGGCGACAAAGGGCATCTTTACAAGAAGAGCCCCCGAGATAATTGTTAGTATTCAGGTCACCTGTGTTCAATCGTGCGAGAATCTGGTCATCCAACGCCTCGAAATCGGAGCTCGAAAATGCAAAATCAGAAAGCAAGTGAATGGAGCATACCGTTACAAATCTAATAAATCATATTGTGCGTATTGCTACAGCGTCAAAGACAGTGTTCAAGGTGATATGTTGGCATGCTAAGGAATTCCAGGGGATCATGGACACAGCGCCCATAGAGTGTGCGCAGCCATACCTCTCCTTTCTGAATACTATATAATTAGTAAAAGAATTCGTCTGTTTAAAATGTGTATATTCTTGGACACACATTACACTTGGCTGACTAAAAGCAGGTACTCGCACTCATTGTGGACCTTATTAAGAAGGCTTTTGCAGTTCCATTTATTCATATTTTCTTTACTCAGTATGAAGTTTTCAGAGCTACTGTAGTGTAACTATTTTGGTAAGGTGTTTGGGGGCTTGAACTCTGGGAGGGGCTTTTTTGAGCTTCTCTCGAGGTTTGAATCAAGGCACCCACTCTTTTCGTTGCGAAGCAGACAGGAAACAACCCACACTCACCTCGTCATTATATGTCGGGGAGGTGCCCGTCGGCCCAATCCCAATGGACGAACCACCCTTTGGGTATGCCCTTAGGTTTTGCGACCACCGTCGCTTGGTTCGAGTGCGGCACAAGGGTTGCAGGCGGTGATGTAACGATGGAAGCTTCTGCGGGTGACCATGTGCACACTGTCTTCCTTACCATCAGGCTTACTGAGGGCCGATGGAGCGGCAACGGAAGCAGCAGCATCCCTCCCAACAGTGTTCGTGGCCGCCACAACCACTGCCAACTCTCCATGCTGTACGGGGACCGGTTGAGCTGCTGAGAGCAACCCACTGGGGGTCCAGGGCATGACGAAGTCCGCCTCGCAGTAGTGCGTCACTGCCGATACCAGGTTTCGCTCCGCCCCCGGCGAATTGCGTCGGTGTACGTTCCCAGGGTGAAAGAGGTGATCCTTTTTCGCACCTCTGGAACGTGATGTTGACTGTGACCTTGATAGGAATAATTTTCTTTTCAGTTGAATCGTTTTGCATGTGCTGAAGTAGGCCGTATGCGTGCCCATGCAGTTACCAAAATTCAGGGCGGTAGACTGGCAGTTCTCTGTGGGGGGTCCTGTGCGGCGCATTTCACACGGGTTGTTTTGCCGCGGCAATAGTGTGTACTGTACCCGAAGCGCTGGCACTTGAAGCACCGGCGAAGGTTCGGTATGTAAGGCGAAATAAAAAACCAGATGATCCTGCATTTGCATAATCTAGGTCTGACGTTTGGTGGTGTGTTTGGACAACATGCTAGGTGGGCATTACCTCGTCTCTGCGCATCGTAATGCTGTGCACAGCTGTGACGACCTGATCCTTTAAACCTTCGGGAAGATGGTATTCTTTTTCAGTTAGCAGATCTGGTTCAGAGATAACACCTTGCGAGCCCTTCAGAATGTGGTGGGGTGTGACCCTGATGTCCAGGTCGACCGTTTTTGTCTGAACAGGACGTTTTGTGGGCTGTTATGTCTTCAAGATACTTGCTGCATCCATCGATTCGATGACCAGGAAACGAGAGTAGTTGTGAGTCTTTTCAATCCAAAGCACACAGTTGGAAGTTGAGAAAACAAGACCACGGTGCGGCTCCTTTTCAGGGACCGATCAAGTTGTGAGGGGTGGGGGGATGGGGGGGGGGGCTTGAGTTAAATTTTTTCATACACCATAAAAAGAACAGAGCAGGGGGTGCTTGCTTCGCTCAGTTTACCCTGATGCCGAGAGGGGTCCACGGCGTTGCCAATACCGCCACCATAAATACTCCCGGTGTACCATGCAGGGTTGTTGCACAAATAAAAGTAGCCTTTTGTGCAAAGCTGTATACATTGGCTATGTTCTTGAACTTTTCACCGTGTGCTCCTGCGGTGACATGGGGAATTAGTAAGACAGGATTCCTTGTTATTTATTAATAAGATGTAAAAATATCAGACACTGTCATTGTGCATCCCAATTGAAATCTCCTAGACACCAAAACTGCTCGAATCAATTACATGCGTCTATTTATTAGTAGTGCAAATGCTTGACACTTGGTGTATAGTTTTGTTACAAATCAACCAGGAAAAAGCAGCGATACACTTGGGGCAACCATTGCTCTTTTGGTGTTTAATTCTACAAGGCTTGCAGTTGCGACAGCTTGCATTGTTTTCTCTATATGAAACCAATTGGAATGGTTGCATGATTGATTTTATTGTATTTTTGAATTTAATGAGTTCAGGCCGAGGTTAGCCTGTACTCATGAAAAAGTTTAACAACTTGATGTACTTAGTACCTCGGATTCGAAGAAGTAAACATTCGCTGTAATTTATTCTCAAGTCACCCTCCCTATTTTTATTTATTTCTATATTTATGTAGTATTTATCTATTTATTTTTATTCTAAAATACTGCAGGTCATAAAAATGGCCCAAGCAGGAGTGGAAGTTGGTACAACGCTAATTATGTGACCAATTAAATAGTCCTATAGGCGTAGACAAAAAAAAACAAAGAAAAAACAGAAGAACAGACAGGTATACAAAATATCCACAAAAAACATGAATACCACTTCAAGGTAATTTGCAAGAGATTTAAGTAATTTGCAGATTTGGAAATATGGTGCGGCAGTTCTGTCCAGTCAGTTATTGTGTGATGGGAAAAAATACTCGAAGTTGCTTATGCGTGTAAACAGAAGTGTGAATTTGTAAGAATTGTATCCTCTTGTAGGACGTGAAGATAACGGAGTAAGGACATGCTATAGCTCTATCGTACTGTTTTTCCTTGAAAGGTGAAAAAAAATGAAGCCCCGCCAGTTTTCTTCGGGATTATAAAGTTAGAATTTTTTATTTATTATTAGTATTTCGGGGAGTCAGATTGGAGGAAGCGATTGTAAATAAACCGAACCGCTAGTCTTTGGAATAGGCGAAATCTGAGCTAGTTGGATCATAATTGAACAAATACTGGCAAGCCTAAATTTAGCTGGGGACGAGAGACAGCGCTTGTGCTTTGTCTCTCGTCATTGTCTGCGTCCCCAGTTAAATTTAGGCTTACCAGTATTTAATCAGCAAATCTTTCGACACTCTCAAGATTGTTAATATCTTTTTTATTGTGGGGACCCCCCACTTCAGACGCGTACTCGAAACAAGCCAGATAATTGTGTTAAATGCGAGGAGTTAAGATTTAAAAGGAGAGCTTTTGAGGGTGTGCCTTAGTAGCCCTAATTTTCTACGGGCAGATGAGCAAGGCTTTTCTATGTGGCAGGACCAAGTCAAATTATTGGTGATTGTTACCACAAGATATTTAAAACTTTTTGTAAGTAAAAGGGAGATCCGTTATTACTGTACGAGAAAATTAGTGGTTGTCTTTTGTTATTAATGCGCATAGATACAGTTTTCTCTGGATATATGTGCATATGCCAGCACTCACACCAGCTATTTACTGCATCGATGCTTTGGATCAATAACACTTGGTTATCTCTGGATTTCACTGAACGAAACAGAAGGCAATCATCGGCAAACAGCCGCATTTCAACACCGTGTTAGGTACAAATTGTAATATCATTGTTGTAGATTAAAAACAGTAGTGGTCCCAGGACGCTACCCTGGAGACCTCCGGAGTTAACGGGAAGAAGATTGGAGTAGGTACCATTTATATCAACAAACCGTATGCGAGAAGATAGATACGATGTTAGCCATTAAACAATGGTTGAGGGAAAACCAAGCATTTTAAGTTTGTTAATTAATTTGGAGTGGGGTATTTTATCAAATACCTTGCTGAAGTCAAGCAAGATAACGTCAGTATTACTGGAGTTATCTAAAACTGAGGAGAGAGAATGTATACAGGAAACTAATTGGGTTGTAGTGGATAGACCTTAGCGAAAACCGTGCTGGAATTGTGTTAGTACTTTGCGCCCGGCTAGGAAATAAATCATATAGTTAGACATTATGTGCTCTAGAAGTTTACAACAAGTGCTAGTAAGTGACACTGATCTGTAGTTGTAGAAAAAAGTGTTATTTCCTTTTTAAGTGCAGAAATTACTCGAACAATGCACCAGTCTAAGGGAAAAATGCCTTGGGGTAACGATAAGCGAAATATTATTGCAAGGAAACGGGAAAGTGATTTTCCGTAAAGATGTAAAAAAGCATTTGGCAGGTTATCCGGACCAAAAGAAGATTTTGTTTTGAGGTTCAGAAGCATAGAAAAGACACCTTTATATGTTATGAAGTCAGGGTGAATTTGTACAGAATTACTACCAATGGAAATAATAAATGAGCACAGATTACAAAAAACAGAGTGAAAGTAGCTGTTAAACTCTGGCCATTTGTTTCTTTTCTTGAACAATTTGATCGCCAAGCACAATGCAATCTGCAGTTTTCTGTTTATTAATTTTGATGTGATGCTAAACTTGGCTGAATAACTGTTAAAAAGAATTGGGGTAATGTAACCGAATAAAATACGTGTTTGCGGGACCGTATTATTTAAAAGCGTTCTTTGAGTGGCGCTTTCTCATACGCATTACTTTCCGTGCAATTTGAATGATTTCTGCTGTTATTCATTTGTTTTGGAATGTTGCTTTTCAGTTTTGTTGGGAATAAAATGGTCGAGGCAATAGCCAAAAAGTGACCCGAAGATATTCCAAAGATAGAATATATCATCACCAGAAAAGCGATCAAAGGCTACATCAAGGTAATCTACAAATGTGTCGTCATGGGGCCGAAAAAAATTTTAGATGCGAAGCATCTCATTCTCGTGGCTGTGTCCCCCCCTCCCTTGTCATTGTCCGCCGTCCGCACCCCCACTGCGGATTCCTGGGCAGGCACCACTGATGATAATTGCGGCAGGATGCCCTTAAGGATTTGCCTACCGAAGAATAGTTTCGAGATAGCTTAGCGTTCAACCACCGTCGTCATCTTCCCGTAGGGGAACCCTGAGCACCACACCGTCACTGGGCATGCCTGCGCAGGCACCGCTGATGATGATTGTGGCAGGATGCCCCTAGGGATTGGCCAGCCAAACAATCCATCACGAGATAGGTTCGCGTTGAACCACCGTCGTCATCTTCCCGTAGGGAAATCCTGAGTACCACACCCCCCTGAGCATGCCTGGCCCGTCACCGCTGATGATGATTGTGTCAGGATGCCCTAGGGGATTGGCCAACTAAAGAATCCATAAGGAGATAGCTTTGCGTTCAACCCCCGTAGTCATCTTCCCGTAGGCGAACCATGAGTTGTATGAGAGGCATTCCTCCTATTCTTTCCGACACGCCTCTCCTCACCGGCATTCCTCCTGTCCTTTCGAGGATTGCGCAACGAATGGCAACACGTGTGGCTCCGCGCGAGTCCATTCGAAGCAGCTTAGGGTTAGAGACGCCACGGTATCTGCTGCATACTCCGTTCGGGGCGCCAGTGTTGCTCTGCGGTATAATTGACGCGCGCGCGCTCCGCTTAGCCTATTCTCCTCCGGCAACGCCGCGATCGAACTGAAAACTAATGGGAACTTGAGTCCACCTCATGGCTGCTTCGCATACTACTCACCATCTTACCCTACGGGAATATGGTGAAATTTTAGGCACTTTTTGTTTCCTTTGCATTATGTCAGATTCATTACCAAGACGGCATGTAAAAAGAACCAATTTGTGATCATATGGAGCATCATGTACGTCAGAAAGGTATTTGAAAGGTAACATCATATCTAATATCGACGATGTGTGATCCTGCATCCTTGTCGGCAAATACGCAGCTTGTTCAAGATCGTATGCCAGCATTAAATAAAGAAACCTGATCGCTTGAGAATGAAGAGTTTAGTTTCTACCAAATATTACTAGGTCAATTAAAATCCCCTGTTATTATTAGGCGCCTTCCACAATATTCAACACCGAAATCATAAGTTTTAGACAAAAAATTGTCATCTGAAGTCGGATAGTGGTAGATAGCTACTAAAATACTTGAATTTCCAAACACGTTTAGTTTCAAACATCAGCTTTATTCGTCACCTATTTGTTTCAAAGGCACAACCATCACTTGAGTGCTCAAAATAACGGCGAGACTTCTGCCGTGCGGCGGTGTGTCCCTTCTATACACTTTAAACTTGCGAGGAACAATTTCAGAATCACTGACACCTTCGTGCAGCCAAGTTTCTAGCAAAACCTTGATGTGAAGAGAGTATGCTAACAATGTGCTCTCTAGTTTAATGACTTGGTTGGTAACGCTTCGCACCTTTATATTTAAAAGATGCAAGGTTTGATTACGCGGAGAAGGGTATTTTCAGGCATTTTGTGGGGGTTTAAGTGCCAGTGATAAACTCAGACGACCAATGCTTGGAATTGGTACGCGGCAATTGGTGCGGTCTTCCCACATGAACGTGTCGTCATCGATACGGAGCTTATCGCGCAAAGATAGGGTTTCTTGCCGTTTGCCTTGACAATTTAAGCACTGTCCCACACCAGTTTATGCCTGCGGAGCGTGCAGCGGGAGTAATCATTTAGGATAAAGACTTCGGTGCCTTTAGTCTTCTTGGCGTTCGTTACTATTTGGTATTTTTCTTTGTATTTCTGTAGTTACAGAATTATCGGATGATTGCCAGTTTTCCTTCCAAGCCCGTGTACTCGCCCAATCGATTTGCAATCTACGCCAAGCTGTTTGTTAAATAGTTCCTTAACAACCTCATTTTCTAGATCATCTTTTCTGTTATTAACTTTTTCTACAGGGCCATGAATGGGTAAGTTTGAACGGTGGCTACGTTCTTCTATGTCAGCGATCTTTTCTGATGTTGCGCCTACGAAAGTCTTTAGTTCATTTTATGCTTGAATCAAACTGATCGGTCTTGCTTTTTGAGTCTTTTGTTTCGGTGACAAGTTTTTATACCAGAGAAATTGATTGGTTGTAGGGTTTAACGCGCCGACGCAGCGCAGGCGATGAGGCGCGCCGTAGTGGAGGGCTCCGGATTAATTTTGACCACCTGGGGATCTTTAACGTGCGCCGAAATCTCGTACACACGGGCGTTTTTGCTTTTCGCCTCCATCAGAAAAGCGACCGCCGCGGCCGGGAATCGAACCCGCGACCTCGTGCTCAGCAGCGCAACGCCTTAGCCACTGAGCCACCGCGGCGGGTATATACCAGAGAAATGTTTTCAGCGATAGCTGCAAGAGAGGATTTTTGGCAAACCTGTTCGCTTTTCCAATGGACTATGCTTTCAAAATGTCACCTTGTTTCACTTGTTTCACATTTCACTTAGGATATCTTGTATTCCAGGAGCTGGATTCACTTCACCATTGCCACAAAGCATAAGCTTTCAAGCATGAAAACAATCATGCAGAATACAGAGGCACGTTTCTGGGCATGGTGCAACAATCAAAAACCTATTACTTAAACGTACGCAGCTGTGCTTGATACTAACCTGGAAAGCCGTTGAAGGCCAGGCTTTATAGTCAGCCCCGAGGCTGACGTCACAAGCAGGAGCGCCATGAAGCAGTCGACGGGCGGGAGAGTACACCGCACGTGCCTAGGTTCACGCATGCGTGGTGGTGCCGTAGGCTGTGAAGAGGCAGGCCAGTGCCGGAATATGGACTTCTGATGACAGACGGGCTCGAAGAATACGCAACCGAGAAGGGTTGCCTGGATAGCAAAGGGAACAGACATGATCAGCTGGGCTGTTTTGCTTACTTCCTCATGCCCACCATGCCCAGTAACAGTTGTAATAATGGGGTGTTACCCATAGTATTTGCCTTTCCAAGGCTTGATTGAGCCAATGTGAGTTCCTTTTTTATGGGAATTGTGAGTGCTCAGATTCCTTTTCTACACGTGATCACTGGAAGGAAACTCTCGTGTTAATGACAAAGGTAGGTTGCAGGAAAAAATTTTCGAATATTTACCGAAGGCAGTCAGCCCATGCTTTTTCACCTGTTTAATTGTAATTAAGGTCGGTAATAACAATTTTTACTACACCATTATGACTATGTAGTTGTGGCCGATTTAGCATACCGAATTGTGTATCTTGACTTGGTATGTCTCCGTGTGTTGCAAGCAATGCAATCGCAGTGTTTCTGTTTATTTCCATCCATACTACTAAGTGCCGTTTTCGAAATATTTTGTTCGAAAACCAGTGAGACCGACTACACAGGACGATGTCATCTCAAAAGAAAAATTGTTTATGGTTACCAGTGATCCCGAATTCTTTTTATTCAGGTGTCTAAGAGCCACCTATAGCCCAGCCTAATATTGTTGAGTAATATTACGTCGGCTTGCCTGACACCAGGTAATTATACAAAATGAAAATAAATATTTGGGCAAATGGTCAACAAATAAGGCAAAACGTACGTTGTTTACTTCAGATCGTTGTTCAGTAAAGTTTGGAAAACATGGTCATGCTCCGAGTGTGTCACTACCAAACGATAGTAAGCAATATTTTGATCAGCATAACAAAAAATTGCACTAATGTCCTAGATAAAACATAAAAAACCAAGCTTTACTGAGAAATACAGATGATTGTCATAAAGTTAAAACATAAAACGGTTTGCAAATGTAATTTTGCTTGATTTACATATTCCAGCGGAAGATTGTGAATTACTTCAGACCACCTGAGTGGTCACTCTGTATGTTGATGGTTCAACCCGATAGTGTTTTAGTTTTTGCCTTTACTAAAAATTGCCCATAGCAGTGTACTTGCGCTCAATGGAAACAGTGCTCAAGAGAACACACTTGCACTCAAGAAAACGGTGACATAGCAAGCGAGTTACGACACAGATAACTGAACCAGTGAATTGTTAACAATCAATAAAATGCTGGCCATCACAAGCATCTTTATATTCGTGGCGCGACACGTAAATGGCGTTCCTCGTTTCTCCCAACACCTAGGTTCATACCTGCATTGTGATTATCCCTACATCACAATAACAGGCCTGGCCACCCAAAATCTTTTGCAGTAAGCTGCACTGACATGAATAAATACATTGAGGTGTCGGCTTTCGAGGAGAAAGATTGAAAAATAGAACGAAACGGGCATATAGTGCCGGGCCTGGTGGAACCCATCGATCCAGGAAGACGTCCAAACACAAACTTCACAATATGCTCTGTACTTTTGAGTTATGCATATATCAAAGAATGAATTAGTTTTTGTCCAAACCACATTGAGCCTCGCACACCTGTGCATGACTCTTTACTTTAAACGTTTCATATCAGGCACAGGTTCGAATAAACCAACCGGGCATAAAATTTTCCTTGGTGTTCTGGGAGGCAACGACTGGTTCTTATAATAAATCATTAAAGTCTTTATGTCCTGGAAGAGAAATACCATTTTCTCCGTTATGCCCCTTGAAAATAAATGGCTTTTTTTACTAATGGCAAAGCTCACTTGAAGGTAACGTGGATATTGTTTTGAAAAGCTTCTCAACAGGATCTTTTAATATTTTATTTATATCAGTTTTTGATGCCTTCCCTCTTATTTTATTTTTTTGATAGTGTATTCTGTTTTGACATCATTGACAAGGTGAACAAATGGTCTCAAAGACTTTCAGGCAACCAAATCTGGAGCAACTGCAGGGAATATTGTGGTGTGACGAAACTTTTTCTCCTTATTGCCTTTGCAAATGCATTTCGGAATTTTATGCCCTTTTTTACCAGCCCCTTTATTACTCTTTGCCGAAATAGGTAGGGAGAATAACTTTGGACAAAGCATCAGATGTGTAACGGTGATAAACTACATTGATAACATTTTCTTGATGACCATGACGCTACCTTCTACCGAAATGTTTTACGACTGTGAGATCTTGCGGAGAACTTTTGTTCAATGGCTTTACGAAAACAATATCTCGGTTTCTTGATGATCGAATAGAATGAGTTTTGGCCTGATGGCCTTGCGGTATAAAAGAACATTGGGCTTAACCTCCACATGCAAACAAACCGTGCGGCTTGAACAAATATGTATGTGTGTATGTATGTGTCAATGTGTGTCAATGCTAAAGTAGGCAAGAATCAGGCTGTAGACAAAGCAGTTGCGAACTATTGTGTGGGCTGTAGAAATAGCGGGGGGACGTCCTAGTCGAGCTCGGAGAATTGAATAACATATGATCTAGAACACCTTCTGCCAACGGGAGGGCCGGGATTGGGCGTAGAGGAGCCCGATTGGGGAGCATAAAAATGAAATACACTTCAGATTATGCGAAAACCCTGGCGTCGTGCAGAATGTGGAAGTGCTCGGAAGGGTATAAGCCGTGACCACAGTATGGTAAGATCTCGAATTAGGCTAGAAATGAGGGGGGACCGAAACAAGCTACTGCGTAAAATGACGATTATTGAGCAACAGTAACACGTCAGGTAGAACTGAGGATCGCGGTGAAGAACCAATATTCAGCTGTCACCAAGGAAGCAGAGTTACATGCATTATCACAAAGTGTGCAGTAGGCGAGACTGCATATAAGTGAACGTTCCCATTAGACGAAAGAGGTAATTAGGAAACGGAAAACCATGACAATCTCTTCCCCAGCTGACAGAACAGAACTAGCGGAGCTTTCGAGGTTAATCAATAAGCGTAAGACAGCTGGCATATAGAAGTTTAATATGGAGAGGATCGAATACGCTGTAAAAAGAGGAGGTAGCCTGAAAGCAGTGTTGAGTCCTCTTAGCGTGGGGAAAAATCCGATGTATGCACTTAAAGACAAGCAAGGTAATGTCATCACAAATAGGGACAAGATAGTCAGAGTAACCGACGATTCCTATTGGGATCGATGCAGTAGCCGGGACATCCCGTATATAGCCGAAAGAGAAAGTAGTTCAGAGCAGATAGACATCCCACCAGCAAAGACAGAAGAAGGAAGGAAGGCTTTGGAAGAAATGAAAGGGGGCAAAGCAGCTGGTGAGGATCAGATAAAAGCAGACCTCTTGAGGGATGGCGGAGAAATAGTGCTTGATAAACTGGCAAACCTGTATACGCAATGTCTAATGAACGCAAGTGTACCGGAATCTTGGAAGAACGCGAACATTATCCTAATCCATAAGAGACCATAAAACACTTTAAAAATTACATGCCGATCAGCTTAAATTCAGTCGTCTACAAGGTACGTACCAAGGTAATCGCCAACAGAATTTCTACAACCTTAGATTTCAGTCAACCTTAAGAACAAGCAAAGGTTCCGTAAAGGTTTTACTAGAATGGACCATATTCACCAAACCAGTCACGTGATGGAGCAGTGCGTTGAGTATACTGAACCACTATATATAACCTTCATAGAATATGAGAAAGCATTTGACTAGGTCAAAATCTCAGCAGTCATTCAGGCAATACAGAACTAGGGTGTAGATGAGCATTATGTAGGAATACTAGTGAATATACACAATGGGTCGACAGCTACCATTACCCTCCATATGGAGAGCAGTAAATACCTATAACAAGTGCGTCAAACAAGCTGATACAATCTCAACAATGTTATTTTCAGAATGTTTGAAGAATTATTCATAGCATTGGACTGGGAACAGGTGGAAGTAAGGGTTAATAGAGAATACCTGAGTAACCTCACATTTGCTCATGACATTACCTTGTTAAGTAACTTGGGGGAGGAATCGCAAAGCATGTTTACAGCACTGGTCAAACAAAGTAGAACCATGGGCCTGAAAATTATTATGTAGAAAACTAAAGTGAAGATCAATAACCTCGAGAAAGCACAGGAGTTTGATATAGGTGGTGAGGGCGGGGAATTAGTAAGGCCAATTTGTGACCCCAAGTTCTAACCATGAGGCAGAGATCATTCGAAGAACAGGAATGGGGTAGAGTGCATTTGGCAGGCATTCTCAGATAATGAATTGCAGCCTGCCATTGTCCCTTAAGAAGAAAGTGTATGACAGCTGCATCTTACAAGTACTCACCTACGGGGCAGAAACTTGGAGGCTCACTATGAGGGTAAAACTTAAATTGAGGACTACTCAGCGCGCAATGGAACGGAAGATAGGTGTAACATTAAGGGACAACAAGAGAGCCGAGTGGGTCGTGGAACAAATGCATGTTATGAACCTATTTGTAAAATATAGGAATAATTAGACGTAGGCAGGGCATGTTTTGCGAAGGCAATAAAACCGTTTATCATTGAAGGTAACAGAGTGGATTACTAGCGAAGGCACGACTGGCAGGGGGTTGGCAGACAGTTAGGTAGGCAGATGTCATCAAGAAGTTTGCTGGGATAAATTGGTCACAGTTAGCCGACGTCCTCGGTAATTGGAGAATAATGTGAGAAGCTTTTGCCCTGCAGCGGGTATAGATTTGCTGGTGAAGGGCAAAGGAAAAAGGAAGGCCCAAGAGAGAGAAGAGATAGGAGGGCAGAAAAGAGATGCAACTTCGAGAGGGCCAATGAAATAAACTTAGGTTTTTTTGTATATGTATATAAATATATATAGTTATACAAATATATATATATATATATATATATATATATATATATATTCATATATATAAATAGATATATATATATAAATAAATATATATATATATAATATATATATATATTATATATATATATATATATATATACTATATATATATATATATATTGTCACGAAGTCAAAGACGCCGTAGTTGTCTTCAAGGAAAACAAGTTTATTGGAGCGAAATTGTGCTCCCCTAACAACTCAAAGAATACATAGGTGGCGACACGGCAGTCAAAAAAATTCCCCCGCAGTTCCCCGAGGGGGAGAATGTGAAAGTGCGAATGCACGGTTGTCGGCCCGCTTGCGGCGCTTGCGCTCGGCCCCCGCAGCCCACCGCCTCGCCGCCTTCTCTTCCATCTCTTCCATCGGGTTTGTAGTATCACGTGTACACCACGCAGTTATCAAGCCGCTATAACGCCGCTGAGTCGTCAACGCACGCCGCTGACGACGTAGTTTGAATGCGTTAAAGATATAAGGCGCGTTACTAACACTGATATCAACGTCGCGTCCATGGCTTAGTCGGTAGAGCGTCGCGCTGCCGCCGCAAAGTCCTCGGATCGAAACCTGGCGCCGGATGCTGTTTTTTTTTTATATAGAGAGGAGGACTGCGGACGCCGCCGCCGCCGCCGGCGGTGGAAGGTTTGGGGTCGCTTATAAAGTGCATTGGCACCTAAAAGTGACGCTTGCAGGTGAGCTCTGGTGATTCGAATGCCGCGACGTCTGCTCTGCAGGCTTTTATCGTTCGGCGCAAGTGTTTCTGGAACCATCGATTCACATCCAGAACATTGTAGATAACAGAAGATTATTCTGGGCTAGCGATGTTAGGGCGAAACAGTCTGCTTATCTGAATGTGATAGCCCGTGCGGCATAAAAATAAAGAATGGAAGCTGCGTTTAGCTTGGAACGAAGATAACACAGCCGGGCGTGGCCCGGCAGTACAAACAAACAATAAATAAACAATACATGGTTCGTGGCATTACCTGCTTTGAAGCGTGCATCGACCCGATGCTAAAATAAATGACAGTCCGAACAAACACGAAAAAAAAACTCCGTCATCTTGCATAGTAGGGTTTCCAGCCAACCACGTGGACCACTTCGGGCCGTGTGCGTCGTCGTGATGTTCCGGAATCGCCATCGGGGATCACCTCGTAGGTAAGTTGGCCGACACGTCGTAGAATCTGGTAGGGTCGAAATACCGTCGCAGAAGCTTCTCACTGAGTCGGCGTCGTCGGATGGGATGCCAAACCCAAACACGTCCCCAGGGTGGTACTCGACGTCTCAGCGTCGGAGGTTGTAGTGCCCGGCCTCCACCAGCTGCTGGTCCGTTGTACGAACTCGAGCTCGCTGTCGGGCCTCCTTCGCGCGCTGAACGTATCCTTGGATGTCCGGGTTGAGGTCGTCTTCTACATGCGGAAGTATGGCGTCAAGCATCGTAGTCGGCAGTATTACGTAGACAAGCTCGAACGGCGTCATTTGCGTAGTTTCCTGAGTAGTCGTGTTGTACGCAAACGTGACATACGGGAGCACTTCGTCCCAAGTCTTATGTTCGACGTCGACGTACATTGACAGCATAACCGCGATCGTCTAGTTCAGACGTTCTGTTAGTCCGTTCATTTGGGGGTGGTCCGCCGTCGTTATTCGGTGATCCGTGTTGCTGTAGCGTAAGATTCCTTGCATGAGCTCCGCTGTTCAGGCCCTTTCCACGGTCCGTGATTAGGACTTCTGGGGCTCCATGCCGCAGCACAACTTGGTTCATGAAGAACTTCGCGACTTCTTGTGCAGTCCCCCTCGGAAGAGCGGCGGTCTCTGCGTAGCGCGTCATGTAGTCTGTCGCTACGACAATCCACTTGTTGTGTGATCGTGACGTAGGGAACGGGCCTAGAAGGTCCATTCCGATCTGTTGAAATGGCCTCGACGGGACGGCGATTGGTTGCAGTAATCCGGCGGGTCTTGTCGGCGGCGTTTTTTGTCGCTGGCAGTCACGGCAACTCCGAACATAGTGGGTGACGTCGGATGTAAGTCGGGGCTAGAAGTACTTCGCCTTGATTTTTGCAATAGTGCGACGTGTTCCGAGATGCCCGGAAGACGGGTCATCGTGGCACGCTTCCAAAATTTCGTCACGAAGGTCTGCGGGGATCACACGTAGATAATTCATTCTCGTTCGGGGGCTGAAATTCTTCTTCACGAAGACAGAGTTTTTGAGGGTGAATACTGGTAAGTTCCTCTTGAACGCCCTAGCCGCGGCGACGTTGCATCCTTCGAGGGTGACGCGCAGGTGGGCGTCGGCACGCTCCTTGGCGGCTAGGTCGCTCTCTGTCACGACTCCGAAGAACGCGCTGTCTTTATCGGTGTCTTGTGGTGGTGGGTCCACGGGGGCGCGGGACAGGCAGTCGGCGTCTCAGTGTTTCCTGACGGATTTGTATACTATTGAAACGTCGAACTCTTGCAGGAGCAAGCTCCACCGCCCAAGACGGCCAGAGGGGTCGTGCAAATTGGCGAGCCAACACAGCGCATTGTGGTCTGTCACAACCTTGAACGGTCTGCCATACACATATGGGCGAAATTTTGAGATGGCCCATATGATAGCCAGGCACTCTTTTTCGGAGGCAGAGTAGTTTTTTTCGTCCTTCGACAGACCACGCCTGGCGTAGGTGATTTCCTTTTCGAAACCATTTGCTTTTGGACGAAGACGGCACCCAAACCTATATTGCTGGCATCCGTGTGCATTTCCGTTTCGGCATTTTCGTCGAAATGAGCGAGCACGGGCGGGTTTGGCAGGCGTTGTTGCAGGTCGCAAATGCTTTTTTTTGGGCGTTTTCCCAGGCGAAAGGGGTGCTATCTTTTGTCAGGCGCGTGAGTGGCTCTGCAATGCTTGCGAAGCTTGCGACAAAGCGCCGGTAGTATGCGCATAGCCCGAGAAATCTTCGCACGCCCTTCTTGTCTTTCGGTCTTGGGAAGTTCGCTATGGCTGATGTTTTCGCCGGGTTAGGCAGGACTTCCGCGGCGTTGAGGACATGTCCCAAAAAATTCAGTTCCTCGTAAGCGAAGCGGCACTTTTCGGGCTTTAGCGCTAACCCTGACGATGATTAGCGAATAGCCTCGAATATAGACTCCAACCTTGCATGGTGTTTATCGAAAGTCCGGGCGAATATCACAACGTCTTCGAGGTATACGAGGAAGGTGTGCCACTTCAGGGCAGCTAGCAAAATGTCCATGACTCTTTGAAACGTTGCTGGTGCCGTGCACAGCCCAAGCGGCATCTCCTTGAACTTGTATAGACTGTCCGGGGTAATAAATGCAGTCTTCTCTCCGTCTTTCTCGTCCACTTCAATTTGCCAGTAGCCGGTCTTCAGATCCATCGATGAGAAGTACTTCGCGTGGCAAAGGTGGTCGAGGGCATCGTCGATTCGTGGCAAGGGGTACACGTCTTTTTTGGTGATTTTGTTCACTCTCCGGTAGTCAACGCAAAATGTTAATGTGCCGTCTTTTTTCTTCACGAGTACGACCAGCGCAGCCCACGGACTTTTAGATGGCAGTATTATGTCGACGCTGAGCATGTCGTCTACTTGAGTCCGGATGGCTTCGCGCTCGTGTGAAGACACGCGGTACTGTGACTGTCGGGGAGGTCAGGCACCATCTTCGGTTATTATGCGGTGTTTCGCCGGAGGTGTTTGACGCAACTTTGAGTTAGACGAAAAACACTCGTTGTAGCGATGAAGCAAAGCCAATAACTGGTTCCTTTCTTTTTGCGGTAGCGCCGGATTCACGCCGAAAGGTTGCGGGAGCTTGAAGGTATCTTCGAGTGCGCGTTCTAAGTCGGCGACTGCGATCACGTCATTTGCCTGTTGCGTTTCTTCCAGGAAGGTAATTGCAGCACCCTTGTTTAAATGCTGGTACTCCACGGTGAAATTGGTGACCAAAACTTGCGATCTGCGTTGCTTAAACCGCACAATGCCTCTTGCGACAGACACATCGCGGTCGAGAAGCAACATTTGGTCACTCTCCACAATAGCGTCGACGTCAGGAGCAGCACCTTCACAGTAGACGGTTGTCATCAAGCTTGCGCGGAGTTGCAGGGTGACATGATCATCGGTGATCCTTACAGCTGCACGGTGGTCGGGGTTCGGTTCCGGCGTCATGGAGTGATCGGAGGAAAAAGTTATAGACTTGGTCTGCAGATCAATTATTGCGCCATTTTCCGTCAAAAAGTTCATTCCGAGAATCACGTCGCGGGAGCAGTCAGGCAAGACAACGAACGCGACAGGGTACGTCGTGCCGTCTAGGGTGACGCGGGATGTGCACGTTCCACTTGACGTCACGACGTGGCCTCCTGCTTTGCGTATGTGCGAACCGTCCCATCTGGTCATAACATTTTTCAGCTTAGACGCAAATGGTCCGCTCATTACTGAGTAGTCGGCTCTCGTGTCTACGAGGGCGACTACGTCAAAGCCGTCGATGGACACCTCTACGTCGGACGCCGCCTTCCTCGAGTTCCGGGTGCGTCGGGGCGTCGCATCTCGGCTTGTGCGTGTTGAAGGTCGGGCACTGTTCGGCGTCGTCGTCGTATTCTCAGGGGCAGGCTCGGTCAAGTCGGGTACGCGTCGCGCCTTGTGGCCGTGTTCCGGAGTCCCGTCAGGGTTACGTCGGGTCGTCGGGATGAGGGCATGTCGTGAGTCACAGTCTTCGGCGAATTCTTGCGTCGTTGGAGGGTTTTCGTTTTTCTACCGTTGTGCAACTTCACCTCCAGAAGTTGCTGCCTTCAGTTTCCCCCGCGTGGGCTTGGGGACCTTCCACGTGCGAAGTCAGCGCTGCTACGGCAGTCCGGCGACTTGTACAGGTAGGGTGACGGCGAAAGGTTGAAACGGGCTGGTCCACTGCTGGTGTCGAACAGGTATTCTGCAATCTCAGATGGGCGCTGGCCGGGTCGGAGGCGTGGTGCGTCGACAGAGAAACCACGAAGACCGAGTCTCTTGTACGGGCAGCGACGGTAGATGTGGTCGTCCTCTCCGCAGTGGTAACGCAGCGGGCGATTATGGGGCATTCTCCACGCCTCGGCGGCGGTACGGTGGGGCCTCTTGACGACGTGTTGGAACAGGGCATGGTCGACGAACAGCCGTGGAGTAGGTCATAGCCTCTGGCTCACATGGTGCTTCGGACGGCACAGAAGTTCTCAAAGCCTGCAGTACTTCTTCCCGGATCACGTCAGTCAGGGAAGCGACTTTAGGTTGCGGCGTCGTCGTAGGGAAAAGTTTCCGCAGCTTCTCCCTCACCACTGCAGGGATGGTGTCGCGTAGTGAGCCGTAGTTAATAGCGCCGGCACCAATCGTCTCCGAAACCAGCGCATTGACTGGGCGGTCGTACTGCCTTGTTCGGATTTCGAGCGCCTTTTCCATCGCGGCGGCCTCAGACACGAATTCGGACATGGACTTTGGGGGTTCGCGAACAAGGCACGCGAAGAGCTCTTGCTTCACACCTCGCATTAGAAAGCGTAGTTTCTTTTCCTCTGTCATTTCGGGGTCCGCAAGGCGAAAAGTCGCTTCATCTCCTCGACGAAGATCATTACCCCTTCGTTGGGGTGCTGCGTTCGAGTTTCCAGCAATAGTGCCGCGCGTTCTTTTCTGACCACGGTAGTAAAGGTCTTCAGGAATTCGCTTTTGAAGCGAGCCCAGTTGGTCAAGGAGCTCTCGTGGTTCTTGAACCAAGTGCGAGATGAACCAAGTGCATCGTCCCCCCTGTTGAAGATCCTGACGTGCTCCAGTTTCTCCAATCATTCTTCTGGATCTTTTGCGGGGGCTCCTCGGAAGGAAGGCGGCTCCCGTGGCTGCAGCAGGACGATTGGTGGTGTTGCTTCTTGCACCATGGTGGTTGTTGCAACGGTCGTTCTTTTGGGTCCGTCTGGCAGGAGACCAAACTCGGGCGGGAGGCTTTACAGTCGGGGGCTTGCTGTTGTTAGACTGGCTTGGCGGCTTCCAGAGTTTGTAGAGCTCATGAAAGGTGCGTACCCCGCACCTCCAACAGATGTCACAAATTCAAAGACGACGTAGTTGTCTACAAGGAAAACATGTTTATTGGAGCGAACTTGGGCTCTCCTAACAACTCAAAGAATACAGAGGCGGCGAAACGGCAGTCAACAAAGTGACGCGTGGAGGTGAGGTCTGGCGATTCGAATGCCGCGACGCCTGCTCTGCACGCTTTTATCTTTCGGCGCAAATGTTTCGGGAACCATCGATTCACATCCAGTACATTGTAGATCGCAGAAGATTATACTGGTCTAGCGACGTTAGGGCGAAACAGTCTGCTTATCTGAATGTGATAGCCCGTGCGGCAAGAATGGAAGCTGCGCTTAGCTTGGAACGTAGATAACACAGCCGGGCGTGGCCCGGCAGTACAAACAAACAATAAATAAACAAAACATGGTTCGTGGCAATATATATAATATATGTAGGTATACATATATCTATATATATATATATATATATATACATATATATACAGTCGAACACGGATATAACGAACTTCAAGGGGATCGAGAAATAGTTCGATATATGAAAAATTCGATATAAAAAATATGGGCTCTGAGACCTCACCTGTGGCGGACGACCACTTACCGATCGGCGCATTCAAGAATGACAACTAAGTCCGCACTAACGACGCAACACGCTGCTTTATTTGCGTGAAAAGAAATCGCTGATCTTGGCCTGCGTCTTCGTCCTGTGTTTGGAATTAAAGACGCTGGTCTCGATCTTCTCGAGGATATCCAGGTGCGACAGCCCAGTTCCTTCCATGTCGCCGCAACTACTTCGAATGAAGCTTAACGCAGCCGCCAGTTCACCGGTGGAGTACGATCATGTAGCCTCATCCGCGTCCGGATGATCTTCGCCACTCGAGTTATGAACTTGGGTTCCTTCAACCGCAGCTACGATATCCTCGTCACCGGCGCTCGGAACAGCCTAAACATTCCGGTCAGCGTTCGCGATGTTGCCGGTAGACACTCCGGCTGGAACAGCTGCCCGGAAAAAAGACGACAGCTCGCGAACGGTGTCGTCCATGCCCTCTTCGTCGTCGTCGCCGTCTTCGCAAGGTTCCTAAAATTCAGACGTCACGAAGCCTGCCTTCCGGAAGCAGTTGGCCACGCTTTGCTTTACGCTGTTCCAGGCACCCGTCATCATGTGTATGGCCCCCAGCTGGTCAACTTTAAGCTAAGTGCCCACGCGGAGGTTCATCAAAAGCCTACCCAGGAGTCGCCTCCTGTACCCAACGTTGAACGACTTAGTCGAGCAGTCGAGCGGCTGCAGCCTGGCTGTTGTGTTTGGAGAAAGAAACTTGAGCTCGATGTTGTCGAACTCGCAGGTGGTTTGGTTGGCCGAGCAGTTATCCATGAGAAAGCAAGCGTGGCGCTCCGAGGCCCGGGCTTCTGTCCCTCTTGGGTTTCGGCGAAGGCACTAAGCGACCGCGGAAATCGGGGGGTGCAGCGACCGCCGAAGAGCACCTTCCAGCTCGCGCGGCGTTCGATATACCCAATGTCGGGAAAAATACCGTTCGATATAAACGTACGAATTCCTATACTTTTACACAATATTTTCAAGGGGATAATTCATGAGTTCGATGTAGACAATAATTCGATATACCCGTGTTCGACTGTATATATATATATATATATATATATATATATATATATATATATATATATATATATATATATATATATAAATTGCGAATCAGAAAATGGGAAATGAGGGGCTTCGTGAAATAAGACAGAAATTAAGGGTTGGCCGTCAAGAAAAACCTCGGAAAGTCAAAGGGGAGGTTGTAGTGGGTCATAGAAAGAGATGAAGAATTTTTTGAGTCAAAAATAAAGTGGTGAAAAAATGCCCGCCGGGTGGGATCCAAACCCACGACCTCCAGAATACCGGTCTGGTGCGATAACCACTATGCTACCGGCGGGGCTGTTTCCCCAGCACTTTCTCGGGTATTTATACTAAGTAATGTTTGTTTCCTGAGTAATGTTGTTTTGGTTCGGTACTCACCTGGCGGACATTTTTTCACCACTTTCTTTTCAACTCAAAAAATTCTTCATCTCTTTCTATGACCCACTGCAACTCCCCCTTTGCTTTCCGAGGTTTTTCCTCCCTAAGCCTCCTTTGGTGTTGAAAACTGCTGATGTATCTATCTGTATATGTATATATATTGCCGCGAAACATGTATGGGTGTGTTTATTTATTGTTTATTTTAACTGCCCGGCCACGCCCGGCTGTTATTTGTGTCCCAGGAGAAGGTCGTCTTTCATTCTTCATATTTATGCCGCACGGGGTATCTCATTCAGATAAGCCGACCGTTTCGCTGTACCGTCACCACCTCAGAATAATCTTCTTTGATCTACAATGTTGTGGATGTAAATCGACGGTCCTAGAAACACTCTCACCGAAAGATAATAGCCTGCAGAGCGGCGCAGTTGCATTCGACTCTGGACGCGCGCCTACGAACGTAACTTTCTTGAGTGCTTTAGTTGTTAGGGGAACACAAGTTCGCTCCGATAAACTCTTTTTCTTTGAAGACGACTGCATTCATCTTTGACTTCGTGACATCTGGTAGAATTGCGGGGTCCGCACCCTTCATGCTCCCTTCAACCTCTCGAAGCCGCAATCCAGTCCAACAAAAGTCATCCTCCGACTGCAAGATTTAACACCCGAGCTCGGTCTACTACTGAAGAAAGCAAAGAATAAAGACGTCACAACCCGCACCATGGTCAACCAAGCCATTCCTCCCGTCGTTCTGCAGAAACCTCGGGAGCCCCCATCAATCCGAGGATCCCCTGGTCAAGACCCGGATGAGTGGTTGGAGATGCTTGAGTGCGTCCGAATTTTGAGCCGATGGGATGATGAAGAAACTCTGGGGCAAGTGTTTTTTTACGTCGGAGGCTCGCCTCAAATCTGGTTTGAAAATCAGAGAGCTCGCTATCATAATGGGGCATGTTCAAAGTGGATGTTTTGAAAACGTTCATGACTGTCGTAAGGACAGAGCGAGGTGAGGTGTTGCTGCAGGCGCGAATCCAAGACCATAACCAAGATGTTGTGGTGTTAGTTGAGGAGATGAAGAAGCTGTTCCGACAAGCTGACCCCAGAACGACCGAAGATAAGAAGGTGCGCTTTCTGATGCGGGGAGTTAAACAAGAGCTCTTCTTTGAACTCACTCGCAACCCGCCCAAAACCGTCGCTTAGTTCGTGACCGAGGCTTCGATGATCGAGAGGATTCTGGATAGGCGTTCGGGGCAATACGTTTGACAAATGGACGCGTTTTTGGCGAACCCCGTCAGCGCCTCAGGATTCGCGGCGGAAGACTTGCCGGAAACGATCCTCCCCGTCATTCGCAAAGAACTGAGGAGGCTTTTCCCAACCAGGCCGCAACCTGAGGTCGCTTCTATGACCGACTTGATCTGAGAACTCCAACTCGCACTCGGGACTTCTACCCCGTCGGAAGCACAACAGGAACCACAAGCGATGACTTACTCCGAGGCTGTCCGTCAACCCCCACCTGCCCCACCCCGTCGTCAAGAAGCCCCGCCGTGCCGCCGCCCACTGTCGCCGGCATGACCCCCTGCAGCCCGAAACCAGACGCCGAGGAAGACCGACGTGTGGTGAACGCCCGATAATCGCTCGCTGTGCAACCACTGCGGAGAGGCCGACCACATTTACCGTCGCTGCCCTTACAAGAGGCACGATTTGCGAGGATTCTCCGTCGACGACCCAATGCTCTGACCCAGCAAGCGCCCTATTGAGATCGACGAATACCTGTCCAACACCAACCAAGGACCTGCCCGCTTCAGACGTTTTCCGCCGCCCTACCCGTACCAGTCGCCGAACCGCCGTAGCACGCGGACATATCACCTGGAAGGTCCCCCAGCTCAAGCGGGCGAAACTAAAAACAGTAACTTCTGAACGTAAAGTTGGACGACCACGGAACAATGAAAAGCCTCCAACAACGCAGCGACTCGCCTAAGACCATGCCCTCAGCCCGAAGACCAGATCTAACCCTGACGTTACTCCCGAACACAACGACAGCACCACGGCGCGACGCGTACCCGACATGACCGCACCTGCTGCTGCGAATACGACCAAGACGACGACACATCGTGGCTGACCATCAACACGTACAAGCAGAGATACGACGCTACGACGCACCCGAAACTAGAGGAAGGCGGCGTCTGAAATTCAGCTGTCCATCGACGGATTTGATGTAGTCGCCCTCATAGACACGGGAGCCTACTACTCAGTAACGAGCGGATCATTTGCGTCTAAGCTGGAGAACGTTGCGACCACGTGGGACGGTGCGCACATAAGCACAGCAGGAGGCCACCTTGTTACGCCAAGTGGAACACGCACATCGTGCATCTTCATAGACGGCCCAACGCACAATGCAGGGTTTGTCGTTTTGCCTAACTGCTCCCGCGACGTAATTCTCGGAATTAACTTTTGATGGACAATGGTGCAATAAGTGACCTAGAGGCCAAGTCTATATCATTTCCCTCCGATCAATGCATGACGGCGGAACCGAATGCCGAACACCCTGCTGCTATAAGGATCCCCGACGATCATGTCATCCTGCCACCCCATACAAGTTTCATCAGCTCCTACTGTGAAGATGCGGTTCCTGACGTCCACGCTGTCGTAGAGACTGACGTAAGGCTGCTTCTCGGCCATGGTGTCTCTATCGCAAAGGACATTGCGCGCTTTAAGCAACGGCAATCTCACGTTTTGGTCACCAATTTCACAGACAAGTACCAGAATTTAAGCAACGGCGCTGTGTCTGCGTTCCTCGAAGAAAGCAAGAAGCAAGTGACATGATCATTGTTGCCGAATTTGAACGCGCACTCGAAGATACCTTCAAGCTTCCGAATCTCTTCGACGGGAATCTAGCGTTACCGCAAGCAGAACGGAACACATTATTGGCTTTGCTGCGTCGCTAGAGCGAGTGTTTTTCGTGGAACTCAAAAATACATAAGACACCTGTAGCGAAGCCCCGAATAAAAACTGAAGATGGAGCCCGACCTACCAGAGAGTCACCGTACCACGTATCTTCACACGAGCGAAGCCGTCCGTACACAAGTCGCCTACATACTCAGTGACGACATAATAGAGCCATCGAGAAGCCCCTGGGCTACACCGGTCGTACGGGTGAAGAAAACAGACATCACATTAGCGTTTTGCGCTGACTACAGTCGACTGAACAAACTCACCAAAAAGGACCTGTACCCTTGCTAAGAATGGATGAGGTCCTCGACCACCTTTGCCATGCGAAGTACGTCTCATCGAGGGATCTGAACACGGGCTACTGGCAAATTAGGGTGGACGAGAGAGACCGAGAGAAGACCGGATTTATAACCCGGGATGGTGTATACGAGTTTAAGGTGATGCCGTTTGGGCTCTACACGGCGCCAGCAACGTTTCAAAGAGTAATGGACACTGTGCTAGCTGGTCTGAACTGGCACACCTGCCTCCTATACTCGACGATATTGTGGTATTCGCCCGCACCTTCGACGAACACCTTGCAAGGTTGGAGTCTGTACTCGACGCCAATCGTACGTCGGGGTTGACGCTGAAGCCCGAAAAGTGCCGTTTCGGGTACAAGGAACTCAAGTGTTTGGGACACGTCTTCAATGCCGCGGGAGTCCTAACTGACGCGGCAAAAACTTCAGCGGCAAAAACTTCAGACGCGGCAAAAACTAATCTGCGAGGGGATCCCCGATTGTGATTCCGGAACATCCCGACGATGCACGCGGCCCGAAGTCGTCCACGTGGTTCGCTTGTAGCCTTACTATGCAGAATGACGGACTTTTTTGTTCTTTGTTCAGGCTGTCTTTTTTGAGCATCGCGTCGATGCACTCTCAGAGAGGGGGTAATGCTGCGAACCATGTAAGGGTTTGTTTATTTATTGTTTGTTTTTACTGCCGGGCCAGGCCCGGCTCTTTTATCTCTGTCCCAAGCGAAGCGCGTCTTCAATTCTTTTTTTATGCCGCACGGGCTATCTCGTTCAGATAAGCAGACTGTTTCGACGTAAAGTCTCTAGCCCAGAATACTCTTCTTTGATCTGCGATGTACGTGATGTAAATCGACGGTTTCAGAAACACTCGCACCGATAGATAAAAGCCTGCAAAGCCTGCACCGCGGCATTCGACTGTCGACGCTCAGCTACGCACGTCACTTTGTTGACTGCTGTCGTGCCGCCTGTGTAATATTTCAGTGGTTAGGGGAGCACAGGTTCGCTCCAGAAAACTCGTTCTCTTTGAAGACAATTGCGTTGTTATGACTTCGTGACAATATATATAAATATATACAAACATATATATTAACGAAAACGACACGACATTCACAAATAATGAAAGTCCCGGGCATCACATCGTATCATCATTAACGTCATGCTTTTGGCATCATGTCAATATTATCATCAGGACAAGATTCTGAAGAGCCCCGTGAGATTTCTCGGCATCGTATCTCACAGCTTCCTTGTGTTTTACCTATGCTGAGCGTTAGTAAATCTCTTTAAAATATCTCGGAGAGGGCGGAGTCCTTGTACCAGCCCTGGAACTTCGCCACCGGACGATGTGCCCGATGATGCCTGACCAGCCAAAGTTCCTCCAGTCCGAACCATGATCGTAACCGGGGCGCTCCACCAACTTTATCCTTCCCGGTTCTGCGAAATTGATAACCAGAATGTCGAGGACTGCTTTTCATTCTACGAACGCATGTGCATATACAACAAGTGGGGTGAGATCATAAAAGTCAGTAACGTCGGCTTTTATTTACCCAAATCCCAAAGATGTGGTTTCGTATGAATGAAGCAGGTCTCACCAATCGGTCGACATTCCCTCAAAGTTGGGGAACGTAGGGCAATCGCCCAGTTTGTTTTCAATTTCGTTATGGCGGACATGTCGCGAAACATTCCGCGGCCGTACACCACCTGGCACTGCCATTCTGACTTTTCCAACCAGCCGCTTTTGTCATACGCCGCCTCTGACGGACCCTCGCGTTCAGAATAATGCCCTTGCGGTTATCGTCGCTCTTCGTCCGCGCGTCGCAACTGTCTCCCACGCGTCGACGAGCAACAGCAGCCGAAGAGGAAACTCGCGAGCGCAGTTCCCGAGTCACGAGCTGCTTTTCTACTGACCTGTTCAAGGTGTTGGTTTTCTGCCTGGAACGTTATTGGCGTATTAGGGGAATGCAAACATTTATTTACCTATTTATTTCTTTATTACGTACTGTGGACCCTAATTGGTCCAGCAGGAAGGGCACGTCACGCATACTACAGAAGTAATGACGTGCATCAAACGAAAGTTACACGTCGTTTTGCATGCTACAATATACTTCATTTACAAAAGAGTACGCTTCGTCGATAATGGCGCTTCTGTTTCAGTGACGAGTGCAGATTTTTTCGTATGCTTCGAAAAGGAATGACGACTCTGGGTGACTTCTCGCTGTGTACTGCAAACCACAACACATTCGAGCTTTCACGGCTTGCACAGCACGTTGGACCATCAAAGGTATCTTGCACATTTTGCTTATTTGTGTTCCAATTACATTATTCCGGGGTGGGATTTTCGCTCGACACAATGCCGCACCGACTGTGCGCCTGCGGAAGTTGAATTTACTCCAGCTTGTGAAGCGTACAGTGACGATACAACGACCACAAGTGCTTGTCAAATCAAATAAAATAATTTTATTTGCCATCATAAGAGGTAGTTGGCGAGAAAAAAAGCTGCTCACAGACAGCAAGGACACAAAGAATCCGCCGCAGTACTCTGTTTACTTGCCCTCGGAGTAGGCTTACCATAGCGGCATCACTGTAATATTGACCCCATCTGTGCTCTTCACCCGCAATAGGCGTCTTCCACGCCCGTCAGCTCTTCTAACGACCCACGGAAGCAGCATGCTGGCGAGTAATTTGTACTCGCATCCGTTATCGTTGCTGCAACGTGCAAGGCTAGGCTGGATTTTACCTATCGATCTGAATGCCATAGTTGACGTGCACGACGGAAATATTCACCTTCATATTCCGGAGTTGACCCCAATGTCAGTAAAAGATGTATCACAACTTGACGTATCACACGCCGACGTGCTTAGTTAGGCCATCAATAAGGACTTCACGGCTACCAAATGAGCTAAACTGCGGGCAAATCTTTATTAACTTCATATCGCCTTTTGCTTGCATGAAAGCTCCGCCCAGCCGAAAATCAACAGGGCAACCCACAATTACAACTACAACAACAAAATCGTATTTCAAAAAGTGCATCGCACTACTGATAACCATGTTGATGACATGTTTTAACGCGGCGTTATTCGGCCTCAGATAGCACTTAGGCGTCTTCAGTCGTTGTGGGGATGATGAAACATGGATTTATACGCTTTTGCGTCGACGATCGCCACCTCAACAAGATAACAAGAAAGGTCGTCCACCCTATACTGCCGATTGGCCATGCACATCACTTCCTGCAGGGCGCTGAGTATTGATCATCGCTGGACTTGTCGGGATACAGGCAGGTGCCTATGGCAGAAGGTGATCGCTTAAACACGGCATTTATAACTTCTGACGAACTCTGCGAGTTCAACGTCATGCCTTTCCGCGTTGGCAACGCACCTGCCAGTTTCGAGGGCATGATGAGCAACATTTATCGCGGTCTAAAGTGGAACAAAGGCTTCTGCTGTTTTGATGATATCGTAATATTATCTCCGGATTTAGGCACCCCTTTGCGGCGCCTGGAGTAAGTTCTGAGTGGTCTTGCCGGTGGAAAGCTGCAACTAAACATCAAGAAATACCACGTTGCAGGTGGAAATTTAATTATACTGGGACACGTTGTCTCGAAGGACAGGGTTCCCCGCGAAGCGTCTAAGCTCAGGGTTGTTGCAGAGTTCCTCAAGCTAGAATCTGTAAAGGCACGTAGCAGTTTCCTACTCCTTTGCTCCTGCTTTCGATGCTTCATCTGGACCTTTGCCACCATTGTTGCGCCATTGACACAGCAACTGAATAGTGCTTCAACCGATCTCTTGTCGTGGATACCTGAGTGTAAAAACGCCTACGTGACGTCACGCTGACGCTCTAGGTCCACTCCTATTCTCAGGCATTCTCGTCATAAAGCCACTGCGTAGGTCCACACTGGCCAGCGGGGTTAGGGCTAGGCGCTGCACTGGCCGAACGGAATCAGGCTTTGATGATTACGTCGTTGCCTACGCAAGTCGCACCTTTACAAGAGCCGCATACAACTATTCCGCCACAGAGGAGTGCCTGGCTAATATTTGGGCACTGAACAAGTTTCGGCCTTATTTGTAGGGTCATCGTTTCGTCGTAGTAAGAGATCACCCTGCACATTGTTGGCTCTCCTCACAAAAAGATCCGTCCGGGCGGTTCACCAAGTGGGCGCTGCGACTGATTGATTGATTATTTGATTGATTTATTTATTTATTGATTGATTGATTGATTGATTGATTGATTGATTGATTGATTGATTGATTGATTGATTGATTGATTGATTGATTGATTGATTGATTGATTGATTGATTGATTGATTGTAGTGTTTAACGCGCCGACGCAACGCAGGGGATGAGGCGCACCGTAGTTGAGTGCTCCGGAATAATTTTGACCACCAGGGGTCTTTACTTTTACCTTACGTTTACACACAGGCGTTTTTGCTTTTCGCCGCAATCAGAAAAGCGGCCGCCGCGGCCGTGAATTGAACCTGCGACCTCGTTCTCAGCAGCGCAACGCCTTTCCCACTCAGCAACCACGGCGGGTAAGTGAACGATGCGGTTCCACGAGTACGGCGTAGGGGTTATATATCCATCCGGCCGCAAACACTCCGCTTTGGATGCCCTCTCCCGTTCTCTAGTGTGAGTGTTCCTCCAGACGGCGCGCATCCGTAATGACGACGCTGGCTTGTCACCACTTTATTTCTCCGACATGCACAGAGCAACACAAGGACACATGGGTTGTTTTCCTGAACTGTTCGCTTTTTGGCGCGTCAACGCACAATAGAACTTAAGGAGCATGCCCAGAATATCAATGCTGATGCTAACTACAAGAAAGAACTCCTTCGCAAAGTTGGTAGGCGCTAGTTTGCAGTCAGAAAGGACCCCAAAATATTAAAAGAAAAAAAAACCATTTAAGATGATATTTCTTCTTCGGCTACTTCAAGGCTGGAATTTTCGTTTGTCTGTATGTGCGATTTTCTGTCTGTCTCTCTGTCTCTCTGTCTGTCGGTCTATATCCCTCGGTTCATAAGCCCAGGCCAAGTTAAACGTTGAAGAAACACTTTTATAAAGGGTTAAACACTTCTAAGCAACTAGATCTGGTGGCCCAGTTCAAACAAGTGGTATTTGATCCGTTTGTTTATCACAAACATAGCTACTTGATTTTCGAGATAATAAATAGAATACTACGTCGCCCTCAGTGCCCGCAGCCCAGCTACAAAAGCATCCCTCGCTGCGTTTGAAGACGTTCAACAGTAAAGAAACATCCCAGTAGCGGCGCGAAGAACGCGCGTGGATGAAGGCAATAGCAAAGGGCAGTGGAACGCGGTAAATTTAATTGGGTTTACAGGGCATGTGCAGTACACAGATTATCGTCTGGAAACGTCATGTCTAGCGAAGTCAGTATATTCGGGCTAATTTTTACTCAAAGAGAATTATAGCCTGGGTGATGATACTGGTGGGAGTAAAGTTGGTGCCTTAATTAACTACTTGTATGCGAGCTGCGTGTACTCAATGGTCATTTGAACAATGGATGATAATATGAATGCTTATGGAAAGAAAACAAGCTTCCTGTACATGAGCCAATCTAGAAAAGAATCTTCTATAGTACAAATTAGAAGGAGATGCACTTGGCCGGGTCATAGCCGCCACTGTTACCAGTAAATTGTGCGAGGCTTAGGAAAAAAATGGGACTACCCACACATTCATGCAGGGGTGAAATAAAATCTTCGGAGGCAAAGCACCTAGTAAGGCAGCGAAAGAGCCCAAGCAGGGTACTTACATATCAAACATTTTGTTCCAAATTAGGCCAAACCCACCTAAGCCGTATTTGAGAAACCAGCGGAAAGTTTTAACTGCACCTATATGTAATGCTGTCAACGCTATTATAACACACTTTTACATGTCAGCTAGGACAATTTTATGGCCACAAGGAATTTACACGTAGAGGACAAAATTTGAGAACTAATAAGATAATAAGTTCTCATTTCGCTAGTACTGCCTCAAAAAATTCGAGTGGATGCTGCATTATTGTGAAAACATAACGCAAATGACTTTCAAGAATGGTGCAATGAAGTTCTGGAGAAAATGTTATTAAACATATGCAACGCGGCTTCAACAAAGTAACTTGAAGAGTGCCGATCAGGCGAGGGAGATGGTGCCAGACGTCTTGCCGCAGCTATAACCTGATTTTTGTTCTATGAAGACAGAATAATATACAATTAAAAGATTTCAAAAATAAAGATAGCAACTACACTCCAAGGCATACTTCAGGGGCGTGTAATCTGTGGACATTGGGAAGGGCCTGCCATCGACGACATGTCGGAACTGGCGCACAGCGAGATAGACAGCGAGCAGCTCTCGACGCACACTTGTAGCGTGTCTGGGGAGCAGTGAAAGGCCTAGATAAGAAGGCGAGAGGCTGTCAGCTGTCATTGCTACATTGCTGAAATACGGCGCTAACCACGGTACTGATAGCGTAAGTCATCACCGCGAGCGAGACGTCCGCTTCGGGCCAAGACTGGAGAAGACGTCTTCGGACCAAGCAAGCGTCGTTCGCTCAGGCATTCTTGATTGCCAAGAATGCTTCTTTAGCCGCTTGGTCTCAAGGCAGCGCAGAATTGCGCTGCCTTGCTACCCTACTTGCGCCAGCGCAGGCTGGCGCAAGTAGGGTAGCATAGTTAGGTATAAAAAGGCGGCCAAAATTCACCAAGCCGAGGAACTGGTGAAGTTCCGTCATGGGCGTGGGCTGCTGAAAATCTCTTATGGCTTCGACTTTTGTAGAGAGAGGTCTCATGCAAGTTCAGTTGAGAAGATGGCCAAGAAATTTGAGCGACGGCACTTCAAACTTACAATTCTCGCTGATGGCGATGCCGTGTGCAGAGAGCGGCTCAAGCGGGAGACTACGATGCTGCAGGTGTTCCGGCGGCTACAAGGATATGCTCAACGTCAGCAAAGACGAAGGGTAGCCCGCGCGTGACGCTGTCGATGAACCTCTGAAATGACTGGGCTGCATGCGTAGTCCAAACGGCATGCGGAAATTTTCAAAAAGACCAAAAGGAGTCATGGTGGCCGGTTTTGGAAGGTCTTCATCGGCGATAGAAACTTGATGATATGCCAGAACGAGATCTAATTTGGAGAAAATGGAGCACAATGAAGGAAACCCATGAAGCTCTGAATTTTGGGGTCCCGCACAGGGCACCCCCAGCAATCTTGGTGACGGTGTTGGCGACACCGCGGACCCCAAGCCCCCCTACTAGCAAGGCTAGAATCTAGCATGGCTAGAAGTTTTAAGGTTAAGGGTAGAGACTCGAAACGGTGGCCGTCGGAGCCCAGGTCAAGGTCCGCCGGATGGGCTCTGTCTGTTTACCAGGCAAGGAGCTCGGAGAACTCTTCAGCTATCAGGGTAAGGCTGATGAAGTAAGTACCCCCGTCTCTCTGCTTTTATACTATGCCTTATGGTAGTTGAAACCCCCCCAACGGTGACCGGTCCCGTTAAGGGGCCGCACCGAAGTATCTTTACCCCCATTGCCATCCTTAACATTTCCTGAACCGGATAATTTCTTGTCATGGATTCCCTCAGTCCACCCCACCCTCTTGCATCTCAGTCAGTCTTCTTGATCGCAAAATATCTTGCAGCCATAAAACGAAATCTTATAAGGCCAAAAAACAAAGGTCTGGTGAACTCCTCATCGAGGTAACTGACAAGCACCAGTCCAGAAAGCTTCTTGCTCAGACTAGACTGACTGATCTAGACATCGAGGTCACACCCCATCGGAGTCTAAACAGCTCGCAGGGTGTGATATCCGAGACAGATCTTCTCAACTAAACGGATGCGGATCTTCTTGTGTGCTTTAGGTATCAGGGCGTCACTGCGGTGAGACGCATCACCATCCGCAGAGATGACAAGGAGATTCCCACCAAACACATATTCTTGACCTTTGACCACGCAGTTCTTCCGTAACACATAAATGCGGGTTTTATCCGTTGCTCCATTCATCCGTAAATCCCGCACCAGTGCCTATGTTTTAAGAGCAAGCGTTCGGGCACGGTACAATCTCTTGCGTGGCCGAACAACTTGTGCAAAAAATGCGGCACACGATCATCCGAGTGACAACTGACGATCCGACACCCTCACTTGTGTGAACTGCGTGGAGCCCCATGTGAATAGTTACACTCCCGTAAATATGAAACATTTCAGTTAAAAAATTATGATAAACATTAAGGTAACTGACAACATCACCTTCCCAGAGGCGAAAAAGAGGTTCGCCTTTTTCCTTCCGCGGAGGGACGCCGACACAGCTCGCTGGGGGTGGAGCGGCGTCTGGTTTCGACAGGGACCCTGTTCAGCGAGTCTGACCTGGTCCTTCCCGCTCCCCCGCGGGATTGCCTCCGGCCACAAAACCTGTCACCACGCCGCTTGATGACGCAGCAGCGGTTGTGGTGCCAACCGCTTCCGTCGGGACCGGTGCCGCTCCCGCCCCTAGCGCCCTGTCCTCCCGTGTGTTGAAGGGTGCCGAGGGGATGGGCACCTGGGGCCTGGCATCGGGTCCCACTGTCACCGCAACGCCCGTGCCACCTCTGGCGCCCGCGATGCCTGCGGCGGTGGCGGCTCAAACGAAGGGCTCCCGCAGGGGGGCCGAGTCCGGGGGGTCCGGTTCAACGGGAACCCCCAGGACACCTTACGAGGATATGGACGTTGTGCCGTTCTTACCTGCAAGGCACCGTAAGGAGGGGCCTCCGACTGCCAAGCCAACAAGGCCCAAAAACGAAATCCCAGAGTAGCAGTCCCGAAAGACGACACATAAACTTACACACACCAGTAGCTCTGACACTAAATAATGGAAAGAGAAAACACAATTCAGTTTAACTGTGGAGGCCTTCTCAAAAATCTTGACGATGTGTACACGATACTGCACTTAAATCAGCCGAGTGTCCTATGCCTACAAGAAACACATTTAAATTCCAAACATACAATTTTTTTGAATAATTACCTGATCTGTAGGAGGGACAGAGATGGTTGTGGTTCTTCTTCTGGGGGTGTGGCCATCATTGCCTGAAAGTCCTTGGCGTGTCCCACTATCCAGTTACAGACCGTTTATGAGGCTGTCGCCATCCGTACCATCATTTTCAATAGGCTAATATAACTATGCTCTGTGTACATCCCTCCTGATTTCCCGCTCACGAGCTCGGATTTCGAAGGCCTTATAGATGAGCTACCCGCACCTTTCATTATCTGAAGCGACCTCAATGCACATAATTCTTTTTTGGGCACTGCCCGCACGAATGCCCTCGGTCGCCTTATCGAAAAATATCTAACATCTTCGAGAGCATGCCTACTGAATAAAAACAAGCCTACATACCATTATATAGGACACAACACTTATTCACACCTCGACTTGGCTATAGGCTTCGCAATACTCTTCCCATCTGTTGAATGGGATGTTGGCACTAACCCAAATGATAGTCACCACTTCCCAACCACATTAACATACATGGAAAAAGCCCCGAACAGTTCACATTCCCATAACAGGTTCAATGAAGCCAGACGGAACTGGAGTACATTTACAGAAACATCCAAACTACACCACACCTTCATAACACACCTACATATTGAAGAAGCTGCCCAACTCCTCACAGCGCATATTCTCACCGCCGCCGAAAAGTCCATTTCCCAGGCCTCCGGTGCTTCGCACAAACCAAGGAGGCCCAGGTGGAATGAGGACTGTAGGCGTGCGCGAGAGGCCCAGAACAAAGCGTGGGGTATCCTTCGCCGGTACCCCACATTACATAATCTCATTTCTTTCAAATGGACAAAGGCCTTTGAAAGGCGAGTGCGCCGTGAGGCGAAAAGGGAGAGTTGGTGGCTGGTGCACCTTCCTCACTTCCATCAATTCATACACAGACGCACACAAAGTGTGGATAGGAATACGAAAACTAAAAGGACAACAGAAACACAGCCTGCCTCTTCTTAGTACAACAGGGGACACACTGGGAGACCAGGCTAACACACTCGAACAACACTTCCAATAGCTGTTCAGCTCAGCACACTACACTAATACTTTCATGCAACACAAAACCTCTGCAGAAAAGAAGCCCTCACGAGGCAAGAACAATTCTAATTCTGCTTGAACTCTGAATTCACACTTCATGAGCTGAAGGTTGATCTTGCCACTTGTAAGCCTTCAGCTCCAGGGGCAGACATCATTACATACACAATGATACAACACCTCCACACAGACACTCTTGAGACACTCCAACACCTCTACAACAGAATATGGCTTTTGGGGCAGCTTCCAAGTTCTGGAAAGGAGGCCATAGTTGTGGCCTTTCTGAAGGAGAGGAAGGACCCTTCTTCTCGCGAAACTTATCCTCCCATCGCCCTGAGAAGCTACCTGTGTAAGAACCTCGCGAAGATGGTAAACCGTAGGCTCGTGTACTTTCTGGGGTACAACGGTCTCCACGAGGGATGCCAGGCAGGCATAAGGTTGGGGCGATCAACTTGTTGCACTTGAATCTTACATAAAAGATGCATTTGTCCATAACCAGTTCGGTCTTACTGTATTTTTCGACATTGAAAAAGCTTATGATACAGCCCGGCGGTGGGGCATCCTCAAGAAGCTTAAGTCATTTGGTGTCTCCCGCAACATGATATACACATTTTGTAGTTATTTGGCCGAACGAACGATTCGAGTAAGGGTTGGCAGAGCACTTTCCAATGTATATCTGCAGGAAAATGGTGGGCTGCAAGGTGGAGTTCTAAGCTGCACGTTGTTTATAGTTAAGATGAACTCCCTCGGAAATGCATTGCCACCAACCATTTCCGGTTCCATCTATGTAGACGATGTGCAAATATATTTTAAATCCTTTAACCTGTCACGTTGCGAGCGTCAAGTACAGCTCGGTGTTAAGAAACGTGCTGGCTGGGCGGACCGAAATTGGTTTAAACTCATCCCGGGCAAACGTCCTTGTGTTGTGTTCTCCCGCAAGCGCAGGATTAATGCGGACCCTGACATTGCGCTTAACTGTGTATCAATTCCTGTGAAAAGGGAGCACAAGTTCCTAGGTGTCATACTTGATGAAAAGCTTTCGTTCATACCCCACATTAAAGCACTTAAGCATAAATGCCTCAAAACATAGATTATCAAGGTCCTCTCCACCAATCCTATGGTGCAGACAAAGAACTTCTCCGGACCTTTGCCGCCTTAGTCGGGTCTCGGTTAGACTACGGCAGTGTCGTGTATGGGTCGGCATCAAAAACAACCCTAAAATATTGATCCAATACTTCCTTTGGGCCTTCCCCTTGCTTCGGGTGCGTTCCGCACTAGCCAGGCCTGGAGTCTACATGCTGAATGTAATAAGTGGCGATTCGAGAACCAACGAGCGTGCATGGACTTGCTCTACGCTTTTAAAACTTTATCTTTGAATAACCACTTTTGAACCTGTTTTTATGATACATCCACATAACACTGTTTGTAAATCGCCGTTCATTCCTTTTCCGTTCTCACTTAGAGTGGAGCGGAAAGCTTAGGATTTAAACACCTTCTTTTTAGACGTTTACACATCTTCTTTCTGACGTTTTACCAACCTAGCAGCTTCAAACTGTATCTTCTGAGTTGTCCTTCATGAAAATCGATAAAACCACGGTACCACATATTGGTATTTTGAGGCACTTCCTGTCCCTGCAGTATAGGTATCAATGTGCAGAATTTTATAGCGATGCACCAAAAACTACCCTTACTGTGTCCTGTGCGGCACACGGACCGGATGTTAGAGTGAAATATCGAAGTCTATCATTTACCCAGATTCACTTAGCGTTGTACATGCATTATCATCCAACAAGTCTTTAAAAACCATATTCTTAACTAAGTGTGTCAAACCATTAGGTCAGTGTATGCAATAAATCTCGAGGTGATCATGTGTTGGGTTCCAGGCCACTCTGGGTTTGCGGGAAATGAGACGCGGATCAGATGGCCGCTGCTGCTGCACTTACAAATACACGGACATAAGCAACAGTACCCTATACTGACCTCAAGTCACACATCAGACAACGCCTTCGCGAAACATGACAAGCACTCTGAAATTAACAGACAGACAAAAAACTACACATAATAAAGCCACTCTTGGGACCATACACTACTGACACACACAAGAGGACACACTGAAGTCGCCCTTGCTAGGTTACGGATAGGCCACAATCTTCAAAAATCCTCCAACCTGCTCACAGGATTTCCAAGACAACTGTGAAGCGGGTGTGCAGAGGGCCTATTCGTAATCCACGTACTATTCCAATGCAAAGCACTCGACACAACACGACACAAAACTTCACCCAACTTCACAGACAACACATCCCTTTACATCTAGCATTTTTCCTCGCTCGTGATCTTACATTGTCTGTCAAGCGCGTTTTTGAATATTTAGCGGAAGTTAAATTTTTAGACATAATTTTATACCACGCATGATCATAACCTGGCCTTATACACCAGCCCGCCTCACTGTCTGTTATTGAGTTTACTTTTGTTCTTCCTGTCTGTTTTTAGTGTTTACGTACTCACCTCTCATACTTGACCATTGTTTTGTTCACTCTTTTTGCCGGTTGGCCTTGCACAATTACCATCCAATCATCATCTTCATTATTTAAATGTTCGGGACCGGATGTAGGTCGGGCACCCTCCTGGTTTAGGTCTCCGATAGTCCCCACGGGTTTGCGAATCTTCTGACTTTTTAGGAACCATGTGGAGTGGTAAGGCTGAGCTACTTGAGGATGGGCGTGTGATATCGAGCTCTAACATGTGATCAAAATCTCCACAGGCGAACTTGTCTTTTGCCGGTGCCGATTCGTCGGGGTCGAAAGACGACAGGGGGCATCCTGTGGGTATGTTGTGACAAACGTCATGCTTGACAGGCTTATTCCAGTCCGGTGTGATATGAAATCCTTAAACTCCTACTGGAAGGCCGCGGATGCCCTTTAGCAACAGTGCAAAAGAGCGTGCCACATCTGTTGTCGCCGGCAAAGCAATGACTTGCATGGAAAGGAATGCTGTTGCATTGAAGAGACGTCGCAACTTGACATCGATAAGAAGGCCGTGATGCGTCAGAAAATCGGCACCCATGATCCCGCAGCCTGACGTTAGCCACCACGAAAAGCCATCAAAAATTCTGCGGTGTCGGAACTTCAAGGTGAGTGAACGCTGCTTGTGCACAGGTACCCTAGTACCATTGAAAGCTTGGAGGCACATGATCGTTGATTTGGACGAAAGCTCCCAAAGTGTAGCGGGCAGGCTGCTGGCCTGGACTCCCGTATTTACCAAGAACATTATTATGGTCAACGACATTGAAAAGACGAGACTCACTGCCGCCGTTACGGGTCGGGCACGCGGTATCCACACCATAAGGGGATGGTAGCGAGCCTGGTCGCCAAAATAGTGGCAGTAATAGCAAGTGCCTGTTCCTGGAGAGTTACGCAGGAAACGCTCTGTCGAAGGTGATTGACGGCGAGAGGGTGAAGTGTAACGCGGTGCCCAGCCAGTGTAGAGATGCCCCTTCTCGTAACGGCCGCGACGAGGTAGTTGAGCCGTTCGCACAGCCGTTCCCCCGCGGATGGATGCGTATCGCTGCTTTGTGGCGTGGCTGGACGACGATGCAAGCGCGGTGGTGGAGGCGACTTCTTGGGGTGGGGTCACAACGTCAATCACCTTGTCGGCCAGGGCAGCAGGCGCATTCAAAGGTGTGTCGTGGAGGAAGCGGCAAAAACCAACTGCACGTTAGCTGGAATGCGCTGAAGAAACAGCTCGCGCACCAAAGCTTCGTTCATGGTATGTGCACAAGGACCTAGAAGTTGGTGCACGTGTAGTAACGACTGAATTGGGCGCCAGTCGCCCAGCTTTTCCATGGACAACACTTGCCGCATTGGCGAGCGCTCATACAGGGCAGTGCGTTCGAGCAGGGCCCCTTGAAGCTTGTAGTATGACCTTACCGGCAGGGCGGCGCTGAACACAGCTACAATGTCAACGATCTCATCAACCACAGAAGCAGGAGAAGACGCGATGACGCGGTGGTACTTTGTCGACGGCGACTTAATCTTGGCCAGCTAAAAACAGCAATGGACCTGCAGGAACAAGGCAGTAGGATTTCCAGACCAATATGGCGGCATTAGGGGTATGGCGGTCGATGTGGCGATTGTAACCGGCGGCAACGGCTGGATCTTGTCGCCGTCAGCACCTGGCTGCAAAGGTGCGGTCTGGGTGCGGTCAGCTATGATGGCTCATCTTTCTGCCGGCTGACGGGTAACGGTAACCGAATCACGCCCGGGTCACCAATTGTACAGCGCCGATCAGGCAGTAGCGACGGCACTAGACGTGTTGGGGCAACTGGAACTTGATTTTTATTCTCCGCCCGTGGCTCCGACTGCGTACGCAAGCAGTCGCGGAAGATGATAATGATTCAGCGTAGGCGATGCTGATGATGGGCACTTCTTTGGTGGTGATGATCATACCGCTACAAACTATAAATATTACGAAGAGAGTCTTTTTCACAGCATTAGTATCTCTTTGTATTCTTCCGTAAGATTGTTTTCTTGGGCACGCTTGAAGACACTCACGAAGTCAGGGAACTCTTCATTGCCTTGTGATAAATTTACAAAATGCTGGAGAATAAGGCTTCTTAAACCATCTTGTGCACCTTAGTGATGTGGCTGGTGCCCAAAAAGACAGCAATTTTGCCAGGGCTTGTAAGAGGAGGATGATTGGTTAAACCCAGAAATGTAAGTGCGAAATTAAGAAATAAAAATTAGATTTTCTCTGTAGGGCGGGGGAGACGGAATAAATATTGGGTCCACGTTGCTGCTTCATTCCGTTCACTTCTGTACACTTGGTCATTGACGTGTGGGGACAGATCTGCCACCCATCTGAAATTTCTTTTCGAATTCAAAATAAGACAGCTAGGGAAACTCGATACACCTTCAGAGAAATCCCAGTACTTCGGTAGAAGTACTCAAAATGCGAACCCTCACTGTGCATATAGATGAGGCTCATTTTTATCCCTGTAACGGCAGTAACTGGCTAATTGTTTATAGCTACTACGACCTCACGAACACGTCTGCTGGGCTATATCTCACCTATTTTTTTGCCATGTTTTTGTCATGATTGTGACAGAAGAAGGGAGCCACACACCCTCCCTGCACCATCTAACCCTGCACTGCCATTACATTAACCAGCCGTCCCTTCCCAGTCAAACCCTTCAATGTCTCTGCACCATCCAACCAATGTTTCAGAGGTAACAAGATGGTAAGTCAAACACCGGAATTTTCTGTACGATACCTTCCTGTGGAAATCAGCGCCCGATCAAAACGCCAGCTCATTCAGCAGAGAACGATTTGGACAGGCAAGGTCGACCCCGGTGAAACCGCAAGATTGTTGTAGTCGGAGAGCCTTGTCGTCGACGGGCAGGTCTGTGAGGTTGCAGATTTCTGGTGCTTCCATGGTGACACAAATATCTGCCATCCTGGACATTATTCTGAGTCTTCAGAGTCAGTGGAACTAGATTACATGTCTTGACAGGTCTGGCCAAGCGTGATAAAAGAGAGCCGCTCGGGTCCCATCGGTGGGACAGGCCGAGGCGAGGGAAGCAACCCGGCTAATGAAAGTGTGCTGGCTGCCGGCGTCGACGGGAGCACGCAGAAGCAGCTGACCGGTGGCTCCCTTCCCCTAGGTGTGTGCAGTCTGCAGGTATATTGGTGCAGGCCGATGGGCGCTGACCGATGTGGAAGGGATTCAAGGCACCGCAATAAAAACTTTACCGTGAAGACCGCCATCCATGAGACGAACTTGTCATTCGCCTAATCGTTGTTCATACTTAACGCCACATCGGGCCGTCAGATTATGTCGTCAGCACCACGCGAAAACAAGCCTGGTCGCTGTGCACCACACAAGGGCGAAGTGTTTTTGTGTGGAGGATGACACTACTCGGAGGATGACACTACTGATCGTCGTGGACGTCTACGTTGATCAGCAGTAACCGTAAAGTATGCTTCACTGGCCTCGCCTTTTTCTACAAGCTGGGATTTCCGTGACAGGGCATTCACCTCCACACCATTGAGGACGGTCGTATACTCTGTTGCTGTCCAGAATGTCTTGGGCAAGAAGGGAGCCACACAGCGCATGCCCGTTTGCTGGGCTGATCACGAACAAGTGCGTCGAGCGCAAAACGCAATCTGTGCCTGCATCCGCATGCCCGTTCAAACCTCCTCTATTTTAATATTTAAAATACTACACGTGCTGTCACGAGGCGCCAGTCCCGCGGGGGGAAACGACTGGTAGGTGGTAGTCTGCCACAAAAATGCACTGATTACAGGCGACTACGTGCTGCAGTTCGAAGTTCAGAAGGAGTGGTGCGGCAAAAGTGAAGTAGTCAAAGAAAAGAAAAAAATGCCTGTGGAGCTGGAACAGCATGAACATCTTGTCGCAGAGTGCAAGTACATTCATAGACTTAATGAAAACTACACCGAGTTTAGTGCCTAGAATTGGGAGACAGAGTCAAACATGGGGTTGCGCTGGAAGGTCAGGAGTCCATATACGCCTTCCGCTGAACAGCAGGGTGCCGGTTGACTCAACTGCTCCTACATGATCAGATTGAGGCGTCTTCATAAGTTGCCTCGGCGTCATAAATGTTTGACGGAAGACCCAATTGACGAAGAGAGGCAGTGGCCGGGAATTGAACTGGCGGTGCAATATAGGTATTTATAGCGAATTATCCTTATTCAAATGGATGATTCGTCTCGTTCCCCGTATTCTGTGTGCGGGCACTCGAGCTTGATATGCGGGTAAGCTAGGGCAATTCCTCACGCATGCTCGTTTACTTGTGATTCAGGCGAGAGACTCATTGTCGCACGGCTCCCTCCAAAAACTCTTCAAAGTTAGCTGTAGTGGCTTTGGGCACCTAAAGACTGGCGTATCGTGCGGTAAACTATCCAAAGCCGCAAACGAACAAGTGGTATTGGCCTCTGGCTACACCCGCATAGGCTCTAACGATGTTGCAAACTTGATTAAGGATCGTCTCCTCGAATCTTCACTTCGTGTCGAGGCCATATTCGCACAACTCTCTGGAGCTCCTCCTCTGGCTGGGTTATGTTTAGATTTCTGTGGCTTGTTTTGCCATTGTGGGGCACGAGGGAGTCGTCGGGATGAATGGCCGGATTTTTCAGATGGTATCTGTGCTGCTGTCTGTGCAGATACTGATAGCCTTGCCATCTTATCGGGAGACGTTTATGAAGTGCATTCTTGAATGGAAGTAGAAATGCCCTCAGTTGCAGCTCTGTTTCTGAGAGTGGATGTGCCCTGCACTGTGCAACAAAAGCTTGTTACCGAGGCAAAAGGGATTTGGAGTGAATCATCAGACTCTTCTGGACAATATGTTTAAGTAGAAATCAGCCCCGATCAAGTTGCCAACTCAGCCCTTCGAGAACGAGCTGGGCAGGTAACATTGGCACCCACGAGACCGGGCCACTCCTGTGGTAGGAGAACCTTGTCAAGATACGCTGACTTGTGACAACGCAGTGTGTGGCTGTTCCGCCGCATCGATAGTGACGACATGGTGGTCATTCGAATTGTTCATTGTCACTGAGACGAGATAACAAAGCATGTTTTTCCGTTGGACAGTTACGGGCTAACCTGATAAAGGATGTGCTCTCGCCTTCCTTGATGGTACAGGCCAAGGCTCGGGAAACGTCTATCTAAACGAACGTGCACTGGCTGACAGTGCTTAGGATGGGACGCAGTAGCAGCTAACCAGTAGGTCTCTTTCCAAGACGCACCATGTCTGCTTTTATAGCAATACAAACAGGGTTTATCTCACTCGGGTTGAAGTGATCGCAGCCGCCGAACTCGAGACTTGACCGTCCAGACCGCCGCTAAAGCAAGAAACCTGTCCGCCTAGTAGTGCTTCATGCATAATTGCGCCGATCGACCTGAGATGCTGTAGTGTACACCGAGCGCAAACAACCCTTGTCGCTGCGGGGCACACACGCGAAAAATAATTTCGCTTGCTGCAACCTTTCTTGTTAGAATGTTGTTAAATTCGCAGCACGCTCTGCCAGCATGTAGTCGTTAGCAGCGCAAAGCTATTTCGACTACGATAGTGGAGTTTCAGACGGTGTCACTGAGAGCGGCTGCGGCAGCACCGTAGCCAAAGGACATGGCGGATGGTGGATGGGTGTCGCGAGGTGACGGGCCCTGCTACCAATGCTAGACGGCCAAGAAACAGTTGGACGGTCAAACTACACCTGTTTGATTGGAGTGAAGGAATTCGAAAATATTCCTCACTTGGACGCCCTTTCCGAAGAGCTGTTGCTTGCGTTTGACGCAGCTGCTGAGGATGCCTTCTTGACTCTTTGCCAGTACAAAATCCAAAGGGTGGGTTGCAAAGCCTTCATTACTACGCGATAGAGGACTCCCGCATACTCCCTCGCTATGGCACCCATACCTTCCAAACGTTGATACGAAAGGAAACCTGGTTATGAAGGTGTCGGAATATTTCTACATTGGCGGAGCTCCTTACAGGGAACGAGCGATCAAGCTATCAATGTGTTCTCGACGAGCATATCGGCCCGGACGAATAATACAGTGCCGGGGCTTTTAGCCACTCGTAGTGAGCGTTCCCGAGTCCTAAACCTTCTATCCCGTCAGTAGGATTTCAGATACCTAAACTTCTCGATTCTTGGCAAGAGGGGTTTGCTGTGAATTGTAGCATAGAAATGATCATACAATGCCAGCGAGATCCCCCCGCCACCTGAAAATGTCAGGAGGTTCACCTTGGGCAGCCCGCTGAAGACTGTAGAGGGGCCAATGGACGGAGCGGTCTGCTCACGCAGCGTGGCGACCAAGGCCTGGTTGTGGTGACCTCCTGTTCGAGAATCGCCAACGATAGCTTCGGCAGTACCGCCGGGCCGTGTGTCAAATGCGAGACGCGTACTGTCCACCACTTTTGCGTAGTACTACCAGGTTCCAACCACAAGTGCATTGACATCTTCGTTGCTGAGGCGGTAATGTATTTAGCGGTCCAAAGTTCCATTTCTCTATATCTTAATTTTAAAAGGTACAATGGCCCTTGAAGAGCAACGGCAGGCGTTGTTGGACCCAGCAGCATAGATTGTATGGTGTCAATTTCTTTCGTTATAACTTTCCAGAACCGCACAAGGGGTTCAGCGGAGTCTGTTCATGGGTGAAGAATCGGCTAAGCCAGAGGAGCCGGTGTGCTCGGAACAATCACCGATGCCCGGCCGCATTCGATGACAATACCCGGAGTATCGGGACGCCTCCGTTGAATCCCAGCCCTAGCCTATTTGAAGACTTCATCGCTAGAGGTCACGTCGTTTTGATACCTCCCGGGTTTATCGCTAGCAGAACGTCGTGGATGCGACACAAGATGGGAGCCACAGAGCCACTCGCCCGTTCGCTGCGCTTATTTCGAGCAACAGCCCCCAGCAGTAGGCGCGGGCTGGGCCCTGGCCCCCGTGCTCATGCGAGCCACCTCCTTAATACTATTATCAATACACAGAATGTCGCTGATGCGACGCAAGAAGGGACCCACACAGCCAGTTATCCGTTCTCTGTGCTGATCGCGGGCAACTGCCTCGAGCAGGAGGCGCGAGCTAGGCTTGTAACTTCTTCTTAAGTATACTCACTAACACACTCTTTTATGGCAAATCTGCGGCGGCACGGCACCAAAAACCAAATTGTAAACATGGGACAACCCCAGTGAATGTGCTCAGGCGACAGATTTTAAACAGATTACTTGATACAGAACTATAAAGTTGTAGAGAAGCATAGCGATGACAATGCATCGACGAAACCAAAGGTAAGAAGTACATATATTTTTTGCTTAAGCGGGAACCTCGAATCTCGGCGCGAACTCCAAGCCCACCAGCAGAATTGAGAATGTCCAAATAAGGGAAGAAAGGCAACTGTAAACCCACGTAATCATGCCAGCCGGTGGGCATATGTTGCACCCTATTCATCTAGAGCCAAAATGCACCAGAGGAACAGGCTGGTCAGTGTCATGATGTTCTGAGCCAGTTTCCTCTCTAGCGCCAGCTTGCTCTTGCAAGCTTCCTTCGGCTGCTGGCTTCTTTTCGCCATTCTCATTGAACATCATGGTGTGGCTTATGCCAAGGTTGCGCTGGTGAACAAGAAGGTAATGCTGGTAATGGCTGGCAGAAATAATATAACCGGTGCCTCGGTCACTGTCCTAATGGCCTCATGTTCAGGAGCTCAATCTTCTGCCTGTGGGAGGCCAGCACGCAGGCAACGCCAGCCGTATATCTGGTAGCTGGTCACACGTAAGCACTCGTCATGTACACGGATCGTGACCCTAAACTGCTCCCTCGGGACTGAGCAATGACGATCGTGGCAGCGGATGGTGTGGCTTCCAGGAGCATCCCAGGGGGCCATCGAGCGCAGCAATTGAAGATTCCCGGTTGCCGTTCAGGAGTTCGCCGTAATCAGGTTCAATTAATGGTCCGTTGGCTCTGATTCGGTGCGCCAGTGCGCCGATCGGAGTCTGAAACTCCAGGACACGCTGACGCCAGCACAGATTCCAGTGGAGAAGCCGGCGCCAGTAGCAACCCTGCAACCGTCGTGCGAGTAAAGGGGCACGCGCTTACAACAACCATTCACCACGTGATCTCTCAGCAAGGAGCCCCAACGAGTGGGGCTCCCGCTCGTCGGAAGCCCCGCTCCCGAGAATCAGTCCGAGAACCAGTCAGGAAGGCCGCATCAATGTGCTTTGTGGCCAACGTCATTTTAAGGGTCGTTTCTGCAGTTTACCTTACGGACGGTACAGTATTGGTTTCGCTGGCTGCTTAGTACATTGAGTCGTCTCTCAATGGTTGCTCTTGAGTAAAGATTGTTCAGGTTCGTTCCCCGAAGTCCCGTGTGGATCAAGAACACAATCGCCCATGCTCCGGTTGATTTGGCAGGAGCCTCACAGGGTGGTGGTATTGAAGTTCTCGGAGATGGAGACCGAATTGATGAGGTCGATGTGTTTGTAGTTGATTAGGGAAAACCCAGAGTTTATACACAACAATTTACATTAGGATTACTGGGAACATGAGTATTAAAAAAGAAAAAACTTCAATCTTCAGCTAGAACCTAGCTGCAAGTGCATATAGGTCACTCGAGCTTTCCAACTCCATCTACCTTTCCTTTCGTCGGAGCGTACACAAACCATTCCAGAAAACACAGCCGGGATTAGGGTTCCCACCGCAGGACCCGTCTTGTTGGCCGGTATACAGCTGTACGCTAAACTTCCGACGCGATCTTCCAGTCTCATCTCTAGCTTAGGGGTCTTAGAAATCCCAATCCAGCTTCAGCGGTCGAGACAGCGTGTCTCGCCGGGAAGTGCCTAGCTGAGAGCTCCGACAAGAACGCTCTTTTGCAGCCAAGTTCGGCTGTTTATAACTTCGGTTATACTCTCTCTCTCTCTCGGGCACACAACTCTAGTTTCCGTACGCACGTAAGGGACGGCACCAATTCACGAAGACAGCTGTCACTCACATTTCTGTGATATATTCAACAGGGCGCCACCACCCTTGGGTCAAAAGCGGGCACGCGGCCAAGCAACCCCGCTGTGGCCTATACGCGCGACTCCAAAGGGAGGGGTAAAACTTGCGCCTGCCGAAATCTGATCGTTCTGACTGCGGCGCGCCACAACAGTTGGATCTTGTAGAAAAGCCGCTGCGCGGTAAGATGATGATCATTACCCACTAGTTGTGCCATGCGTCATCGATTCTCGGACACTTGGCGGGGCCGTCTACATACTTGAAAGGGATTATTTCCGCGGCATTTCTCCGTCGAATCAAGCTGTCACCGGAACGCGTCACAGCGATTTGTGGCGGCCTCAGCGTAGCGTCGGACCTGCTGTGCCGCTACACCGACCGCCGGAGGCCTTTTCTTTCACACGCGCGGTTTGGGCACCTGGCCACTGCCCAATGCGTGGACCTTCCATTCTTGATAATCGGACTCGTCGGCGCCTGCGGAGCCCTTCAGGTGGACATCAACACACGACTGACTAGCGGCGAGAAGGTTTTCAAACTTTGCCTCCATAGGTATCTTGCTCTCACCGGAGGGCGACGCCGTCTTCCGGTGCGGTATGACGGTGGACTAATGGTTTGGCGCTCCGTTACTTCAAGCAGCAACTAGCGCAGGAACCGCAAAGGAACCGCGCAGTAGACCTGCGTGCGGAGATTCCCGAATTTTTTCTTGCACTCACAGCTGTCGAACAAAACGGCCTACAGTTCTCCAAATCGATTGTCTCCTTGAAGCCCGTATCAAAGAAATTTAATTTCTTGTTCTTGCTGTTGATGGCGCGCAGGTGCGAGCGGGTCTGGTCGATCGACGTGAGGGTATTTTGCAGCAGCAATCAAAAGACAGCTAGAGCCCTTGTGTTGGCGTTTCTCACAATTTTACGGTGGCGGCGTAATGGCAGAGAGCGTTCGATGATGCGTAGGGTATGGAAGCCTCAAGGGGACCCCATGCCTAGCGTCCTCAAAATCTGCGCCAGATCAGGCCAAATATTGTGGTGAACTGATGCACGCGGGTTGTGGCACCACAATGTTGTGGGAGCGACGCAAGAAGAGAGCCACACAGCCAGTAGCCTGTTCTCTGGGCTTCACGCGAGCAACTTCCTAGAGCACGTGGCACCAGCTAGGTCCGTACCCCAGTGACTGTTCAGTCCTGCTTCTTTAAGATAATCATAAACACTCTAATTTAAAGAAAAAAGCCGTGTATTTGTTTGCAGTTTTATGTGACTTAGTTTCGGTTGGTTGATTTCGCTCATTCATAAAATGCCTAATATGCATTGTAATTGACGATGACCATGGGTATGTGTGCTAACCGGGATGTCCGACCACGGTATGTGTGCGACCCGGGAATTTTTTAAAAATCTAGAAACGATTGGCCTCGCCGATGATAATTTTGATTACGTCAGAGGCAACGCCCTTGAGAACGTGGCTTACGTGGTATACACGTCCCCAACGTGGTTGAACGTCACCCCACGTCCGCAGCTGTGAAATCTGACGTCGTGTTTTGTTCTACCTCGAGACACCCGGAAAAATCAAAACAAATAAATTCTGTTCCCAAATTGTCTTGTCATTGGCTCATTGCAACCAAAGAAACGTCCAAAAATTGTGTTTATATTGCGGTTTGATAATATATAATTTTTCAACCAAAGGGTTTAGCAGTACTGCTGTAAGGCACAGAGCACAAATGAATAGGATTGTTACCAAAAAATAAGGTTTGTACGTATTACTGAAAACAATTGAACCAGTGGCGCCAAATCGTCTAACGAGTAAGATAACCTTCTCAAATTTTCAATGGCATATCACAGGTGTCAAATGTATTGAGCGGTTCAAAAAAATTATCAAAATTCCCATTTCACAAAGAACGCATCTGTAAGAAGTTTTGTAAATATTTTAATCATTTTCCCAGCACCTGAAGTATAGTATTCTCATGCAGTTAAGAAGCGGCGGTTTTTATGCAATCTTGAATTTGCAAATGAAAACGTAAAATATTTTTCTAAAAACCGAATATCCAAAAATAAAAATTTGTAATGGCTCCATCTTCGAGTATGGTGGACCGCGAATTTTGAAACATAAACCAAATACATACCAAAACATTTCTCATGATGTCAATATTGCCCTAACACAATGTTTCGTATACACATAACAGGCAGAGTCTGCTCCGGAGAACGTTTTATTTGGAATGTTTGCGACAAAGTGCAGTATTGTTTTAACAGAAGCTGTTTTTTCTATAGCCCCAGGTGTATACCCGTATATATTGCCCCCACATGACCCCCACACAACATCTGCTCTACAGGAGAGGGTGCGGTTATCGGAGCTGACGTGGTTTTTGGGGACAGACGGCCCGTACTATAAGGGCGGCTGTGGATAGCGCCTGCCTTGGAACCACCTATAAACCAGTGAATTGGGAGTGGTCAAACAAACGTCTGCGAGTGCGGAGGGTATCAAATACTGTGACGAGGACAGTGTAGTAAAAGACAGGTGAATGAGAGCACGAAAAGTGTCGCGGAGGCGCTTCATTTGTTGGTGAGGCTTCCAGGTTACGGCACCAACTCGAGCACAGCCAGCTGCTGATGACTGAAGGTGGGGCCGCAGTAGAAGAAAAACGAAACGGTAATACACCACCTTGAGGAGAGAGATGCTGGCTTACATAGTTAAACATAAAACTTCGCAGATTCATTAGGATCAGACAAGTGTAGTGGATATTGATATGAAAACCGAACTATTGAATTTAATGAGCACCACGTACAACGCGAAATAGAACAATACAAAATTAAGCTTACAATCACATAATACGCTGGATGCACAAGGAAAAAAAACGAAACTTTGTTGCGCCCAAACACCTTTTTCTCTACTATAACGAATGTTTCTTATCTGGCTCTATGATATAAAAGTACAGGCTTCAGGTATTACATTTCAAGGTTTTATAGAGCAATACACCTCGGTGTTGAGTTGTGCTCACAAGTGCCTAAATTAGATCACAAGGTGTAGTTAAGCATTGCCTAAAAAAGTCCAATTCAAGGCAAACAAAAACAGCCGTAATATTTGTTTTGTTGCTAGGCAAACCAAGATCTCGCTCTAAATGCAATGCTGTACTTGCATACGGAAGAGAAGTACTGGTATACGGTTTATGAATATTATAACGTGGCGGCAGAGCCAATGACTAGAACGATGGTTGAAGGATGAGCAATAATCTATTTACAGAATTTGGAATGCGGTCATAAACGCGCGCGCTGAAACCCAACCACTTCTTCGTCGCCCTCGTTGTCTTCTCTAATGAGCCGTGGCTGTATGGGGCATTGGCCGCCTAGGTGTCCCGTGAGAATATGTATTTACCGTGGCCGAGAAGTGTAAATCCAAGAATCGGTCCGTTACATTATAGGTAGAATATAATTTTTTTTGCGCCACAGTCGCTAAAAATAATTTTTCAGTGAACATGAATGAGGGGAAAGGTGAAGTCGCAATGTTGATTCCGAACCAGTTTTAAAATTTAGAAACCCCTCGGATCCGGGAATATTGACTAAAAGCAAACCTGTTGAACACACGAAAGGTGAGGGAAGAAATTTAGGCAATGGGTGAGAAAACTTGCCCCTTATCTTCAGCTTTCGCATGGGCCATTGCTTAGGAGGGGGGGGGGGGTGTTTTTCATCGAGAAAACTACATTAATCAACGCCAGCCATCAAGTTGGTTGTGGTTGAAAAAAAGTAAAGGAAGTTTGTCCTGCGAAAATTTGGTGTTTGAGTGGCAATACTCTGTCCACGAGCAAAGCGCATGACTAAGGCGGACTTCTCCGATCGATAGCATGGACGTGGCACTCGAGCAGGGAGCCTGTGCACACCTTTGCTGGTGACACTCGTATTTGCGTTTCTTCCGTAAACACTTCGTAACCAGCCGCTACACGAAGGTAAGGTTATCAGTTTGCCCTGCAGGACTAAACGGTGCACGCGCGGGAACCACACTGAGGTTGTTCATTTTTCTCTTCCGAATACCCTACCAACGAATGTGCAATAAGACACTTTATGGTTCAAAAGCGTGGCGAAATACGGTGTTCTAAGATGAGCGAGGTCTATTTGACTGAAGAAGACTGCACACTTTTGTTGGTTTGACCTCACATAACAAGGTTCTCTTAAAAGTGCCTTAATGGTATGTAAGCGGCTGGAAGACACAAGTGTTCTTTTATCCCCAAGTATAAGGAACAATACATTGACAAGAAGTTAGGTCCTTTAAATGACTAGAGATTTCAATCAAACCCTTTATCGCATACCTTTATGGGTGTTGATCTGTTCATGAAGAATTATTATAGCTGTTCTTAACGAACATATTGTCACGAGGAAATGGAGAAAGACGCATAGTAGGGTACGCGCCGCAGTGGCCCGGATCAAGAACGACGAAAAACCGCTGTGTGTCGGGCGTGCAGCATGGGCGAACGCACTGTAACAGCTGTCTTGTAAATAATGTATATAGGTCATTCGTACTGTAAATAGATCGCGGCGTCATCCCCCATGGTTCGCTTTATTCATTCTGCCGCCACTTAACAATATTTTCATTCCCCTTTTTAGAATGGAGAATCCTCTCTTTTACTCAATTTTGCACTGTCCTTTTTTCCTATAAATTATTTCAGCACACTAATTGAGTACTCACAAAATATTTCAATAAATTTGTTGGCAATTTTGAATACGGGTATTGCATTCATTTTTATGAGTTTCATATTATGCAAGGGTTTATTTGGTGGCACTATTCTTGAATAAAGAATACGAACAAATTTTGAAATTTGTTCTCATGGATCAAGCCCTAGAGTTCCAATTATTTCGCTGGCACTAATTACAACCCTTTGTCGTTGTCACAGCGTCTGGCGTGGCCAAGTAGAATGATGTATGCCTTGTGTACTCCTAGGTTGTTTTTGTAATAATATAAAATATGGGCAGACTAGTGGGTGTCACGACATTGTGCCAGCTCTTGCGGACAACTTAGGATAAAAGGCTTAACGCTGACACAATAAGCAGACTAAGAATATGGAATTAATAATTACAGAAAGAGGAGTAGTGCAACAGTAATATGGCTTTGAAATACCCCGATGTGGTGCAGAAGATGATGTTTAGCACAAAGATCTCTTTTGGACCGCCTGAAAACAACATTTCTTTTTGCATGTCCAATCAGATGTTAACAGTTTGTTAAATTTATTTCAGTTTGAAACGGTAAGAAAAAAACCTGGGTCGTCTCTACTAACGTAAAATCCGTTTACCGGTGAAGCATGCAGTTTATAAGTGTATTCGGGCCCCTTGGAGTTTTCACCCAGTAATACAAAACCGTTGGCGGCACACGTTTCGACCTTCGCGTTAAAAGTTTTGTGTCTGAACAAAGCGGCGTCCTAGCACGAGGCGTTGAAAAACGGGTGTCCCTGTGTATTCTTTAATTCCGCGTTACATTCTAGCGCGATGAGTTCGAAAACGACGACGACGACGACGACAAGAACAAGAGACGCAGACATCCCGAGCAGCTTCGTCCACAATATTTCCACCCATAAAGGTTTCTTTTACCCAGAAAACGTTTGTAAACGTGGTGTTTAGGCACACAAAATTGTTTCTGTTGTTTTCTTCAGAAATTTGACTATATTAAGCAACGTTTAAACCTTCCATTTAAAATACAAACAATTTATTTTTTTTTACATGGGGCACAATGATTCCTTATTGAAATGTTTGTGTTAGTAGCAAAGGTGTGTTACTTGGTGGTGAGTGTGCATCCCAAGACTTACACGCACTAGTATCTTAAATGCAGAATAAAATCACTACATTACATTCCAAAAACCTTTGTATAATTTATTAGGAACAAATTCATTCGAAAAAAACTTGTTCACCTCAGGTGCGGGATGTATCGAAGTATTGTACGTGCCTGTGCCTATAACTGATAGTGCTTGAACTGGTTTTCCATGTAAGTAGGCAAAGACAACGGTACCATGTTTCTTGGAAGACAGTGCTGTTAAACTCGGTAAGGCCCCAGCTTAACCTACGGCCGCATGGAACCAATGAGTTATGTAGTTCTATCGGTACCATCGGTGCCATCATCAATAAGCTATGTAGGTCCATCGATACCATTGTATCGGAATCAAAACTTTAAATGTAGTAGCTATTTGTTTTTTTATAAACTCTTGCCTAAGGAGATGGCAACATAAAGGAATCACAACCACTATGAGGGACTCCATTTTAAAGTACACAAATTCATCTTTTCAAGATTCCAAGACAGTTTATAAAAACTATCTCAGGTAATTAAAAAGTGTGCTTCGGTACGACAGATAAAAGAGCTGTGGGATGTCAACAAGCGCTATACATAATCCTCGAAAGTTATACGCAAGGATGCAGAAACGATATTTATTGCAGTCTGCTATGCTTCAGTGCAGCATCCCTTTTGAATTGACGGAGCGTGAGCAATCCCGGCAAGATGCTTTTCAGCAGGTGTGACACCCTACTATTTTCGACGTCAAAAAAGTGCGGGTGATTGTTAATTACGCCAATAAATTTCGGCTGTATTGATAAAGTTCTTAAAACAGAGTCTAAATTGCTTGCTAAGGACAATGACTTGCAGAAGTTTATAATAATTTGTGGAATTTTCTTAAGCGTCGCGGTGCTTCAAAGTGAGTTCTTCATTACACCACAGTACAGTCAACTGGCCTTCGATAAGTTTACTTTTGCTTTCAGTTCCCACTCTTGTTACCTTTATTCTTACAACGGTCGTCATGGCTATTTTCATTTTTTTAAACGATCATTCTGGCTTTTTTCATATTAGCTATATAATTTTTATATGTCTCCCCATTTATTGTATAGCTGTGAGTTATGAAAACTTAGACGTCGCCCACACTGAGGACTCTGCGGTTGTCTTTGCACTCTGTTTATGTATCTCACAAGGTATGCGGTTTACTCTTAGAGCCTGTGCATAATTTTTCCCGTAATTGCAAGACAATGAAAGTTTTTGTTCGGAATCTACCTTTGGGCTTCAAAATCCTAAGACCACAATTTCTTGCGAAAAAACTCACCCTTATACCTCCTTTCTGGTTCTGCAGGGGTTTAAAAATTGGTTGCATTGTTTGTGAGTTTGTTGTTTATTACTTGACGCGTTTTTCGGATGACTTTTTTGTTTTTAAAAATTTTAGGCATTTGTGTAGTTTGTGTTGGGTCTTCTCGGCTGCTGGTTTCTGCATAAATTTGCAAATTACCGCCTGAAGATAGGTGGCGGAAAGGGGGTACTGCATTGTGGATCTCTATTTTAACCCCTGATTCTGTGCACACAGACTACCCCAGACAACTTGTACATCACCACTTCATGTTTATTTCCTTCAGCAGCTGTATGTAACCCTTACCTAATACTTGGCAACTTTTTCTTTGCTGAGTTTTTATCTTTGAAATGCATATTTACATTCCTCTTTTAATTGTTTGTTTACAATTTAGCTGCACAGAATTTGTGTTTTCATTTTTTAAACGGTTGCAATTCGCATTCAAAGACGTTTTTCTTGTACGCATTTTTAAATGTTTCTGGCTCAGCCCCCCCCCCCCCCCAATGCCTAAAGTCCTTGTGCTATAGCTTCCTAATCCTTCAATGCACGGAGCACCTTCATTATTCATGGGCGGCATTGGTGACACCGCGGGTACCAAACCAACAAGCATAAGCTGTAACCAACCGTGCTGAGGTTTGCATACGTGGAGGGTGAGAAACCACGAACGGTGGCAGTCAGAGCCTTGGTCAAGCTCTGGCCGATAGGATTCCTGTCTGTTTTGCAAGCAGAGAGCGCCGGGACGTCTGGCGGCATAAGTATAAACTGGACAAAGAAACCAACGTCGTATGCTTTATTTCTATGTCTTTAGGTATTTTAAGACACCCCTTCTAAATATGATCGGTTTTTGAGAAGGGGCTGCTCCAAAGTTTGATTACCACCCCTTCCAACCATAACTCTCCCAAAAATGACCGTAATCCCTGTTTTCGGGTTTATGAATCAGTTGATAAATGGAAACCTGTTTTTTCTTATTCAGTTGACCTCGTATCCACGTTTCTTTGAAGGAAACCTCGGTAAATGTTACGATGATAAAGAACCGGTGAAGTCTTAGTTGAAGTAAACGCTCAGCAGCAAGCAAAAGTCTCCTCACGTAATCCCGCATTTCTGGTCTGGACATCAGTGCCACACCCCACCGCAGCCTCCACATCTCAAAGGTTGTGCTATCTTCGCCAGGTCTGCTAAGCGAAACAAAACCATACCTTCTGGAAAAGTGAACAATCAAGGTGTTACAGCCGTTCGGAGAATCTTCATCCGCTGAGACAATACAGATGTACCATCAAAACGCATCATCTTGATTTCCAAGTGATCCAAATCTTGAATACATCAACGGTGTTTTTTTTAATTGTGAAGTACGCGCCCACATTCCCTAACCCGCGATGTTATTTCAAGTAGCAGCATTTGGGGCACGGTAGCACCTCTTGCAGTGTTTAAACAACATGTGGGGAATGCAAAGAACGGGACCACCCCAGTGACAACTTTCAAAGCACTTGTGCTACCTTCTGGGGACCGCACTGGGAATACTCCGTAACCTTCGTGGAATTCACTAAAAAACATTCACTGAAAAAAAAAGTCACTGAAAAACATCTCCTTCCAAGAGGCGCAAAATGTGTTCGCCTCTTTCACTCATGGAGATTTACGCCGACGCAGTTCGCCGAAAGGCGGTGCGGCGTCTGGTTTCGCAGGCGATCCAGGTAAACGACTCTGATTTGTTCGCGCTTCCGACTCCCTTCCTCCTAGCTCTGTCAGCCAATCTGCCGCCGCCCCGCAGGGTAAACCCGCCGTGGTTGCCGTGACATCAAGAAGCGATTCCGCCCCCCCCCCCCCGCATCTCGGCTTCTCTATACCCCAGAATACCTGAGGGAATCAGGAGATGGACGTGGTGCAATAGGGGCTAGAACATGGGATAGGTGGCGCTTGTTGCGCCGTCCAAAAGCGGTAGCCGTGAAGAAAATCGCACAGCTGGTGGGGACATCTCCTGGCGTGTGAATGTGGCGCACACCGGTTTCAGTGTTGTATAAAAGTGCAAACGCTCGTTACAGTGGTAATGTTATTTATTAGACAGGCACACTTTTGTTGCCATAAATTTAGTCTGGGGGACTGGCATTCATATTAATTATATACCATTGTTGGTTAATTAGTTGTTCATTACCCATTGATGAAATTAAAAGTCAGATCGCTGTCGCTAGGGTTTGTGAGTTATCAAATTAAAGCTCTCGATGAGGGGAACCACCTATGACAAATTAAATATTGCTTCCCCGTTTAGGGACCGTAACCTGGAATTTGCCGCGCGACACTATCGCCGATTTTCGCCGTAGCAGCGGAAAACAGAAGTTGTGTACTGAAAGTTTGCCATCTCGCCCGCAGCTACGACACGTTGCTATTTTTTTGCGTGCGCGAGAGGTGTTTTTGCTCGCCGGGAGTTTTTTCCGAAGCAGTAGGGACCAAACGTTAATTACCTAATGTAGGGTAATTAGTTAATAATTGACTGATGTCACTAGACCTTGCGAGGTATTCAATGAAAGGTTCGATTAGGGGTTCATGTGGAAGAAATTAAAAATTGCTTCCTTGTTGTTGTCATGAGATAATCACGTGAGTTAGAGATTGCGTTACAAGTCAAAGTCATAAAACTAGGGTTTAGGAGGTATCAAATTAAAGGTGTCGATCAGGGAAATCACAAGGGACCAATTAAAGATCGCTCCGTAGTTATAGCCATAAGATAGTCACGTGAGTCATAAATTCATGTAAAAGTCAAAATGATGTCAGTAGGTCTTCCGAGATATCAAATGAAATGTCTCGATGAAGTGAATCGTGTGGGCCTAATTAAATATTGGTTCCTGGTCTTGAGATAGTGACGTGAGTTATCTATTAGGTTAAAACTTAGTGATAAAACTAGTGCTTGTGTGCTATCAAATTAAAGGTATCGATGAGGGGAATCATAAGGGGCAAATTAAAAAAAATTACCCCGCATTTCCCCGAGGGGGAGAATGTGAAAGTGCGAATGCACGGCTGTCGGCCCGCTTGCGGCGCTTGCGCTCGGCCCCCGCAGCCCACCGCCTCGCCGCCTTCTCTTCCATCTCTTCCATCGGGTTTGTAGTATCACGTGTACACCACGCAGTTATCAAGCCGCTATAACGCCGCTGAGTCGCCAACGCACGCCGCTGACGACGTAGTTTGAATGCGTTAAAGATATAAGGCGCGTCTAACACTGATATCACCGTCGCGTCCGTAGCTTGAAGCAGCGTTGCAATTGAATCCGTCACGGCTTGTCTTGCAGGGCGGTTCATAGTTTGCGATTTTAAGTTTTTGTCGCGCGATTGGCGTGTTGTAGTTGTGTATGCGCCGACACGAGCGAACGAAAGGAAAATTTTTTTTGAAAATATCCGTACACGACTGGACACTGAACGTATAGTTGTTTTTCTAGGAGACTTTAACTGTGTATGCTCTGCGCGCGACAAGTCCAGTGATACGCCATTCCGTGACTCGAGCATCTTGGCGTTGATTGAGGCAGCATCAGACTATTGTTTAGAAGATGTCGGGGATGCGCTTCTTGGCGTAAGACAAGTGCATTTCACCCATTTCCAGGGCACAAGCCACGCCCGCTTGGATCGGGCTTATGTTTCCCTCGAGCTATTACCTGAGTGCGGTGATTATTGTGTGTCACCCGTGTCGTTTAGTGACCACTGCCTGGTTTCTTTTACCCTTGGTGGGCGCAAGCCAAGCGCAAACACGTTTAATTGGAGTCTTTGGAAAATGAATAGTAAGCTATTGCAGGAGGAAGAATTTACAACTGAAATAAATGAAAAAATACGGCGTTTACCAGATAGGAAAACTAGCTGGTCCTCTAGGTGGGAAATTTTCAAACAAGAAGTAAAGTTGAGTGCGATAGAAAAATCAAGTGCACGGAAGTATCGTGAGAGACAAAGAGAACAACTTCTACGTAAAAACCTCGCATCGCTTACTAATGAAGAATCCCAGTCGCCGGGGTCGCAAACGGAAGAGATTAAAAGGGTTAAATCGGAGCTTGAAGTTATAGACCAGAATAAATACCACGGTGCCCTGGTGAGAGCAAGGGCGGAAAAGTTGCTATTGGGTGAAGCGCCCACCAAGAGAGCACTTACATCAGAAAAGCGCTACGCTTGTAGAAATCATATAGTCGAAATCGAAAATCACGGAGTGCTAACGACTGACCGTACGCAGATAGAGGGTGCTTTTAAGGATTTTTATGAAGCCCTTTTTTCTGTTCATAAGGTCGACGCCGATAATTTCAGAGACGAATTCTTGAACTTAATGCCCAGAATAGAAGACGACATGAAGGCAATTCTTGAGATGCCAATCACCATAAATGAAATTTTGAGTGCCATTGATGATTTAACCCCAGGTAAAACGCCAGGCCCAGATGGCCTAAGTGCGTGTTTTTACAAGGCCTTTAAAGACACACTTAGCGTAGTGTTATGTGAAGTTTACGCCGAAGCGTACGAAAACAACAGACTGCCACCATCCTTTACTCTATCTCACACAGTTCTCATTCCAAAGACTGAAGATGCCATTAAACTGAGGAATGTAAGAGCGTACCGTCCAATTAGTCTCTCAAATGTCGACTATAAGATATTAATGAAGGTCTTAGCCGCTCGGTTGCAATTAGTAGTGAAAGAAATAGTCGGACCACACCAAACATGCGGCATTAAGGGTCGTTCTATTACGACCAATACGCACGTGGCCCGTAGCATCCTGGAATGCTCTGACAGCCTTGAGCAAGGAGTAGCAATGGTACAAATAGACCTAGAAAAAGCGTTCGACAAGGTCTCCCACGAACTGCTATTGATTCTTGAGCACACAAACGTAGGAAAAATGATTACGGATGGTGTACGCATGGCGTATAGGGACTGTAGTACAAGTTTGGTGGTCAACCAGTCGGTAGGCGCTCCAGTTCAGGTCAGCCGTTCTGTGCGCCAGGGGTGCCCACTGTCCTCGCTGCTATTCTGTATGTTTATTGAAACGTTTTGTGTAAACATCCTTAAAAATGAGAAAATCAGCGGGTTTTCATTACAGTCCTGCGAAGTTCGTGTGCTCGCTTATGCAGACGACATTGCTTTGTTTTTCCAAGACACGAGTAGCATCCACGAAAGTATAAGTGTCCTTAAAAGGTTCTGCCTCTACACTGGTAGTTCCGTCAATTGGGATAAGTGTATTGGTTTCTGGCACGGAAGCTGGTTGTGGAAGCCACGTACATTCGCAGGTATCAGCTGGGTAGACACGCCAGTGAAATACTTAGGTGTCCCCCTAGAAAATTATCGTGACAGTGATCCTTTCTGGCGCAGGCAAGCCACCGAAATCCGTGATAAAGCGGATAAGTGGGGGGGTAAGCAGTTGTCCGTGTTCGCGCGAGCGACTGTGTGTAATCTATTCTTTGTGTCAAAACTTTGGTACGTGATGCAGGTTCTGCATTGCTCGCGTGCCAATGTTCAAAGATTGCACAGGGTGTTTGCTGTCTTTATTTGGTGTTCCACTTGGGAGCGCACAAGCCGAACCAACCTGTTTAGACGAGTGCGCTGTGGGGGCCTTTCCCTGGCGCACCTTTTTCTACGCCAGGTAGTGAACCGCTTTCTTTTTTTACGTGATGTGCAAAACCCTTTTTTGCGCACCGTGTGTCAAGTGCGCCTAGGTAGAGTTTTACCCGAATTTGTTGTTACTTCTTGTGTTCGTGACGGTGGCATTCATGGCTATCTGCGTGAGGTGGTACTTTCGGCAAGATTTTTATTCTCGCGGTTTTCTTTCGAATATCTGTCTACCGTGCACAGAAAAAAGCTGTATAGAGACCTTCTTGACACCACTTTGCCGACTCCTTTGTACCGATCCCTATACAGTGCAGGGCCAGGACAAGATGTGTGTCAGCGTGTGAAAAAAATGACTGTCCCGCCTTATGTAAAGTCTTTTTTCTTTAAATTACACGTGTGAGTATTACCCGTTAAAACTTGGATGATTGAAAAAGGTTTGTTTGTTCCCTGGGGGCCTGACTGCTTGGTATGTAAAAAGCCAGAAACAGTAGAGCACGCATTCATAGACTGTTGGGACGGGGTGTTCCTGTGGGACGTTTTGCAGAGAACACTAAAAAAGGATTTCCCGTTGGATAGCCATGGAATCAGGTTCTTGGCCGTTGAAAACTACGGCGGCGTCCCGTATGATCTTTTAATGTTGCTGGCCCTGCATAGTATATGGAAAGCTCGAATGGCAGTTCGTCATAATGATGTAGATGTGAAACCGAGCAGAGAGTTGTTCTGCCAGAGTGTGCGGGAGATCTTAGAAGTGTATAAAGCCCAACCATCTCCACCTGACTGGTTAAATGTGTTGGAAAGTGTGGCATGGCTTCGGCCTTTTTAACAAGCGCGCACTAGCAAGTGACGTGCTGATGTCTTTTCGCGCTTTGTAATTCTTCTTTTTGTTCTTATTGTGTATACCGAAGACAGGCATTAAAGAGAAAAAAAAAAGCGTCCGTAGCTTGGTCGGTAGAGCGTCGCGCTGCGGCCGCAAAGTCCTCGGATCGAAACATGGCGCCGGATGCTGTTTCTTTTTCAAATATAGAGGAGCACTGCGGACGCCAACGCCGCCGCCGGCGGTGGATGGTTTGGGGTCGCTTATAAAGTGTATTCACACTTAAAATCGCTTCCTGGTTAGTGTGATGATATAGTCGTGTGAGTCATAGATTGGGTTAAAAATGAAATTGATGAAAGTAGGGCTTGTTTGGTATCACATTGAAGATCTCAGTGAGTAGAATCATGTGGGACAAGTTGAAATGATTTTCCTATTTCTAGTCAGTATACAGTCCCGTGAGTGATGAATTGGGTAATATGTCAATGAGATGAAACTAGGGCTTGTGCGGTTAAAATAGAAGGTCTTGGTAACGGGAATCACGTGCGACAAAAAATTGCTTCCCAGTGATAGTCATGAGATAATAACGTAAGTCATAGATTGCGTTAAAAGTCCAGGTAATGCTACCAGGTTTTTATAAATATCGTATTAAAGTGCCCATGAGGGGAATCACGTGAGACGAATTAAATATTGATTCCTGGTTATAGTCACCAGATAGTGAAGTGAGTCACAAAATGGGTCAAAACTCCAAGTCATGGCATAGGGCTTTTTAGCGCCTGTACGAATGTAAAACAAAGTTACACAACCGAAAAATAAGGTGACGTTGTGTTGAATAATTGGGCTTGGAATGTGTGTTCGCGCTGGTGTGAAAGCGACGATCCAATATCTGCACAAGATCCCGGCATCCCAAAATCCAAAGTTGGCAATGAGTCGTTCGGGGACGCCTGGTTTTTAAAGCTCCCGCGAGCAGACTTGTTCAGTTAATGCTTCATTCAAGCTCACATGCAATAAGGAGAAATTTTGTGCGTCTTTAATTTTCCTGGTGTCTTTCTGGCCCAAATCTGAATGCGAACAGAATGAGCTCTTCAGGCCGAGTGGCCACCGCTGATCCGGTGCTTCCGAATAGGACGCTAGCTACCGCTGCCCAATCGCGAAGGGCAGCCAGGGTTGTGACCGCTTGCGGGCAGGGGTCGTTTGCCAACACAAAAAAAGACTGGTTGGGTGTATTTTCTCAAGAAATAAACATCTTTTCTGAATTCACGGTCACGAAAACTATAAAAGAATACCCCCTAATTTTTATTTGAAAAGCTATTCAGCAGCCCTTTAAGAGTATGTGGAGATTTTTTATATGTTCAGAACCGTTTATTTTATGTTTAATATTTCTTAAGCACAAGAAAAGAATTTTTTTTACTCCTTTCGCTGTTTCATGGAAATTTACATCTCTATTGTTGTGCATCTTCTTGCAATTCGAATGAACTCGTTTCTTTTACAAATAAAAAAAGTCATTCATTTGTTTTGCCCATTTATTGTACTTTGATACTGGTGCCTGATATGCCATTAGGAGCAACGTAGCACAAACACACTAATGTACCAGTATGGTAAACATATCTACGGTGCTCGGTGTTGTTATGGTAGTAAAAAATATACACATAACGAACAAGCGCGCTTAGGAAGCAGCTTCACATCCCCTATCAGTCTTGCGGTGGTAACTGGAAATACCACCCGGTTCAGTGAATCAGTTAGGCTGCTGAGCCCGTTGAACCAGGTTCGATCCCGACAGCGATGGCTGATTTTTATATGGAGGAGGAAAAAAAGGCGCTGTACATCGACGTTTCGCTCCTCGTTAAAGATTTCCTGGTGGTCAAAAGTAATACAGAGCCGTTTTGCCCCAGGTGCCACAGCCGCGACGCGTGAAATCCCCATAATGTGAATTTTCACCTTAAATATTACAAAAAAGCCGCGTATCTGCTTCCTTTGCTGTAAATGCCATCGGAAGACAGTAGTCTTCTGCCACCCGTGCCTGTAACAGCTCCTTCTCTTCCCTCCCTCCCCCCCCCGCTGCTTCCCACCTGTCCCCCTCCAGAATCTTGGATGCAGTCAAATATTCATCAATTCGACCCAATTTTCCTCCGTTCGCTGTATCTCTTCAGAGCTCTTCTTTCTATTGGTCTTTTCTGGGAAATAACCGCAGCATGAAAGAAAGAAACACACAACCCCTCAAGAAAACAAGCAATGCTTGCTCCAAACTAGTTAATCGGGAGCGTCGTGCTGCTAGGAGAAAAAAAACTCGAGCCACTGTATGAAAGAAAAAGTTGTCAATCACGAAACACAGTAATTTGAAAACAGTCTATGTAAAAATGTAACCTTTTCCAGCAGTCCCATGGGGGCACCTGCTTGTGGTGCCAGACTTTCATGTATACAGTGAAACTTCGTATAAACGACTTTATGCTCTAGAGGGTGTGTTGCGATCCCCCGTTGGAACGAGTGACGCCACAGCCTCAAAATGCGCCCTCCAGATGACTGTCTCCAAAAATAATCGTGGCGATGTCACCCTTTTTGAGGGAATGCGCGGCGCAACAGCGCCATGACGCGCCCTTCAAGACGTTTCGCAGGCTTACTCGTTTGAGGTAACAGCACTATACTTTTTTCTGCTCCTTACTATTTTAAACAATAAATCGACATACATGTATCAAAATATTGAGATACCTTTTTTGTCTCGTTTCGGTGCGTCAACTATTGACAACTATCTGAACACTGGCGCCACCACTCGTAAACTACTCTACCGTGAAGATTCGGAAAGTTAGGAAGAGGCTGTGACTACTTCTTTTGTGCAACCGGTGACACTACCTTAGGAGTGGTTAATTTTTTTATTGTATTTTGAACCCATTCTTTTTTTGGTTTTTTTTTGTAGTCGCTTCTCGCTTCGTTTTCTCCAACTGTGCCTCTCAACCTGTGGACACTGGTTGGAATTGCTGTGATGTACCCAGGCAGTGCTGTGATGTACCCAGGCAGCACGAGCATGTGTGGCCAATCTTTGCCCAAAGAACATTGGGCAGCCCTTTCCCACCCGGCCAATCTTCGGCCAAAGTGTTTGGCCCTTAGTCCAAAATCGTCCTTGGCCAAGTAAGGCTGGAGCTTGGCTGTCATTCAGTGGCCAATCTGCTATGGCCGCTAATACCTTTGGCTGACTAACCATTGGCCTAATACGAATGGCCTACAGTTGGCCAAAGAAGTATGACCTACTTTTGGCCAAGCATATATGGCCTACCATTGGCCAAGCATGTATGGCCTACCATTGGCCAAACATGTATGGCCTACCATTGGGCAAGCGTGCATGGCCTACCATTGGCCAAGCGTGTATGGCCTACCATTGGCCAAATATGTATAGCCTACCATTGGCCTGATTCAGATTATTCTATGCGGGCCAGAGGATGCCCGCTGAAAGCTGCTACCATGCATGCCCTACAGCAGTTCTTTAATCATGAATTAACATTGAAAATATATATTTAATGCATTTCAAATGCATTAAAATGCTCAGAAAGTGTAATTTTAAGTACGTGCAAAATGCATTAGTGATGCAATTTAAATGCACAGAAAATACTGCTTCAAATATATTAAAAATGTGTTTCTAGTGTATATTAAATAAAACCCTAAATACATTGAGAGATGCCTTGCAATATGTTTCTGGGGGTTTGGGGGAATTGTTAACGTTCAACTAGAAAATCTCATTTGGTGGTTTCGAAAAGTTTAATAGGCCCTAGCCTAACGATATGCTCCATTGTGAAAATGTATACCGACCATGCTCTGATTGCGGGCCAACAAATGACTGAAAAGAACAGCATGTATGCCCACAGATTGGCAGTTTGAAAGTTGTTTATTGTACACCTTAGCAAAGTGGCCAATTTCGCCATTACTAAGCAGCAGGAACGAATGCCTTTCAGCCACTTCTGCAGCCAGCGCAGATGCAGCGTTGTGCATCAGAATCTTCGTACACCTTTCTCCATGCGGGAAATTCGCAGCACCTGCAGTGAAAAGAAAAGAAAACAGGGGAAATTATTAGGGAAACACTTCTTTTTAGGGGCAAATAAATGTCAAATAAATCAAGCCTTTCCTCTAGCCGTGCCAACGTTCCTCGTGAGCGAGGATTTTTTAGTTTTTCCTTCAAAGAAAAAAAACCGCCATGAAAACAATGCCCCTTTAAAGGACGTAAGAGAATGTGTGCAATGTTAAGCATAGTATATATCGTTATGCGGCAGCGACATTGGATCTTCAATACCATTATAAAGAAAGGATGATGGTTTGGGGGTAGGCTGATGTTTGTACATTGTCTAGGGATAAAAATAAGCGAATTAGGAAAGGAAAGACACAGCTAAGATAACAGCGTTACCAAACATGCAACAGAGGTCTTAGCGTTACTTTCTTAGGCGCTTGAGTTAAGTTGAAATGGTGGCCATTCTAGTTTTTCAATTAACTTGGACAAAACTGGACTGTGACGTCACAGGACGCTAATAAAATAAGATAAGTAGTAATCTTATTAACTATAATTACTGTTATGTGTTTTGTATTTCGGCGTCAACTTCTTGAGAGATTACGTGCAAAAAATGCTGCGCAGCGAAATAGTTTAACAATGCATGGGCAGGATTGAAGCAGAAAGCTTACATAAAAGTCATTAGATTGGCGTAAGCACTCAACAATGCCTTCAAGGGAACCGCAAAGAAAGTTTATTTCGAAAAAAAAACACTTTCAAGCCGTCCTTAAAATTACAAGCACTGATATGGTAGGCACCTAACCGAGGCGATTAAAACAAGCAAAGCAAGAAAAGGTGTATTTTTGCTTACACACATGTAATTTTCTTGCTCTCCGCTGCACATCACCGGTAATTTTATACTTGCTGTACACAGGCAACGTAATCATTTAATTAGGCAGCAACGCGGAAAATAATTGTGAATGCTCGCGTCGTTAACATACAAAAAACAGATAAACACCTGTTAAGGTCAGGGACCACCAAGTTAAAAGTAGTGGCTTCGTAAATACCCGGGACACCTAAAAGAAACTCGTTTAAGTACACCATTAAGTACACCATTTAGACACACAACCGCCAACCAGCTCGGGTGCACCCGCTGTAGACTTGCTGCGTTGCGATGCTTTTGGCATATTTTTGAAATTCTCACTCGACCACGAGATACCTAAGGGCCCCTCGGAACGCGCACACGTGTTCGTGAATGCGCTGCAAAATGAATACAGCAAGGAGGGGAAAAGTTGCTTGGAAACACAAAAGAGGAAGGGTAGAACGTCCTGAAATTTTACGAAGTTTCGGGGGAGCGAAGCAAGGACCAAAAAGAGACGAACCCGGCCGGGGGACCCGTTCTGCGAACCGAGGGGTCTTGTGCGGGGAACTGGTTGCCCCCTTGCAGCCCCCCTTTCTCCTCCGTCCTTCTTTTGCTGGTTCTTGGTTCTGGGAACGCAAAACTGATTGTAATTTAGCAGCGACTCTCATACAGTTGTCTTAGATGGACAAATCATTTTAAGTCCCTGGGCATGAAGCACTTAGTGTCGATACAGCCACTTGCACCGAAGATTACATGGGTGGCTTTTAACAAGTTGACAGAATGGCGACATGCGGCAGACAAAATTGCGAAGGCTACTCAGCTTCTCGCCGTATTGCCCGGGCAGGCGCAATATTCGGATGCGTGTATGCCACAAATTGGGTTGCTTCCCCGTACGGCGGCTGCTGTAAACATGCGCACCTGTGAGCGGCTGCTGGGAACAGAAAAAAAAGAAAGCTGCGTCCATGAATACACTGATTTGATTGTTTGTAGGTTTCGATACTTATGTAGTGCAGGCGGGGAACCTCTTCCCCTTTCACACTCTGTAGGGTTTAACACGCCGACGCTATTCAGGCGATGAGGCGCGCCGTAGTGGAAGGCTCCGGATTCATTTCGACCACCTGGGGGTCTGAAACGTGCGTCGAAATCTCGTACACACGTGCGTTGTTGCTTTTCGCCTCCATCAGAAAAGCGGCGGCCGCGGCCGGGAATTGAACCCACGACCTCGTGCTCAGCATAAATACACTTTGCAAATTTCTCAAGCACATAAACATGGACGGCGGACTTTCTGTGAACAGGCTGTGCTAAAAGCACTCCTGGCTTTTATGTGTTTACTGCAAGTGTTAGTCCTCAATAAGCTCATAACGGAATAACTCGATCTACAATAAAACTCGTAGCAACAGTCCCCCGGCCACTCTGCAGGACCCGAGCTAAAAATAAGGCGCAAAAAGGAATGCACTAAAATCTGTTTTTTACGTCTTCTTGCTGCCGCTGATTTGCGGGTACATTCCATTACACGGAGTAGTTACGGAAGGAAATCCTGCTCGCAGGTAGAGGTAAGCTTAACAACCACGTGCGGATTTCAGAAAAGGCGTTAACACTCTTTTATTGCAAGGCAAACATACATGGATTAATAGTTGTGCGATACCGTACGCATAAATAGCCGGTAAATCGTGCTTACCTTGGCTAGACGGCAATCCTGATAAAAACGCCGCTGCAACGTGCCGTCCAAGCAGAGACTCCGTCCGCATGACGACCGCGCATTGAGGAGTCCGAAAACTTGCAACACCACAAGACAGTCAAAAGAAACGCAGCGAGGGCTGACAAAACGTGAAGGAGGGGTGCGCCGCTCACCGCATGTACCGGGCACACAGGAGGAGGTAGTGAGTGGCAGAAACAGGCGCCGAGCTGCTCGCCCTCACAAGCATAGCCAGCGTTGTCCATCTAGGGCCAATATTTTCAGAAAAAAAAAATTTTCAAAGCCTCCACAGCGATACCGTCGTAACAACGCTGCCAAAGTGCAAGTGTTTTCATACATATATATAATCGTTGAATTAGATGTTTTTTGCTTTGCCCATTGTGTTGGAACACCGCCGCTTACATATTTGTACGTCGAGTATCTAATACAGACAGCTTATATGTAGGCCGCCTTAGACAGAACATTAGGTGCAAGTATCTTCCTCAGTTTCTTATCGAGGAGAAATTCTCAGCAAGTTTATTCATTTGAGATGCATTTTATCCGGCACTTAAGATATGCTTTACGTGAATCTTATAATTCAGCAACTGAAGCAGCGCCTGTAGTGTAGGCGAAATGTATTTCGGTAAAGCTTTTTAATACATTTAAAATGTATTTTCAATAAATATGTTTCCTGCATTGAGAATGTATCTCTCCATGTTCGTTCAACAAACGTAAAATGCTTTTGAAATATATTTCGAATATATTGGGAGTATATTTCTATGCTTCAGCCCACCTTTAAAGTTTCTCAGAGTGCTGCTGTAACTGTAGTTAGGTAAGCGTATTTATATAATATTTACAGTGCATTTACACCATGATCGTTAGACGGGAATACACATATTTTCAATATATTCTGAGTGCCTTAAGCAAGCATTCGTGAGGTTCACTGCACTCTTAATCTATGTGTAGGGTACTTAAAACCACTGTATTTTTTCCCCATTTCTAATAATGTATTTTAAATATTTACTAAAAACTGAGAAAATTCAATTTTTATTGCACCTGAAATACATGTACAAATACAAAGCACATTTGAAGTCTACTTCAAGCATACTCGTAGGTCTTTTAAACGCATTACGTTTCGCCAAGGGCCCTTGTCCACCCTCACGTACCCCTCCTCTTCCCTCAGCAACCTCTTACGTTTTAGCCTACAGTAGACTTTCAATTGATTAATTGTAGGGTTCAACGCGCTGATGCAACGCAGGCGATGAGGCGCGCCGTAGTGGAGGGCTCCAGTATAATTTCGACCCATGGAGGTTTTTAACGTGCGCCAAAATCTCGTACACATGGGTATTTTTGCTTTTCGCCCCCATAAGAAAAGCGGCCGCCCTTGCCGGGAATCGAACCCGCGACGAATCGAACCAGTCGACTTTAACTTCCTGCCACAAGTTTTTAAACAACCATACAGTCCCACACAGAACCGATGCTTCTTTTTTCTACCTTTCGAGTGAGGAAAAATCCATAGAAGTAGCTCAAAAGCGTTTTAGTAACCACAAAGGTCTACTAGGCCAGAAATGTGCGTGAAAAAATTGGAAGCGACCGGTGCAAGAGTAGCGCGCATGTGGGAGAAACCGGATGGGGGTGACGGAGGCGTAGGGGTAGGCAAGACGCGACCTCATGCACGATCTTCCTTAAGCAGTGTCACCAGTAACCTCTATTGGTGTGTCGTTCACTTTATAGATCGCTTGTCACTGACGATATTGAATATACTATTGAAGTACTTGAACAACTGATAGCCTAACAAAGAATTCGTAATGCTCTCGTAGTAATTTATTTGGGAGACAGATTGATCACCTCGGCTGCGTAAAAATGGCGGCACTCAAAATCGAGAAGAAAGCGCTCAAATGCGCTAGATTCGCTACTTTGAAGAACAAAAGCTGTGATACGTTGCCTGTGTGAGAATATGTTTGTGGTAACGACATGGACAAGATTATTAAAGCGATAATTGAAAGCATGCTATGACGTTGTAGGGAAACACTGCGTAACGTTCCTTTAAATCTCCATGTTATAACACGCATACGCATTTCATCACACCCACGGAATACATTATTTCCAAATTCAATATGCGCCCAGAACGTGATTTCGTACTATTAAGGTATTCACAATCGTCGTATGTATAACTTGGATTCAACAACCTGCGTGCAACCTCGTAACGCTTGTATTATCCTTTCTGCATGCCAGGAGAGTTCTTATGCCCTGGGTTCCAGAAAAATAGGGCTTCGCAACTTCCGTAGTTCCCACCACTTTTAATGAATAACTCACGTCGTTTTAGAACATTCGCGTTTCATATAAATATAAATTAGAGCCTAAAACCTCAGCATGGCCTGTAGCTATCGTAAATTCCCTATTTGGAATCCTCGAAGGGTTCTTTTTTGTTGTCGAGGTACTGAATTCTATAGGAAATATAACCGAAATGAATCGTCAAGGATGTTCCACTCACCAATGAAAAAACATCTTGTTTTCGGCGAAGCAGCTGGGTCACCAGACATTGTGGCAGAGGGAAGTATGCAGTCATGCATAGCAGGGATAAAGACCATGTTGTTATTACGACGCAAATGTATTGTTATTTATTAACACAGCACATGTCTCAAATGAAAGCTGATGTTAATCAGTAGCGCCACGTGTATCACGGGCACTAAGCTGTATGCTAGGAGGATATGCAGGTGCTTGGTGGTGTGGGAAAAAGAAAACCTAATGACTTGTCTACGTGCTCATTGCCTGTTTTTGCTTTTATTGATGGGTATCACGCCTAAAGTAACCAGAGTGGCGCGGTGCTTCCAAACACAACTGGAATGCTAGTTAGATCCATTGCAACAGCTGCTGTTTTTTTTTCGGTTTTTTAAAAAGAATGCCCTTAAGTCGCCCTTGCGGAGCTAACTTAATATCCTCGTGGGATGTAAACGTAGCATTTAGGTGTGCCTTTTTGTTTAAGCCAACTTCGGCAAGAAAAAAATGTTTGAAGTAAAATTAAGCATCCCAAACACTAATATTCCAGTTAAAGCAAATCTCATGTCAGCAGCCGTACCTGCTTTATCAGAGCTTATAAACTAAAAGAGAGATCTTTCTGCCTTTAAGAGTCATCATTAGCTGACTCACAGAAAGGGAGATTCGCGGTAGAGGTCACTGCCACCGCCAGGCGCTCACGAAGCTACATACCATGCTACTGCTTGCCATAGGGTCCCCGCGGACAAGCGGCTCGTTCCCTTTCACCATTGTATTTACCGCCCACCACGACCCCTCCTTTCAGAGGTGGCCAGGTACAGACGCGCAATTTTCTGTCCGGAGATCTTTTCTACATGGGTGGCCGCAGAGAAAACGAGTATTCCGTGGCCAGATGCTTGTCGTTCGTCTTCGGACCTTTGTTGGCCAAACAAGAAAGAAGTAATTCGTGGCCAGACTGTTGCCGTTCATGTTCTGCCTTTTTTGGCTTTTTATTTGGCTTTTTATTGTGAGAATACGAAATGTTTTGTTTTTCTTGTGAAAGCATTTTACCGTACAAAGTGCAAATCCTGTGGTACGTAACGTACGGTACGATGATTCCCGCGTAAATAAAAAAACAAAGGCAGTCATATTGAGTATACAAGGAATTGTTTTTGTTCATTGTTTAAAATTTAAGCGATATTATTCGAGAGGCATTTGTACACACCTGTCAAAATGCATTATATTTCCATTCCTGCTATTTCCGTCTACAGTTTGTTAAATACCTTCTAATAAATGTGGAATTCCTGTCGGTTGTTTTAGTATAATATTGGGCAGATGAAATACATCATATGTATTTACATAGACTGTAAACGGTTTTTAGACAGAAATAGTGCTTACTGGAGAATGAGTGCCAACGTTACGTCTATTGCCAATTTTACGTTTATAACTGTACTGCAATGAGTGGTTGCCGTCTTGGCTGGGAATACACCCGTGCTGCTCATGTCTGGACGAATGTCCGTAATGTTTAGTGTCTTGCCAAAACTTCTTACTCTGCAACTAGTAACCGCAAAAGTTGTGTTCGAATATATATCATTTCCTGCTAAAAAAGAAAACAAAAGTGTCGCCAAGTACTATTACGTTCATAATACGCCTGCTTTACAATAAAATACGAAACTTCGTACCACAAGGTCGGCTGCCACAATTCTTATCCATATAAAGTCCAACCACAAAATACATTCATCACAGTTCATAAATTATATTTCTCATCTATTTACGCATTTAGAACCGTATAATAGATTCATGGTTAGCCTGGCAACGCACAGCCGTCTTATCGAGTTTTGTCTGCCTCGTGTAGAAGGTGGGTACCAAACACTATACACAACCTTAGCGCATCTTGGAATAAGCAAAGAAAATATGTTGACCATTACAGTCAAGAGTGCCTTAGTTCAATCAGGAAACGCATGTTTCCAATATAACGGGAAGGGTAAAAAGCCTGCAACGTTTAACACTTGTTTCAGATAAACCCACTGGTAAGTGTTGCTGCTAACGAACCAATATGTTTAATTCGCTTTATTGAGCACAGACATTTTGCACCACGTGTAGTTACTGTAGGCGCCTTGGTAAGTGTTTGTCATACCCGTTTGAAGCTAGTTGTTGGTAGGCCGTGTGATTTACCACATGAGCAGAAAAAATAATCATACTGCTTACTCTAGTAAATCATGGAAAATTTCTTGTAACGTCATTATTAATAAGGCTTACGTTAGCGCACCAGTCATTACCGCACCAGAATGCAACTTCGGGTCTTTGCGCGTGCAAAGCTCAACCGACTGAAAATATGAAGATAACTTTTGACAAGCTTCTGCTCAACAACTGTAGATACCGTTATGACCAACGTACTGGGAAGGTGGCTCAGTGCTGACAGCAAGACCGACGTTCATAAAAAAGGGTGAAATATACAACCTCAATACACTCACTCAAATCTTTCACTGATATTGGCAAACTTTCGCCGCATTATGATCACGCAGAATGAACTACATGCTTTCATTTATACCTACATTGCAGACGTAATTATTGGAACGGAAACATGGCTCACATCACAGATCGACAGTGGCGAAATTGAAATTTCCAAATCTTTTTCGGTTTTTTGGGGGGATCGTGATGGTAGGCTTGGAGGAGGGGTCTCATCTGCATAAAAACATATTCCTGTGCGGCTGATTCGTGTGGAAAGCGTTCTTAAAATATTAATCGGTTGCCCTTTACCTACCAGGCGCAACAATAGTTATCGGAGCATGTTACAGGCCAACTGACTCACCTGCAGATTTTATCTCGAAACTACACGACATTATCATCGGAATTCGGAATACGTGTAGAACTTCCCGATCATGTTAGCCGGTGACTTTTTTTTACTGGTGCAACGTATTACCTGATGGCATCTGGCCCACTTAAGAACGTACTGCTCTCTTGAAATTTGTTTGTTTAGGTCAGTTACGAAAAAGACGCACCCAGGAAGACATTAGTGTGAACATTTGGTAAAAACATATTAGAGGACATAAACGGAGACTTGTAACAGTTCCTAACATCATTCTCGCAAACATATAAAGTGCGTTCGGTAAATGAAAACTGGTTGCTGTTTTCAGATAAGCTGAGATCAGCACAGGAAAAAGATGTCCCCAAAAATGCCGTTGAAACCACTGATGAGCCTTGGTTTTGTAGACACAGAAAGCAATGTTTGAATAAAACCAAGTGCTCGTAGATCAAGGCAAGGCGCGGCAAAAGAGACAAGGACTGCAGTGATTATCTTGATTATGCAAAAGCGTGCAAGAAACTTATCAAAGAGGCCAAAAACCAATTTTTCAATGTCGACACACCAAATGTTATAACAAATAACAATAAAAAACTCTGGAAAGTTCTTTCTATGCCACTTTCAAAAGAAATACCAAAGCATGTCTCCGACTTTTATTCGAATTGTCTAGATGTGTAAAATACCTGAAACGCCTATTTTTGCAGTGTTTATGTGGACGACCTATTCACTAGTCTTCGCACAGCATGCCCTTCATTGTAGTTTCATTCGAATGACTTATAAAAGCGAACGAGCGATTGCCAAAATATTCAAGTCCCCGTACTGATGACATACGCACGAAACTACGTAAAGTTACAAAAGGGTACTCCACACTAATTCTTAAACTTATCCTCCAACAGTTTCTTGTTGCTGGTGTTCTGCCAGAGGATTGGAAACTAACGTATGTGGTACCAATCTTCAAAGCGGAAGATAAAAATGAATTCTATAACTACAGGCCAATATGTTAACCTTCCATAATATGCAAGCTTTTTCAGCATATTCTTTCGTCCCAAATTATAAAATACGTGACCAACTACAGCATTCTCTACCCGAATCAGCACGGTTTTCAGCGCGGGCGCTCCTATGAAACCCATTTGGTTGAACTTACAACTGATATTTATGAATCTTTTGTTCAACTTGAGCAGACGGATGCCATAATAACCGATTTCGAAAAATCATTTGATCGTGTACCTCAGTATCTCCTCATTCATAAAACAGAAAATAATAAAATAGAACACAATGGTAATAGGTGGGTTACGGAATATCTTCACGGTATTCTGTAACAGGAAGTTATTATATAGGATGTGGGGTCTTAATTTCAACTAGTGAAATCAGGGGTTCCTCAGATGTCTGTGCTTGGTATCCCTCTTTAAGTTGCATTAATTACCTTTGCGCTGGCACTTACTCTTCTCTTAGGTTATTCGCGGACGATTTTCTAATTTATCGGCGTGTATCGAACCATTCTGGTTGTGCTAAACTTCAAACGGACTAAACGGACTAAACTGCTAACAGAAAACTGGTGTGCCGACAGTAAAAGAAAAAATATTTAAAAAACTGAAACCTATGTGGTTGACCACACGCAAAGAAGTTGTTTGATCTGCTTATACACTGAATTGCGCGACTGTTTAACCTGTAAATTCGTTTAAATACTTAGGAGTTAGGAGTCCACCTTGCAAGCAACCTGTCTTGAGAAGTGCCTATATATTCAATTTTTGGTTACACCTTAAAGAAACTTGGTTTTATTCGTCGTTTGTTAGGTAAAGCCCTTAAAGATACCAACCTGCACACATTTGCCTCCTTTATAAGATCAAAAGTTTAATGCACTGGAATAATCTGAATCCTTATCAATCGTACTTGGCCACAAAAATAGAATCGTTGCAAAGCAAGAGCGCCCACTTTATATCACGGCAATACACGCCCCATTCGAGCTTCACCTTGATAAAAAGGAATCTCGGTCTTCAACCATTTAAAACAAGGTGCTGAATTTCTAGGCTTACATTTTTTCATCAGCTCTACCATCACCCTGACAACTTCACTGACTTAAGTATAAAACAAGAACAGCTAATGTCCGCACGTGTAGACAACCCTAAGAAAATGCAGCCTGATTTTCTCTTACCGACTTGCACCGCCTTTTTTCCCTTAACCGTTAGTGAATGAAATGCCTTTCCAGAGAGTATAAAAATAACAAAACACAGCCAAAGTTTTTTGAAGGAGTGGATGGACAAAAATGATCATGCATTGATGTTTTAGGCTTGTTACGTTTCCGTCAACTCTATACAATAAAGTGACTTCTCATGAATTATATTCAATGCAGCATCATAAGCAAGGGCTATTTCAGCTGCTGATGGCGATCTTTGTACGTGTATATAAAAAAGAAGAATCAAAGCAAACTTGTGGTTTATGAGGTACCCGAAATCGAACTCGGGGCATTCACGCCGTAAAACGAAGAGTCTAACCACTTGGCAACAAAAAAGAATATATGCATTTGGGGGTAGCAGCAGCGGGGAACCATAACACATACATAAAATTGAAAAAATAAGCGGTTAGCCTAGTGGCAATCGAAATTTGTCGCTTGCTTTGTGAAACAGACATCTTGGACATGAAGCTATCGTGATATTACGGCAGCAGAACATTTTCGTAGTGTTCGTAGCGTGGGCGTTGGCTTTGGAGTCTTCGGCTGGTTCTAGTGCGTGCGAGACCGGTTGATGTTTGGATAGATGTGAACGCCAGCATGATCCGGGCCTGTCAGTCTTCAGAAAGGTCTGCGCTAAGTTCGAAAATGTGACGTGCAACAGCCGGTACTCTGTTCAAAGGAAGCCACCAGCTGTGCTATTTCTCAAGCATGACACCAATACTGCAAGCAGCACCAATTTTTCAAAGGCGTTTTTCAAGCATTGATACAAACCATTTGCCCCAACACTACCAAAAATAAATTAGAGTGACGTGTTTTCTTTTGAAAGATGATTACCGAAGAGGTTGCTCGGCCGGTTATCCTTGTGCCTTCTGCCGGCCTTTGCTATTTTGGGATGCGGTGTCTTGCGCATACTGTGACTGCCACCAAGTGGTGGCAGTGACGATGTGGGAATTTGGCTGCTAACAAATATCCCAACAAATTTTCACACTTTTAGACACCCAGCCCACTCTAAAATTGTGGAGGTTGGATTTCGCCGTTTGCCAGCTCGCGGAGCTGCGGGCATGGTGTTTGTTTTTTGGCCCGTTGTTGCGGTGGCCTATTGTTTGGGCCACATGCTTGTTAGTCATTCGGTTAAGCTATAGGAATAAAAGTGGAAGAAATCAAGCAGGAAGAATGTAGATGGCTTGCAGGCCACAACCTGCAGAATTAACACCTTCCTTGTAGGCCACAGTATTTTGCAGTGAACAAGCAAACAAGAATAATTGCAATTCTTTTAGGTAGGTCGTTCTGTAATTCCGCAACATTTATTGGAGTAATTCAGCAAATGCTTTCTAATAACCTTCAAAGTCTTCTCTCCTGGCACCACAGACGCAGTCCTTGAGTCCCGGAACGTGGTGTGTAGGGCCTTCTCGCTGAGCCACATAATGAAGATTTTACTTAACTGATTAAGACCTCTTGTTGAGGTTTTTGATCACTCCATGCATAAAAATCCAGACAGCCTCAATTATGCATCATATATCCTTCGGGCTATTCAGCCTGTTATTGAACATACGCAGCGCTCATTACACAACAATTTTAGGCTTGAAGACCCTGTACAAGTCAACTAACCATAAGGGTATGGTATTATCGTACTTCTTTCAGTTGAGTACAATTGTGCTGCTTAGCCAACTTGATTTGCTCTTTTGAAAGTTGAAGGGAGAGTTAACAATGCGTTTCTGCACGTTCATTTATTGTTGACTAAGGCCCCCTTCCTCGGAATGCAATCTATATTTATTCATTTACAATGCTGCTAGTCTCTAGTGAGACCAAAACAATTGGTGGAAATGTAAAGTTTCAAAGAACGCTATCACGCCAACTAGAAAGCAATGATTCACGGCAAATTTGCACTTTACAAAAACGCAATTTACACAACATAACGAATACACTTCTTTCGTTTCGTCATCATCCCCAACCTACTAAGTTCTGCAACCAGGACGAAGGCCTATCCCATTGACGTTAAACAGCTCATGCCCTGCGCTCCTAGAGTCCATAGTATACCTGTTACCCCCGTATTCTGAATCCCTCCTCCACTCCATTTGTTTCTTCCACTTGGTCGAGTGGAGGATACGGTAATACCCCCACTTCAGGTATCAACGTATTTTATAAACGTGGTGAGGCCGATTCTCCAAGGAAATCATCCATTTCGAGCGACCCTCGAGATCTCAGTTTGTGAGGGGGAGCGAAAAGCATCTAGAGGCGAGGTTATTGCAAATTGGTATTCAAGACGTGAAATTACGCAAGAAAAATAGAGATATATAACGTTTTTATTTTCTGTTAATTACTGTGTACGTATTTTAAGAAATATTACTTTCTCGAATTGAGTGCAGCACGAAAATGACATGAGCTATGTGGACACAACTAGATAGCTGTTTTTTGGTCTGGCCACACTGCACACATACTTTGGTAGCAGACGATAAAACTGTTTTATTTTTTTGTGCGCTGCTCCCCATGCCTTGTCGTGTCTCCCGTTTTTTCTGATCTTGTCGATCACCATGAGTTTCGGCGTCCCCACTCCGGATGACAGCCAAGATAACGATGTCAGCGGAAGGGCTGCAGGTGTACTGTGGTTTTGTTTTCATGGGTAACGGCCCATAATTTTAGGCCAGAATTGCCGACACAATGAACGCTTAATTCTTTTTTCTTTGCTGATAACGCCACTATCCTCAGCTAAAACCCACATAATGTTCAGATTACAAAGGATCGCGTGTCTAATTTGCATGGCACCACGGTAAAACTGGTAAAAATGTTTTCGTTCGACAGCACGCAAGCGCGAGGTAGCAGACGAGCACGAAGGGACGGGCACTTGGAGGGGGCAGAGCCTCGCCGTGTGGGCGACGCGAAGGAAAAACACACTCGCTCGCTTCGCTAAGGCGATTGTCATACGCACTGTAAGCGGGTTTTGGTAGCCGTGTCATTGGTTAGTGTGACACCTTTATTACAGAGTGATGACTTGCTTTACATGATACCGACAACCTTGCCATTGCGAGGATAAAGACGAAACCGCAAGATATCTTGGAGCTCACCGGCCACCACAGAAAACATCACGACGCCTCGAATTGCCAGTTGCAACCAACGCCCGATGACACGGCTTGTCGGCGGCGAAACCTAACTAGCAGCCGCAACACAGATAGGGTTGGTAGCCACGGTTGCTGGCGTTTTGCTTGAAGGGTAGACACCTCGGCAGCTCCAGCAGTGACCGGTTGGTAAAGCGGCACCACTACACGAATTCGCCCTTGCTGAAGTGCTCAAGCGTATTCTGCCCGTAGCTTCTGCAGATATAGAAAATAACGCTGAGGAAATCCCCTGTGCCTTTAATTATTGCCTCGTCAATGCGGGATACATGCTCCACGAAAGATGCGAACAAGCACTGCAGGCTCGAACCGACAGGAGCGTAGGCGTTCATGTTAAAATAGTACTGGAGGGATGTTTCAAGGCAGCACAGACGACACCATGGTCTGGCTCCTCCAAATCACCGAGCGGCTCTTCCGTTGGAGTAGACACTCGAGTGGAGCTTAGTTAATGAAACCAAAATTCGCTTTTAAGGGTCTCTTCGAGCGGACCTTCGAGTGGAGGAGGGACTCAAAATACGGAGGTTAATTTCCTTAATTCATCCCTCCAATTTCTTATTTCTTCCCTCCCGTTGTCAGTTTGCCTCACTATATGCTCAGCCCAAATACATTCCTTTTTCGTGATTTAAAGTGGTATATCATCTACTATCGTTCATTCGCTGATCCAGGTAGCACAGTTCCTGTCGCTGAGTGTAATTCTAACAGTATTCATTCTATGGCCGGTTAGGCCAACCTAGGCTTGGTTCGTAGTTGTTTAGTAAGATACCAAATTCCAGCTCGATACGTATTTACCGGCAGTATGCAATGGTTGTAGAATTTTTGTTTGATCGGTACAAGTTGCTTTTGTTTTTTGGGAGTGGTTGCCGAGTTCTCTCGAACCCATACCTACTCTGGGCCTTATTTCTGTTACGTAGTTGGCGTCTGCAATAACCATCTGTCAGAGGTAGTTGTATTCTTTTACTTCTTCTTTGTATTGCTTCCTAAGCCGAAGAGAACGTTTTTTGCATGCCTTTTCGAAATTACTTTGCATTTATGCTTATTTAATTTTACCTCCACGGCCAGGCTTTCTGATTGTGGTTCCTCAACCATTGTTTTCGGGTGTTCTGCAACCTCACCACATCAATATTATGTCATCCGCAAACATCAACTGGCTCAAGTAGTCACCTGATTTACCTCGTAATAGTACACTTTAGATTTCCGATATATACAACAAAAAGTCAACATTGTGGACTGCATACACAACTACATAAATATACTACATGTACAGCCTCCCAAATTTTCAGGCGAGAGTACACGCACGCGCATAGAACCATCTACGGCATGGGTGTCATCTGCTACACTTTTTTCTTGAGAGTGGCACAACCTCTGCCACTGCATCTGAAGGACTTTGTGCCCCACGCTGCTTAGCTACCTTTGGCGGTATCAAAACGGTTTAATAGGATAAGAAAAACAGGGGGTGTAGTATAACGGTAGCGCTTGTAGCGCTTGTAGTATAACGACTGCAGGGAACGGCTGGCCAGGAATTCATTTTTAAGTAGCCCCATGGCCAAAGGGTGTCCCCATTGAAGTGCCGTTAATTTGTAGGTAATGAACACCTTTGAATACCAAAGTATTGTACTCTAGGACTAATTTTAAAAGTGTGGCTAAACTAGAGCTATCGATAGCTTTGTCACAGAACGATTCCTTGTACCAGTGAATTGCTGCTCCTATTCCATCTGCACGCGGCATGTTCGTGTATAGAGATTCCACATCCAAAGTAACAAGAAGCGATTCCGGGAGTAGAGAAAAGTCGAGAAAATCAGAAAGGAAGTGGTTAGTATCTTTTAACAGAGATGGGAAAGATTTCGGGATCTAGTTAAAATTTGGATCTGCAGATTGGGACATTCGTTCCAGAACTGTCCCTATGCTGGACACGATAGGCCGACCGGGGTTTTCTGCCTTATGAATTTTTGGAAGTAGGTAAAAAGAACCCGCGACAGGGCACAGTGAAACGAGTGAATTCAAATCGGAAGCCGGGGTATTTTGCACGTGGAGAAGGTCGGTTAGTGCACTCGTAGTAACAGATTTAAAATTTTGAGTGGGGTTTCTCCCAAGCCGCCGAAAAAACGTTGCATCGTCAAGCTTCCTGAAAGGTTCGCCATCGTAGTCCACTTGGTTTAGTAATACGACTGCGCCACCTCTATCTGCTGGCCTAATTACAATGTCAGTGCACGATTTAGGCTGCTCCATAGCCGCTATTTCACTATGTGAAAGACGTTTCAATAAACGGAGCCTGTTTGCGATAAATTTCTAAAACGTTCTGTTTAACAGCGGTGATAAAAAGGTCTAGACATTTATCTCGTTGAGGGGGTGGAGTCCAATGCATGTGGGATGGAATAACGGGAGCTGATGTATCATGGGTATAATTGTCGTGAAAAAATTCTCGCAATCGCAAGATTCTCGCAAAAATGTCTTAATCGTTCAGGAGTTCAAATTCACTGTAACCACCCGTCGCTGGGCGAACATTCAGGCCTCCTGACAGCAATGAATCCTCGTCAAAACAAAGCTGGTGAGATGAGAGGTTTACTACATTATTAGATGCTAGGATGGCGTCAGTTAATGTAGCAAATTTTGGGTGCGGAGGAACTTCGGCGACAAGAATCTCGGGACGAGAATGATGCACAGCTACCTTGTCTCTTAGTAGTTTCTTGCGTTTATCTCGTGTATATCGGACGACTTCTTTTGCTGGTATTCGGCTGGCTGCGCAGATTCATGAACGGATAGTTTACGGTGGAAATTATGTTGGCTCTCCTGGTACGAGTAACCGTAAGCAAAGATTCGTAATGGCGAATAACAATGCAAACAAGACAAAAAGAAGCATTTGCTAGAACCTCATTCCACATGGCCATGTGAGAAGCCGACGTGTTCTCTATGGCAGGCTTTAGGGCACTTTGGAGGCCCCTAGGTAAAAGGCTAGCTTCTAGATAGGTTTTGAGTAGAGAGATGTGAAGCTGGTACCTGATGCGCTTTTCTACCACTTTGCGAATTTTCATAAATGCTCTAGAAACAGGATAGTTCAAACAGTTTATACCGGAGTCTGCAGTTCTTAGTCATTTTAGCTTCGGTTGTTTGGGCCCGTCGCAATGCTGAGCTCGAAGGTTGTAGCGGGGCACGTGTCTCGTGCTAGCGGAAGAAATCGAAGCACTGACAGTTTCACACGGGGTAGCCAGCGGACGTTGTAGATCGAACGGACGGAGAAGAAGATTAGTCGCCAATGGTAGGCTGAAGTACCCTATGAGCTATTTCATGGGATAGGCGAGTGGGTGGCGCGTTGGTTGCTGCATGAAAGGTGGTGTGGTTAGTTGTCGACGGTAAGCTGCGCCGATGAACGTTCGTCGCTTAATTGTTGGCAATTCGACGAAGCGCTTCTGGTCAAGCAAGATGGTGCAGTAACATTGACTGGACCACTAAGAGTAGGATCACAATCCATGGTTTTGCTCGCGCGTACATTCGTTGAAGTTCCGTCTGGCGGGGGACCATTTGTTGGTTCCAAGATTTTCGAAGATGTGTATGCCTTGACAAGGTTGGCAGGAATACTAGGACAAGAAATTATTTGAGAAGAGTGGCTGCTTAGTGGGGGCCAGGCGATCAAGTCCCGGCGTGCCGGAAGCAGGCCAGAGGAGGCATTGTCTTCAGTGGTAGAAGTATAAATCAGGGAAATGGAGGAACCACTGGGTGTGCAGGTGTGCCAGGATGAAGTGGTGTCGCTGTGCCTCGGAATGAAGAGCTGTAGGAGGTGACTTGCGGGGACTGCCGCTCCCTGAAAACTGAGATAAAGGCCGTCAGCAGCCAAAACGCGGTTGGCAGGCAAGTCGGAAAGTCCATGGTCCAGGAAGTACACCAGCCACGAGTGTTGACAGCAATCTTTTAAGAAGGTGTTGAATAAGTGTGCCTCAAGAATAACCTTCCGGATGAAGGACTCATTGTTGTTGTACTGATGGTGATCAGTAGACCTTGGCAGGACCAAGCTGATGTATAACCTCTTTTTTGCGGGATGTTCTCTGGAGATGACGTCGAAAAGTCTAAGGAGGCTATCAAAGGTGGCGTGTGCGGTGCTGAACGTCAGCACCGCCCGGCGTAAATGACGAGAGTTGTTGCTGTTGATGGAACGAAGAATTAGTAAGTTTGCCATAATATTGTTGAGGGCGCGAGACTGCGGTACAAACGCTAGTGTGCCTGCTTTTAACTCGAGAAGACCCTACGCTGCCCTACCGTTTGGAACACCCTGAACTTTTATTTCTCCCGATTAGCCACGAGTGCGCGCACAAACATCGAGCTTCTTTCTTCTCTTCTTCCAAGTGCTCGCGCACGTGCTCACCCCATGCTCGAGAATCAACTTCCTCCCGTGGCTCCGGTTCACTCCAAAAGGCAGTGCCGCTGAATAGCGCGTCGGATTCGCTGTCCATTTGGTAGAAGAATCTCGTGGTAGTGCTTGACGCCATCTCTTCCCGGAAATGACTGGACCACACGGCCGATCTTCCAGCTCAGTGGGGCCACGTTGTCATCCTGAACCACGACCAGGGAGCGTTGACGTGCCGTGATGCCCTGATCGCAGAAGGAGCAAATATTCTTTCTTCCACCTGCTTCATAGTCGACGTACTGTTTCCTCTCGGGGCTTAGCACGCCGGCGCAGATCGGGTGCAGCGGACTTTGGCATGATGCACTCTGTTTTCAAGGGCAGACTGACCGCGCGCTTCCCGATGAGGAAATAAGAAGGTGTGAGCGCCTTAATTTTGGTACTGTCATCGCTAACTGAAATGAGTGGACGGCCGTTCACAGCGGCCTCATCCTCCAACAGCACAGTCAGATACTTTTCATAATCAAGACATCTGCGTCCCAGACAACCTTCGAGTGAGTCCTTGATGGTACGGATGACGCGCTCCCAAAAACCACCCCACCATGGAGCACGCTAAGCAATAAATTTCCAATCAATTCGCTTGGAGCTGGCATGATCTTGTATCTCTCGTGTAGACCACACTCCAAGCTGTCTTGCACAGCACTGGACGGTCCAAGCGTTGTCCGAATACACAGTCAATGGTATTCCCGGTCTCGATGTAAAGCGCCGGAATGCGAGAAGCAAGGTTCGTGTGCTGAAATCCGAGGTTAGCTCTAAGTGCACCACACGAGTGACTGCACAAGAAAACACAGCGATGTACAACTTCGTCGATGAATGGGAGCTAGTGCGTGAGTAGAGGGGAACACAGAAGTCCACGCCTAGGACGTCGAATGGTGAGGTCTCTGCGAGGCGTTGCCTTGGCAATGGTGCCATAGGTGCTGACTCGGCACGAAGGCGCCTACGGCGGCACAGTAGACAAGACGTCAGTACATTTCGGACAGTCCGACGTCCCTTCAAAATTTAGAATTGTGAACGGAGGTCGAGCAGTGTAGTCTGAACACCCGCGTGTAGAAGGCGGACATGCCTTGCATCGATCAACAGTCGGGTGAATCGGTGATCATCAGGTAACAAGGCGGGATGTTTCAGATCCTCCGGGCTATCTAGTTTGTGTGGACGACCGCCCACTTGAAGTGTAGACCGCCCTCGTCGATATCGGATTGTAGAGTGAGCACCCTGGAGCACGAGGGAAGGGGCTGGCCTCCACGAAGTCTGCGAGCTCGGAAGGAAAGACAGTGTGTTGAACGTGTCGCAACCAGTACAGTTCTGCCTCGTAATTTCCGTTGCTTGGAGTGGGCCAGAAACTGACGGCTTGCTTGGGGCGGCATTACAGTAGAACCTCATAACCCACGCAGTAACTCTCAGTAGCCTGGAGAAGCGACTATAGCAATCGAGATCAAGCAGGCTGTCAGACTGAAGTTCGGACCCTCGAATAACCCCAGCTGGGCACACGTATGCAAGCTCTAGAGACAGGTCACTCATTGGCACCAATGGTAAAGTTGTATTAGGCCAGTGCTATTCAGGAATTCTTGACTGCGGCGGTCCCGTCCACCAAATCGTCTTTTTGCGTTAGAGCCAGAGGTGACGCTCCACGTGTAAGCAAGTCAGCGGGATTGTGAGCACTCGTGCAGTGCCTCCAGGGACACCCTCTTGTATTTGTTGAATGTCCTTGACTCGATTTCTTACAAAGGTCTCACAGCGACTTGATTCCCCCAAAATCCAGTGCGGCGCTATCGCTGAATCGGTCCAGAATGAAGCAAGACAATCTGCGAACTCCGGAACTTGTCGTATGTAGCTTCACAGCCTCGAAGCCAGAAGACATGCTAGTAGCTAAAGTCGGGGAAGGGAAACAGCCTTCAGTGGCGCGACACGGCTTTTACTCATAAGAAGCTTCGTGGTAAAGCTGTCGTCCGAGAGGTGTTGCCAGACATAAACAGACACTCCATAGGCAAGAGGGCTTGCGTCAGCAAAAAAATGCAACTCGAATTTTGCACGGCCCTGAGATACTGGGTAGCTGACGCATCTGCGAAGTCGGAGAGCAGACAGGGCGGGCAGCTCTGTTACCCACGCTTTCAGCAGCTCTCCAACGTCTGGCGGTAACTGATGGCACCATGCATAGTTGTGTCGCCACAGACGTTGAAAAATCAGTTTACCTCGGACGTGAAAAGGGCTTATCAACCCTAGAGGATCAAAGAGCCGTGCAAAGGCTTGTAGCACAGTTCGCTTGCTGTATGGCCGTTTGGAAACGTGGGAAGACACGGCTTGAGTTGTCAGTATTATTTCGTCCGTTATGTGATCCCAGTGCATCCCAAGAATATTTGAAGTTGGCTTGCTTTCTCCAACGTTCTGAAGAGAAACAGATTCCGACGCGAAACGGTCATTCAGGGCGCCGGAGATCGAGCACCACTTCCGAAGTTCCATGCTGGCCACGCTGATGATGATAATAGCTGCGTCGTAAAACTCTAAGGCTTCCTTCTCCGACGATGTTCCGATGACAAGGTCGTCCACACTGAACGGTCGCTGTAGGCGAGCTGCTATTCCTGGATACCGCTCCTTCCACGTTTCGAGATGATGCTGTAAGGTAGCTTCCAAAACAAACGGGCAAGACGAGGGCCCAACCGGCACCCTTGTCATTCGCCATTCAACTGTGTTTGGACTGGGATGCTCGCTGCTTGGCATCCGATCAATGCACAGAAACCGCCGAGCGTCACGATCCTCTCGACAAATCTATATCTGCAGAAAAGCCTTTAGGATATCAGCAGTCATTACGGCAGGATAGCACCTGAACTGCAAAAGTAACTGCAATAGTACGGGCCCAAGCTTAACTCCTTTGTCCAGCATGTTGTTAAGGGATAGCTCGCCTTTCTCGTGCGATGAAGCATTAAATACCACGTGAACCTTCATCGTTATTGCCTCCTGTCTGACAACTGCTTGATAAGGGGGGAAGTAAACTGTTTCCCCGGGGACCTCCCTTTGCGCCACTCGCTCAGCATGACCTTCCTTGAAGTATTCGCTGATGACTGCGTCGTACTCTTCTAAAAGATTGAGCTCATGTTCAAAGCGTTGTAGCTGCCAGCGAAGTCTGCTTTCCGCGACAGCTTGGTTAGTGCTGGGCATAAGACCTGGCGTTTCGATCATAAGTGGCACGACGTATCGACCATCTTCCTTGTAGAGTGCCCTCCGAAACTTCACAAACGCATCGTGGTCTTCAGCTTTATACTTCTCAGGAGCGTCCGTTATCCCTATGGCATCCAACCTCCACATTTCTGAGGGATACATACTTTGGCAACTTTCGTCCAGTCCGTCAACGCAACCCAAAAACAGGGCATTCGTGCTGCTGCTCCTCACCAGGGGATTGTGGGTAGTGGAGTGCGGACCCTAGAAAACCCAGCCAAACACTTTCTAAACGGCGCAAAGGCAGTCGTTGATGCGCTCGATGAGTCTGCACACGAGTCTCCAGGAGTTGTCGGAGCCAACCAGTACGCTTATAGTCGCTGTTTGTGTCTTCCCCTTTTCAGGTTCGTCGGCAACGATTAGCTTGCCGTCGCGAAGAAGCTTTACCACTTCGGTTTCCACGGGTGGACCCTTTACCGTGCAGACCTCTGGCACTTCAAGAGCATCGAGGGTAACTGGTCTCGATTTATAGCGGCTTCGTAAGGTGATCGCCACTTTCCGGCACTAGTACGACCGCGGACGGTTGGAGCTACCAAAAGTAAACACGGCCAAGTCCTCCACTCCAGAACCAGGCAGGGCCAGCTGACGGCACAGGTCACTGCTCACGAAGGTTCGCTGGCTCCTAGTATCGAGGAGTAGCCGGACCAACACCAGCCGACCGCAGTCAGCAGATGCCCACACTGTAGCAGTTTGGAGCAGCACCGACGAGGAGCACAAACTGCTGGCAGGAGCTGTCGTCATGTTACGATCATGTTGTGGTAGTTCGTCATGATTGGTGTCCCCGTCACGCGAGCAGCAGTCGTGCAAGTGGTCCCCGATCGCTCGCAAATGTCACAAAGGACGGTTAGGTGAGGTCCCGAACAAGTATCACACTTGAGTGTCGCGCTGGAGTGGCATCTGCGAGCCATGTGCCATTGTCTCGCGCATCTAAAACAGCATCGGTTCTTTGAAAGGCGGCGTCGCTTCTTTTCGACTGTCAAGACAGATTGGCATTCGTTTGCCTTGTGGTCCTGACTATCACAAAGGAAACACATCAGTGGTCTTCCCGGCGGCGGATCCGTACAACTGGATGCAAGCCAGCCGCCAATGCCAAGGCTGGCGGCAAAAGAGGAGACGAATTTATCGGCGGCTGTCGGTCTGGTGACCTTTTCGACTCAGAATTTGACCTCAAAGCCTCACTCTCCTCCTGGCTCTCCACCAGCACCTTTAAAAACGACATGATGGCCTTGACTTGCTGCTCTGGAGGCATTGGCTCGGTTTGGCGTCGCGGGCTGTCTCCTTCATGCGCTGGCGGTATTGAACTGTCAGGTCTTCTGGAAGCGAGCGCATGAGGACTCGGTTCAGGATTACCGTGCACTCGGAAGCTAGCACACCAAGGTTCTCAAGACAGCGATTCCTGAATTGTAGTTGCTCATACAGGTCTCGGAGGCGTGCCGCTTGCGTCGAAGATTGAATAGGTGCGATTGCGAGTAGGCTGTCTACGTGGTATTCCACGAGATGTTCTGTGCGTCCAAACCGGTCGGTGAGGATCTTCACCGCCTGCCGGTCATTTGCGTCGTTTAGGCGAATCAATTCAACTGCGCGTTTTCCGTCAGTGGTGAGGTAAGACCTTAAATACCTAAATTTCTCTATGTCGGGTAGGTGCGGGTGGTTATGAATGGGCGCCTCAAAATGGTCCCAAAAGCCCTGCCATTCGGGTGGCTTGCGAGAAAAGTGGGGAACTTGCAGCGTCGGCAGGACAACCCGCGTTGAGAATGGATGAGAGCCGACATGTGGCGTCGGGTTCGGATGGGCTGCAGGGCGGACACCTTCGAGCTCCACACTCAGCGCTTGAACTGGTGGTGGTTCCCTGGAGTTCCTCTGCCGGAAGCTCTCATGGGGGGCCGCGGCCTATTCAAGCCCGAGCGCAGCTGACTGGTCGCAAGACATATGTTTTCTTGATATTCTATCACGTTGGCAATATCCTGGTCGAACTCATCTCCTTCGAGTGCTTCCCCGATCTTGTCATCCAGCTCTTTCAGTGAGCCTTATTTACTTGCCAGCTGCTCTATGGCCTTTTGAAGGTCGGGAGGAGTCGCTGAGACGGCTTCAATAAAATTCGTTGCAGCCTTAACAGTCTAGTACTTGCGTCGCGAAGGATACGTTGATGCCGGCGCAGCTTATCCATCGCACGCATTCGGTCGGTTGACACTACGCGGTTATAGCCAGCCATGCTGACCTCCAGCTGAGGGCGGGGCTAAGCAGCGTAGTAGCAGTGAAATGAGTGGGGTTCTACGAACCTTAAGCTGGAGGGGATGACGATGATCTCCTTCGCCGCACGTGTTCATTCTCCCGTGCTTAACGGCACCAGAAATATTAACTCAAGAAGACCCGACGCCGCGCTACCGTTCGGAACACCTTGAACTTTTATTTCTTCCGATTAAGCATGACTGCGAGCACAAACCCCCCGCGCATCTTTCTTCTCTTCTTCCAAGTGCTCGCGCACGCACTCTTCCCCGTTCTTGAGAATCAACACCCGCCACATTGGGATCAAAGTGCTGGAAGACATACTACGTATGGGAGTCACCGAGAACTGCTGTGGAGACCGTAGAGTTTGGGTAGATCCTAGTTATTCTTTTTGACGTGGTCATCCGGGGGTCTGTTGTGGCATAGTTGAAAGAAACACTTTCTTGGACACCGGTCAAATTTATGAAGAAAAGGGACTTTCCTATCATGAAGCGTTCGGAAACCGGCTTTAGTAATCGCGGCTTTAATATGGTCGAATGAGTGGCCATGACGTTCGCTTGTTTTGATATTGGAAGGTGAGGAAGGGCGGAGAAATCGGCTTCGTGGTTGTTGAACCATTGCCAAAAGGGTGTTTTTGTCTCGCCAATATACTGCAATTTACAAATGTCACACTCAGGGAGATAAACCACGTTGCGCGTGTCGCAGGTGTAGTTTTCATTTATATTTAACCTCAAATGAGATTCGGTGCTGCTTGCGCTCAGTGAAGGGGTCATGTCATTGCAGACTTTGCAACGCGGTTTGTTGCAAGGGTGGCCGCCAGTTGTGATTTTAGGTATGGTTTTGGACGATGTGAGCAGGTCACGTAAATTTCGGTGTCTTTTGTAGGCTACACGTGGTGGTTCCCGAAAAATTGATTTTAATCGTTCGTTCTGTAGAGGTTTGTTGTGATGCTTTTTTTATTTTGGCATTTACATTTTGCGCAGACGGGGAGAAGGTAAGAATTAGGTTCGTACGGGAGTACCATGGTTGTTTTGTTTTGTTGCGTAAAAGGTTTTGGCGGTCATGGCTATCGTCACGTTTAATGGCGTTTTTGATTTTCTAGGGTGGGAACTCCCCTTTATCTAAATCACTTCGAAGCTGAGCACAATTGTTATTAAAATCAGCTTTCTCAGAACAGATTTTTTTAAATCGAAGCGCCTGACTATAAGGAATGCTATTCTTACAAAGTTTTACATGATAGCTATAAAAAGGAGGTATTGCTGCCTGTCAGTTATGTTCCTATAAACTTTTGTAGTGAGTTGTGAATCAAGCATTGTCAAATTTACGTCCAAAAAATTGATCGTTAGCTCCGAGTATATGGAAGAAAAACAAATGGAAGAATGAGTTTTTTTTAAATCATGAATAAATGATAAAAGCTGAGCTTCCCCGTGATGCCAAATCATAAAGATATCATCGATGAAGCGCTTGTAGTATAACGGCTGCAGGGAACGGCTAGCCAGGAATTAATTTTCAAGTAGCCTCATGAAAATATTCACGTAAGAAGGTCCGATGGGTGTCCCCATTGAAGTGCCGTTAATTTTAGGTAATGAACGCCGTTGAATTTGAAGTTATTGTTCTTTAGCACTCTGTTGTACTCTACGATGTAGTGACCTAATGTAGTGAAATTATTCAGCAGATAAAGGTGGGGCAATTGTACTACTAAACAAAATGGACTACTCCGGTGAAGCTTGGCTGCAGCTTGACGATGGAATTCTTTATCAGCGGCTTCACGGGGACCCCACTGAAAATTTTAAATCTCTTAATAGGAGTGCACTAACCGCCCTTATCCACCTGCGAAAAATCCCTGTTTCCGCTTGGAATTCACTCGTTCCACTGTGCCCTGTCGCGGGTGGTTTTTACCTTCTTCCAAATATTCGTAATGCGGGAAACCCCGGTCAGCCTATCGTGTCTGGCATAGGGACAGTTACAGTACTAATCTCCGAATTTGTAGATACAATAATACACCAGCTCTCGCAATCTTTCTCATCTCTTTTAAAAGATACTAACCACTTCCGGCCTGATATCGTCGACTGTTCTCTACCCCCGGAATCGCTTCTTGTTACTTTGAATGAGGCATCTCTATACACGAACATCCTGCATGCAGATAGAATAGGGGCAGCAATTTACGCCTACAAGGAATAGTTCTGCGACAAAGTTATTGACAGCTCCACTTTAGCCAAAATTTTAAATTTAGTACTAGAGTACAAACACTTCGAATTCAACGGCGTTCATTACTCACAAATCAACGACACTTCAATGGGACACCCATCGGCCCTTCTTACGCGAATATTTTAATTAGGGTAATTGAAAATAAATTCCTGGCCAGCCGTTCCCTGCAGCGGTTATACAACAAGCGCTTCATCGATGATATCTTTATGATTTGGCAGCATGGGGAAGCTCAGCTTTTATCAATTATTCATGATTTCATAACACTCATTCGTCCATTTCTTTCTCTCACACATACTCGGAGCAAACGATCAATTTTTTCGAAGTAAATTTGACGATGTTTGATGGCCAACTCACTACAAAAGTTTATAGAAAGACAACTGGCTGGAAGCAGTACCTTCTTTATAATAGCTACCATGTAAAACATTCTAAGGCTAGCATTCCTTATAGTCAGGCGCTTCGATTTAAAAGAATATGTTCCGAGCAAGCTGATTTTAGTACCAATTGTGCCAGCTTCGAAGTGCTTTAGTTAAACAGAAGTATCCACCCCACATAAACGAAGACAGTATAAACGTGCTGATATCCATGAGCGCAAAAAACTTTTACGCAACAAAACCAAACAGCCGGGATGCTCTCATAAGAAACTAATTCTTACTTTCTCCACACCTCCGCCAAATCTAAATGCCATTTAAAAATCCTCCCAATATTCTGCTGCACATCGAACGATTACAATCATTATTCTGGGAAACACCATGTGTAGCCTACAAAATATCCCGAAATTTACGTGACCTGCTCAGATCGTCTAAAAACCAACCTAAAATGACAACTTTCTGCCACCCTCGCGACAAACCGCGTTGGAAAGTCTGCAATCACATGACCACTTTACAGAGCGCAAGCAGCACCGCATCTAATGTCAGCTTAAACGTAATTAGAAACTACACCTGCGACACGCACAGCGTGGTTTATCTCCTTGAGTGTGACATGTGTAAATTGCAGTATATTGGCGAGACAAAAACACCCTTCAGGCAACGGTGCAACAATAACAAAGCTCATATCTCCACATTTCCTCACCTTTCAATATCAAAACATGCGAACGTCACTGGCCACTCATTCGACCATATTAAAGCCACGATTCTTGAATCCTGTTTCCCAACGTATCATGACAGGAAAGTCCGAGAATCTTTTCTTATATTTAAATTCAATACAGTCGCACGTGGTTTGAATGAAAACGCTGGAAGACTGAGTTGCTTGTATCATTGTTAATGGTAACGTTTGTGCACTCGATACGGGGACACAGAAAAAGATGACACGAAGGCAAGCGCAGTCTTCGTGTCTTCTTTTTCTGTGTCCGCGTATCGAGTGCGCAAAAATTACTGTTAAGATGTCAAACGAAGTAGTCCGCCTTTCCGTGTTGTTAAAGTTTGTATCATTGACCGTGTTCAATATTACTGCCGTTTAACCTCCCACTTTCTCTTTTGTACGTGCGTACGCAAGCTATAGCTCTCTTTCAAGATTGCGCGCTTCCCACTTGTAATGATGTTGTACGTCAGCCAACAGATATTCGTACAAAGCTCTGATACATTGTATTTCAATTGCGTTTCTTCGATGCTAGCATTTCCGCCCTAATGTGGTGCTTCAGTGAACTCCCTTATATGCTATTTGACAACAGCCAACGCTGTTATTCTGACGAAGGCCGGTCCTCCGGCCGGAACGTTAAAAACCCTTTTTTTCGACGTGTGTTCCCTTTTCTTCATATATATATATATATATATATATATATATATATATATATATAATATATATATATATATATATACGCAAAGAAATGCTGGCAGTCTGCACCGCCAAAGAAGTCATAGAGGAATGGTTAGAATTTTTTTTTCTGTTAGTCAGGTTACATTTTTTTTATTATTATTAATTACGTGAGAACCCACACCCCGAAAGGAGTGGGTTGGGTCCCCTCTCTGGGCGCGTGTTTTTCTTTCTTTCTCACGTAATTAATAATAAAAAAATGTAACGTCACTAACGGTAAAAAAATTCTAACCATTCCTCTATGACTTCTTTGGCGTTGTAGACTGCCGGCATTGCTTTCTGTATTTCCTAACGAGCCCCTCATTTCCAAACCCTATATATATATTTATATATATATATATATATATATATATATATATATATATATATATATATATATATATATATATATATATATATATAATATATATATATATATATTTGAAGCGGGAATATGAAATGTCCCGTCATCAGGCCATAGCTCAGTCTTATGACTCTCTAATACTGCCTTCGTGCTTCGTCTTCGTCGCTGCATTCTTTGCGTCCATCATCATATCATCGCTCGTCGTCTTTCTGGGACGCAACATCATCGCCATCGTGATTGATCCGGTTCTGGCCAGGGTACCACTCGCCGAATAAACGTCGCCCGCCCAGTCTCCTGGCATTACCTCTCAATATATATATTTATATATCTATATTTATATTTGCGTGGGTATCTGTATAGCGAATCGCAATGGGAAAGTAGCGCTGGCTACCACCCGGAAACGTAGGGAACAAATACCGTGACATTAATACCAGACAAAGTGGAGAGGCAACATCCCTGCCGATAGCGTAGGTGGCATCATACCAGTCCTGTATTCTGTAGGTCGTCGGTTCGGAACCCATCCTGCGGGCATTTTTTCCGAATTTCTTTCAAAATTCTTCGTCTGTTTCAAGGACGTAGCAAACGCTGTCCCTTGCTTTTCGAGGCATTCTTGTCTGCCAACCTTTATGTATATATATATATATATATGTGTGTGTTTGTGTGTGTGTGTTTGTGTGTGTGGGTGTGTGTGTGTGTATGCGGTATGCGCCGCATCTGATATTCTGCTACCGCTTTGCGCTTGGGTCCTCTGCAAGCTCTTCATTATTTCTCACCTGATCATCCGTAGCGTCCATTTCCTCTTTGGTGGTCTCTACGATGTCAGTCGTCAAGTCAGAACAAAGAATGGCATGGTCGTCCCGCGAGACGTAAATGACGGTCATCACATCCGTTGTCGTGCCGCAACACGAACTGTACATGTTTATCTATTCTTGGAACTCCGTGGTCCAACTGAATGCTCATGGTTGTCGGCACACCTATCAGCGCTATATTACCACGTGTGAATCCCAGGTGTATTCGTTATCAAACAGTTCTGCAATTGATAACACATGTAGTTTTTCGTTTACCTGGAAAATTCGTTGTAGCCTTCTCCTGTGTAGTTGCAAGGCCTTATGTCATTTTTAGATGTACAGGTGACTTAGACGTAAATGCAGTCGTTGCTGTGGGGTGCGAATTTATATTCTAATGTAAATATTAAATAATTCTGGCCAGAGAACTGACTCTTGCGGCACTAGAGAAAACACCCCACAATTACCTAGGGGAAATAGCTTTTGTGCACGTACTGTTTTCTGTTCGTTGCGCATGCTATGACCCAGTCAACTATATCCGGACGGATGCTAATATCTTTCATTTTTTAAATATATGAAATCAGGTACCTCGTCACAGGCCAAGAAACGTCCATCAAGACGATATCAACCAGTCCAAAATTGACCAGAGCCTCGGAGAACTTTTCCACAGTTGCTGGAGTGGATTGAACAAAATTTATTTGTGCCTACATATGGGCGTTCTTGCGCGCCGTGACGCGGGCCGGCGTACTAAGGATTAGACATTACTAGGTCAGAGCCATCGGCCATCCGCTTCTGGCTCGCGAGTGTCGCCACTTTTGAGCGCAATGAGGACGTGCTATACGGCCCATGGTTTATGTTCGTGGTCGTAGCTCTTCACAGCTTCTTCCAGCTGCAGCTGGATTGTTCTGGATGCCGCTCCCTACGGTTCTTTAGAGCAGTCCCACAGGATATTGTACTGGTCGGCAGTCCCCCTACAGCAGACGTTGCACCTGTGGGTGGGGTACACTTCTGGGTGCATTCGGTGCATCAAGGATGGTGTGAGGAGCCACTCGGTCTCAAGCTGTATTAGATGTACGGCCTCCGCCCGGCTCAACCCCGGGTACGGGGGTGGGAGAGCTTTGCGAGCCAGGCGGTAGGCCGTCGTGATCTCGCCGTAGTTCCCGATGGGGTCTTTGGCTCCGAACCATGCGGGGCGGCCGGCGGCGGGGTATGGATAGTTAGACCTGTTGCCGCCCCTTACCCGCCACGGTGGCTCAGTGGCTAAGGCGTTTTGCTGCTGAGCACGAGGTCGCGGGTTCGATTCCCGCCCGCGGTGGCCGCTTTTTTGATGGAGGCGAAAAGCAAAAACGCCCGTGTGTACGACATTTTAGCGCACGTAAAGATCCCCAGGTGGTCAAAATTAATCCGGAGCCCTCCACTACGGCGCGCCTCATCGCCTGCGTTGCATCGGCGCGTTAAACCCCGCAATCAATCAATCAATTGTTGCCGCCCCTTGTGCCGCCCCGTTGGGGTTCGCCTTTCCCGCCGACGTACACTCGCACGGATGCGCCCGGAACCACTTGATCCTCACTCTTTTTTCTTGCAGTTGACTCCGCGCAGCACGCGCGCTCCCTCTTCACAGATGAGTTTCTTGGCATGGTTGCGCACCGCCGTTCTTGAATCGCTCATCACCATACGGCAGTAGTGCTCGATGATGGCCGGGGCGACGGCGATATTCTCCGCGTATTCTTAATTTGTGCGTCTAACGATCACCGCCGTCCGCACAAAAACCATGGACGCTTCAATGACATCCCTGGCGAAAGCCTCCTTCGGAATTCAGGTTTCTCGGTAAGGGGTCTACCGTTATATTGCTCGGGATCTCCTCTGAGATGGAGAATTTGGCTTTCTCGTCGTCCTGACGTCCGAGACCTAGGTCTCCGAGTATCATCCTCGCGGCGGTGGTTGTTGACATGCGCTGCTGCTGAGCCGTGCGTTGCGCCTCCGCGATCTGTTCAGGTGTAATGCGTAGTGCCAGCTTCAAGAATCGCGGCGTGCTCGTGGACTCGAACCAACCCAGCTCCGGCTTCTATGCGTTTCAGATGACGGCATTCATCTTGTTCCGTTCGTGTTGGAGTCAGTTGTGGGAGGCTGCTACGTACGCGATGCGGCTGATGACGAAGGACTGGACGAACCTGATCAGGCGGTCCTCCTACAGGCCGGCTTTGCGCGTTTGCGCGACATGAAACTTCCGACGAGATGCATCGTGTCGGCCGCCTTGGCAGTGTGCCGGTGATGGTTTCACCGGTTCTTCTGTACTTCTATGAACATGCCCATGACTGTGATGTTGGCGTCCTCGGGGATCGTCTGTCCGGACCGCGTTACGATCGTGATCTTCTGCTCTCGCCACTGACTGTTTTTGGTGTTTCCTTTTCGTTGTGGTATAATAAGCCGCCCCGACTTGCTTCGAGAGCAGACGAGGCCAGGGCCGTCGAGATGGTCTTCGATGGCATTGACGGCCTTCAGCAACTTCGTCTCGATCTGGGAGTCGGTACCACCGGTCGCCCTTATCATTATGTCGTCGGCGTAGAGGGTGTGGCGGACCCCCACTTTCGCGAGCCTGCCGGCAACATATGCCCTTACTAAGTTGAACAGTAGCGGTGACATCACGGACCCTTGCGGTTTGCCAGCGCTTCTGTGATTCTTGTTTTGCAGTTTTATGTCGCCAGCTTGCATTTCGGAGATCCTGTCCCTCAGGAAGCCCTCGATGTAACTGTAACTCCTTTTGACCATTTTCAGCTTGGAGACTTGGGACACAATCGCCGAGTGTCTTAAGACTTTATCAAAGCTTTATCAAAGGCTTTCTGCATGTCAACCCCCGGGATTCTCCTTCTTTCTAGCGAGATGCCGGTGTCGTCCACGATCTCGTTCTTGAGCGGGAGCATCGCGTCTTGTGTTCTCATAATTGCGTGCAGTAGATAATCTCCATGGGAAGCCATGTTGCATACTGTGAACTCAAATACTTTGTTCACAAAACGTATTTCAAAATTTCAATAAAATACGTTCACGTAATTCGTACAAATGCAAGTAACGAATATCGGTCGATAATGCTTAACTAATAATATGCTACCGTCCGTGAATGCCCAAATCACACGTGCTGGCAGGCATTCTTTAGGTACTGCACTAGTTTTAGGTGCAACATCAAATATTGTTACAGGGAATCTAGCTAGAATTTCCGCATACCTTTTTACAAACAATCGGGACATCATCAGTGCCGGTAAATTCTTCCCGTCTAACCGTGATAATAGCTCCATTACCCTTTCCAAGAATACATTTTTTTTAGGTAGGAATGACTTGCTACCGTCATAATAATCGCACTTGTGACCATTGAAAAACGCTCTGGAAATAATAAATATTAGCATTTTCTCTTTCATTTTTATCTTTGACTGGGGTCTATCGTTCACGTCTTGATCAGGAATGCGGTTGCGTTTGATTTATATGAACTGATAAAATTTATGTGTATTCTCGGAGGCAAGGGGGCCTAATGTCATAGTTGTAATATAAATCCCTAGCGTCCCTCAACTTAGACACCAAAGTATCTCATCCATCGTGCAAAACAACATTAGCTATTTCTTGCTTTCTTCACCATTCAATTTTTCGTTTTAAGTGAACTTTGGATATCCAGCGGTTGTGCGCCAATCTTTTTTATTGGTCGTAGGGTTTAACGGGACGACGCAACGAAGGCGATGATGCGCGCAGTAGTGGAGGGGACCGGAATAATTTTGACCACATGGGGATCTCTACGTGAGTTGGCATCTGGTACACACCGGCGTTTTTACTTTTCGCCTCCATCATAAAAGTGGCCACCGCGGTCGGGAACAGAACCCGCATCCTCGAGCTAAGCAGCGCAACGCCTTAGCCACTCAGCCACTGCGACGGGAGCGCTGAACGTTTTAAAGTTTACCTGGAACAAAACTCCGAATGCAGCAGTAGCATCAAAATTTGAACCTTGTCCACAGAGAGTTTTCACTGCCATCGCAAATGATAGAAAACCGTCTAGGTAATGAACAAATGGTAATAATTTGCTGCAGAATGCCTCTTTACAACTATGGGGTCAGATATAGACGGCTTTTTCTACGAGATAAAAAAGAATTCGAACGTACCAATTTGTGTTTGAAAAGCCATCAAATTTATTGTCGTCGGGATTTAAAACTACTGGAACAGATAATGACATCTCTTCGCGATAGTGAAATCGCGGACTGTCTGCGCAAGGGAGTAAGCAAGTGACATATCTATCAATATTTCACCACTCTTCAAATATATCAAACCATGTTTCATCGATTCTCAATCCACGGCAGGCTGTTTGAAATCACCGGTGATAATTACGTTTCCATTCTGGTAATTCTATAAATGCTCGTACAGGTCTATCAAGAAAGCAGCTGGAGCACCAGACGGCCTACTAGCTCCTGCAAAAATAATGAAGTTACCATGAAAACATATTTAAATTGGTTTTGTGGCACCTACAAATATCAGGCAATGAAACAGACAATACTTCGCGCTTATCAAGGATTGGAACATCAGCCTCTCATGTTTGAGGGTCTTTTCGATACCACGTGTAGAAAGGATGAAGTATGCAATTATGTGAAACATCAGGGTGTAGTCAAGTTTCTAATATCACTGCCACGTGTGGGTCGTAAAAGAGCAAAACAGCTTCAATTGTTTTTGTTTGCTGCGCGTGTACTCAGGACAAAATATGCAATTAGTTGAAACATCAGTGGGCGCAATCATGTTTTTTATATTGTGGGTTGTTCATCATGTGGGTCGTAAGAGAGGAAGACGTGCTTCACTTGATTTTCAGTTTGCTCAATATACACACATCCTTAAGGAAAAGCAATGAAAACGTCTTTTTTCCCAGCAATGAAAGAGTGCTGGTCGAGGACCAGGCGTAGGTTTCTCGGTAGGTTGGCGTCTCCGTAGCAAAGGGTTGCGCCTAAGGTGGGTGGTCGTTTTACCAGATGGGTTAAACGGAGGTTAGCGAGGATTGGCTGCCACAAAACGTTCGTTTTCTGGTCGTGTAGTCGCATCAGTTTGCGAAATATTCTTTTCTTCTCTCGGTTGATTTAGGCACTCCTACAACACGTACAAGTGAAAACAGTCCCTGCAGGTTATTATCCTTGTATAGGCAATGATGGGTTCTTAGCCTTGCTTTGCAAACCATGCAGGTGCAAACCAAATTCTGACATATGCGAAGGAATAGAAAAAGGCGGAAGCGCCGCTACGAAGAAATATTTGAAGCGCACAAAGTTGAAAGGCGCGGGAGCCAATTTATGTTCCGGGCTTCAATAACTTTGTGCTAAAGAGATAGATTTACTTTCAACACGTGCTGTCCATCGAATACGATTTAACTTGGTGTCTGTGTAGATTATTCCAAGCGCGTGAACGTGTGATGAAGTGCTGGCGCTTTATCAGATAACACAAGTCGGTTTTTTAAAGCAAAGCTTTTTACTTCTACACTTCAATGGTTTTTTCGCGACCATGGGTGTCACCAGAAAACTCCCGCGAACAAAGAAAAGAAGTTACTGGCAGCGCCAGGATTCGAACCTGGAACTAATGTAGTAATGGAGCGTGATCCCGTTGTCCTACAGATTGAGCTACGAGCCCACTTTTTTTCCGTAGACAGCGGTTGAACCGCTACACCAAATTGTTTTTTTTTCTTTATTACCAGTCATCAACACACACTTACAACACAAAAATAACCACACTGCATTTGGTACAACAAACAAAGCCTAGCCGTGCTTCCGGCTAGGCTTTGTTATATAATCATCTTTTTAGAGAAATTAACGGCTCTAAAAAATCTTACCCATCTGGTTCTGGCTGCTGGACTCTCAGCCCCTCAACGAACTGCGTGACACTCTCCCGCAGAAACTGCCGGGCCGGTTGGGCATCTACGTCGCCATGGAGCCACGCCATGCGCGCCCTCCATATGCTGTGAAGGCCCAGGAGCATTATTAAATCGTAGGGGACTCCTTCGTTATTCTCTGTGGGTAAATACGGTATACCATGCGGGGTAAGTGGGAAGTGTTTGTGTAAAGTTCGCTGCATAACATCCCAAAAGTGAACCGCCATCCAGCAGTGTATAAAAAGGTGATCTATCTTATCCGGTTGTTTACAAATTGCACAGTCAGTACCCCACATTGTATCTAACCCCTTTTCTTTTAACCATGTTTGCACAGTAAGTGTCCCCTAATGAAGTTGGAAAAAAAAAGGACTTCACCCCCGGTTTTACAGCCATACGCCTAACTCTTTTAAGTACACCCTGCCCTGAGCCTTCTTTGTACAGTTCTCTATATCGTGGTATCGGGAACAGACTGTCGCAAACATCTTTAAATAATTTTGTACGTGACACTACTCAAATATTCCATCGAAAATCGAGTTGACAGAAACCTGAGCGACATGACAACTTCTTTAAAATACCCTGAAATCCTTCCCTGTATGTGCAAACTGGATACGACAAATTCCAGCAGCGCTTGAGACCTGGAAAACTGTTCGCAAAGCAGGATCGCTTTTATCGCGAAGATAAAGGAACCCATTCACCAACTGGCGGACAAACATGTGCGACAACCCAAGCCCGCCCTCCTTGACGCGTCGAAAAAGGTTATCTCTACTGCCACTTTCACATGTAGATGACCAGATAAACACAGCAAATGCACGATGCATTTTCTGTACACTCAAACGCGAGCAGTGCAACACTTGCATAACGTACCACACTTTGGCAATAAAAATTAAATTACAAACAGTCGCTTTAGCAAACATTGAAAGAAAAACCCCTTTTAACTTTTCTGCCCTGTCGCGTATATCCTGCGTTCGGGCACGCCAATACAGTTCGCTGTGGATTTTTTGCAAACGTGAGCTGGAAAACGAGTTCCGTTAAGTATCTAGGGAAGCTACGAGCCCACGTGGAACGCACCATCGCATGCAATGTCACAGTATCAGTCAATATGCTAAAACATGTGGCCTCCAGTGTTCACCTCCAAATTCAGAACTTGTTGTCGTCCGGCCTGACGGTAAACAACACATCATCGAAGACACTCAAATGCTCTTTCATGGCCAGGCCATCACTCCAAGCCCCATAATCATGATTCTTGGACTACATCTTGAGTCCAACACCAAGAGTGACGAATCTTGCTCTGCTTTAAAGACAGCAACAAATAAATATACCACATAATCACCCGAGTTGCCACCAAGAAGCGAAGCCTCAAGGAAGCCAACACACTTCGATTTATTCAAGCTTTTTTCCTCTAGAGTATCACTTACGCCACCGCTATCTTCATCTCGGCAAGGACATAAAGATGCTTGATATAATGATTATAAATCCAGTTAAGTGGATCACTGGTCTTCCCATGAGTTCGTCCACGGAGATGCTGCTTAGGATGAGGCTCCACTACACGGTGAAGAGCTAATAGAGGGCCACCTCTACAGCCAGAAGCTCCGATTGAGCAGAACTTCAGTGGGACGCGGCATCCTTCACAAGATTGGCTGGGCAGCACAAAATGTCACTCCCGAACTCTTGTAATATGGACCCTGCACACCACGAGGGCGCCGACAAGGACGGGCCCAAGCCCTCAGCACCACCCTCGGTGTGGATTATGCAGTTAATGCACAGACTCCTCGCAATACCGAGGGCAGCAGTACGCCACCATCGTGGCTAGCACCACAACCAACCTTCTTGCATGTGTCTCACTCAAGATCCAACATATTACGGCAGCAGAAGAGGCAACCATCGCCTTGGCTATCACTCAACCATAGGTTCGGAATGTGGTCACCGTTTCCCAATAAGCCTAGCAGAATAATCAGTTTGTGTGGGTGTTTCAAAAGTTATATGTGTATGCAAAAACCTCTGTCCAACCGGTTCTATTCAGCTTATCTAGACGCCTGCTCACGCTTCCATGGAGGGCGACAAACGCGCCCACCAACAAGCCTGCGCTTGAGCCCCCCCCCCCCTAACGTGGAGCTGGACGAGGACATTCAACCGCTTTTCACGTTCGGGGACATAACCCAGCATTATCATTTTTAGAAACACACCCTACCCTCGCTGCACTCTGAACTTTCCACAGATCAACTACCCTGTGGCTCATACCATTCGATGCGTCTTGACTCAATGCACCCCAATTGCCGCGATGCTGAATGTATATTTTGTTCACAAGTACGAACACTCCGCGACATAATCAAGGGGTGCGACTTTAGCATTGCGCACTCTCCTCTCTTCCCGTAAACTGCCCAACAAGAGCAATGCGAGATGTCTCTGTCCAGCTCTGTCTGCCTACCCAGCTTCTGCTGGTGGACAGAGCACAGCCGCACGGAATGCATATGGGCTCCAGTGAAGAAGGAATCCCTCCCCTGGACCACCCTTTGTGTGGTTCCAAAATCTGAATAAAAGTATTTCCTTCTCGTCCTCCTCCTCCATCTCTCGCAGATTTCGTCGCCTCTGTCGGCGGCGGCCGAGACGAAGAAGTAAGATCGTCTAACACCGGGTTTGAGCTCCCTTTATTTTGAGAAAAAAAATTTCAACTCTTGTGCTTACACAATACAACTGAAACACCGTTCATAAATCATGCATTCTTTTAACTTTAAAAAGAGTATCTCGTTGAAGTTATAAAGGGTGTAGTTAAGTGAATTTTACTTGCCTCTGGTTTTGCAATTTGAAGAGCCGCGTGACTGAATTTAGGTGCTGTCGCATGGGTAATCGTTGTGGGTGACGCTTACACCTTTGCTTTTCATGCACATTCACAGGGTGGATTGGCGCGGATTTTGTGGTTGTTCTTCTGTGTACATATTTTTAAAAACGTTTATGTGTGTGCACATAAAAAAGTTCGAAAAAAAGGCGCAATGATTCTTTTGATAGTAAGCGCTCGTACCGTCGTCCTTCTGTGTCCTTATTTCTGTTCCTTCCGTATATAGTTTTTTTTGTAATTTTAAATGGACCACCAACTTGCACGACAGTGCACTTTGTGGGGCCTTCAGTTTGGTTGGTGGTTATGTTATGTTTTCTGCATTCCTGCAAGCAGCAGCAGCCACCCCTTCGATGGCCAACTTGTTGCTAGTGATCACAGCATTTATTTTTTTTCAAACAAAATCTCCTAAAAGCGTATTACTCATCAGCCTAAGAAGGCGGCGCTCCATTTCTGTGGCGCCGGTGGGCCTGAGTTTACTCTGGGAAACCACACAGATATCACCTAAAGCGAACAATGTGTTTTGACCCTCATTTTGTAAGCATCATCGGAATTCCTAAAGTGTGACAATCTTTCTCTAGACTAATTGTCCTTCTTTTTGAGAATAATTATAATGTAAATCCTCAAGTTGATGCACCCTCTACACCTAAAACTCCAATGTTTTTTTGTAGATGTTTATGATTCGTCCGCTTTCAACTCATTCCCTCCTATTTATTGTCCTCTTGGGGCCTTTGGGTGCATAATAAATAAATCGATAGATTAAATAAACACCCCATACTACGCGTTTAAAGTTGTTTTATAGACCCCGAGGATGCGTATTCCCCGCATTAGTGTAGCGCACAAGACTCCCCCACCTACACATAAAGGTCTCACAGAGTATACTCTTCATAGCAGTGGCGTATGAGCATTTAACTGAGCGCAATTTGTTTATTTTTACAGTTAACTTGAAAAAAAGCGGTCATCTGAGTTCTCGGTAGGGCGCTAAAAGTCCGGTGAAAAATTGAAGTATGCCAGGGGAAGTCCCTGGCATTTTACTTGTAAAAACAAAACTTCCCGGCTGCAGCATTTGGACAACAATACAAGAAATTTGGGGCCCGGATGAGCTGTATGTAACACTAACATATATATCCATTTGGTTGTGCTGTTTAAATCAATTGGCGTCAAAGACAATGGTCGCAAGTCATCCGCGCTAGTACGTAATAACCTGCAAACGTCTGAGGCTGCACATGATATAAATAAAAACGCAATAGCTGTCGTGTGACCATTGTGTTCGGGCCACTTGAGCAGGGGGGAGAGAGATCTCGCTGCATAAACACGGCATTCCGTAGCATGGCGGGAACAATCAATACTTACCCTGGTTAAACCCGCATGACTGGCTAAAGTCATAGAATGTGAATAGGAAAGGTGGACGCCATTCACTGCGAGCCCTCATTCTGCGGAAGCTATCGCGTTAAGTGTATGGAGTGTCTGGGCCATAACGTTAAGTGTCTGGAGTGTATGGGCCACGTTTCGGCAACTCTCGCTGCAATTACGTTACTTTATTCAGTAGAAAAATCAAGCTGAAAATGCTGTCCTCCTCTCTACATCCTCCTCGTAATTTCTTTCAAAGTTTCCTATGACACTGAAACCAGGTGGATTGAGTTGACTGTAATGCGGCACGCCTCGCCAACGTTCCAACAGAATCCGTCGTACACGCATTTACTGGGCCGGCCGCATGATTGCCGTAATTTTTCTTTGCTCAGTTGAATATACGGAACCAGGCGTTTGTGCTTAGAAGAATGTGGCTTTTTTTAGTTTGTAGACGGTATAAGGTTTGCGTCCAAGTGAATCCACAAAAGCACCCAAGTGACGCTTCGATGCCTGGTAGGCTAGTAGAAAATTCTAAGGTTAAATTAAAGAGGGGATGAGTTGGCGAAGTTAGCTTAACTACGAAGGAATAAAAAAGAAGCGAAAGTTTCTCGCACAACGTAAAACCTAGGTTAGAGAACCACATTTTACGCTGGGTAAACCACCATAGCTCCCAGAGAAACAAACGCACATTTGCGATTGCTTTCTTGCCTCATGTAGGCGGCCGGAAGAAATGAGCCATTTGTGTGAAATTTGGGTGACGCTTACTGAACCAGCATTATTCAAGAAATACTTCTCCACGTGCTGCGAATGCTACAACTAAAAAAATTAATACATTATAAAATATATACTATAAATTTGGGGGCAGCAGTGGCTAATGACCGAGTGGTATTGAGCCTCATTTCCATAGCTTTGCGATTCGGTAGTTCGAATCCTGAATATGGAATGTTTTTAATTTTATTTATTATATTTGCGCGATTTTGTCTTTATGAATTAACAAATTTTGTTCTCTAACGTTTATTGCTCCACGGCCGAGTTCGCAGAACGAGTGCAGACGTACAGGGTAGCAGTGGCGAATTCAAGCTGACTTGCTGTTGCCACAAGCACGACTGCTTGCTGCCGCATTTCCCAATTACCACATCCTTGGCCTTATGCAAACAAACCTCTTGCAATTCAGGCACGAGGCTGGCAAACTCTTAAAGGTGGGAGAAAGGCGCATCACATTTGAACGTCTCGAGTGCCTCGCAGGGCGTTCATCTACTTCGTATCCCTCGGCTAGTGAGGGTTACGATTCCAAGCCGCGCTGGCATGATTATTTCACGCATTTTACAACCGATAAAGGCGCATCACATTTGAACGTCTCGAGTGCCTCGCAGGGCGTTCATACACTTCGTATCCCTCGGCTAGTGGGGGTTACGATTCCAAGCCGCGCTGCCATGATTATTTCACGCATTTTACAACCGAAAAACGGCAGAAGCACGGTTTGCCGCTTACTGAGGTATCCAGAATGCCTTGTCAAAAACCAAAACAGTACCTGGATTGAAAGAAATTCTTGATATCTTCTAATCACAGTAGCACCTCGTATAGACGTCGCTGTTTAGGTGGTGCAGCAACCTCAGACCTTGCATGGTAGTTTTCATGCGTTCATGCTTTATCAAATAAATACCGCCTTCTCTATGAAGTAAACGATTGATATTTTTATTCGAACCACTCTACGCTATTTAAACAAAAACAGAAGTTTTAGGAATCCAATTCCGTGTCCCTGTAAGACAGTGCAGCAAATGTGCAGGAGGGGAGCAATTGACTATCCGATAGCCATTAATTTTCTGAAACGTACATATCTGCAGTAATAACAGCGCAGCATTTCAGTTGAAATCTGGATAGACCACAAGATCTCCAAAAGGCATACCAATTGCTTTACAGAGAAAAATCGGCGCAGCTTGTAATTGTGCAAGGCTTGAGATGCACCAGAGCAGGCACGGCCCTTGCACCTAATTGGTTTCCGAACATGCTGGTGGACGTTCTCTATCGCTGGCAGGCACGGATCGCTTCGACCGCAGCCTTTCACAGCTCACCCAAATTGGATCGTTATAGCTAGCGCTAGACCCCTTGGCCACGCCCACATACGAACTCAAAGAAAATGCCATTATAGCTCAATCAGATCCTCTGCATTTAAGGGCAACCCAGTGGCTGGATTGCCCGTTTCTCGGCTCAGAAGTCCCTATTATCATTCTTGGCATTTCCGTTGCATTGTTTTGTGGCTTTGAGGAATTTTATTGCCGAAGACAGGCAAACCTCGAACTCGAAAGCTCTGCGGTTATTAAAAGTAAATGTGGATGGTGACGTTGCATGCTTTTAAATTTCGCATTGAAGACTAGGGCTCTTGCACTAGCTTATCACGTAAATAGCTGCGGCTGGTATAAAGGACCAAATTCTTGTTTTAGGTTTTCAGAACTCCCTCAGGCAAAACTGTCTTTCCGGAGTCACTGGCGACGTGTTTGCGAATTTCAATGTTGCCTGTTGAAATTTTCCACGAAAATCGAGTTATGTGTAAAAAATTACTCCGCAGTGTACGCCGCTGTGAGATATGAAAATGATGTAGCTCCAGTCACTTAGGTATAGGTATCGTTTATTAGAATACCTTTATTTCAAGCTTTCGGTGAAGAAATGACAATTTTTGTAATGGAGGGGAAAACAAGCTTGATTCAAACCAAATAGAATTGTCAAATTCCACGCTATAGTACACACCTCGAGGCAGCCTTTATGACAATTATTTCTACCTCCTAGAAAAAAGGCATGTTGTTTAAAATGTGCAAGGTGCGCACTTCACACAAAACATTGAAGTAACGTTTCATACAACATGGAGGCAAATACGGGGTAAAGGCGCACAGTGCGTGCACATTTCGCTTTGCGTTCTTGCACATGTCTTTTATTTAAGTCATGGGCTCGCCGTCCTCAATCGTGCATTGTCTGCGCTTTTCAGTGATACCATAATTATAGACATACCAAGGAACTGCCAGTACCGAAATTGTGTGTGATGCAGCCATGAAGTTTAAAGGAAAAGCGCCACTTGTTTCTATGTAGTGTCATGCACTGCTTTAAAGGGCCATTCTATTTGCCTTGGTGCACCCCGTATTTGAGCATCAGTTGTTGGCATTTACTTTTTTCTGCAGAAAATGTAGGCCATGCAAATACGTAAATAGGTTTTGCTACTCATTTGTGTCTCAACCTGAGTGAAATGCACATGTAGCAATCCGAAAGAATGCAAGTTGATTTCTTGTATTTTCTTATCCTAGGTGTATTTTTAAAAGAAAAAATGTTTCCAAATTCGGATCTACGTTGGCAATTTGCTGTTTTTCAAACTGCCTTTTATTTATGTTTACCCTTTATATATTTAATTTTTCTTTAAGAAAATTATGATTTTCATATCAAGCGTTTTCTAATGGGTAGTGCGCCATAGGTAAATGTTTTTTGAAGTAAATTTGCATTCTTACCAGAAGATCTATTTTTTGTTTAAATGTTAATATTTGAAATTTTACACCGGCAACTTTGCAACTGTTATTGGTCGTGCATTCAAGAAAGGTGGTCTTTCGGCAATGATTACATTTGCAACGGTGTAATAATCAATGTATTTGAAGTGCTAACAAATTCGTACAAAAGTCACTCAAAGTTAGAACTACATTAAAATACTTCAATCTTAAAACAATGGCTCTTCTTACCGGCTTTCAGTCTTTGGAAGAGGTATGTTTTGAATAATTTATTATTAAGTATCGTACTGCTGATATCTGCAGCGAATGTATGCAGAACTTTCTTAAGGCTATCTCAAGTTTACTTTATTTTTGCGGATTAAAATTAGGTCAAGATCACCGCGAATATACTGTAATGTTGTAAGTGACAGTGCATCTGTCACTTACAACAAATGAGTAAGTAAATGAACGACTTCTGCCACTTCATCGCCTGCTCACGCGTAGTTATACTGCCCAATTTCTCTGTACTTGGAGTCGTGCATGGTACTTCACGTTGTCCTTTTGCCGCGGTAAGCTCAACGTTCTTCTCGGTCCGAACACTGGGCGTCTCTCTCTAATGCATACAAGCGCTATGTCGCTCTTAGGACGTGCTGCTGGTTTGGGAATGTCATAGTAAATTAGCTATCAATTCCGTCCTCGCTTTGGAAAGCCTCAAGAACTCTTCCGAGCTTCCATTGCACCGCAGGCACGTTGTCATTATTAGCAAGCCTTTTAAAGCCCACACCCTGTTGGGACAACGACCATGGAGAGCAGTTTGAGAGGAGCGGACGAGAAGCAAACACATTTCCTTCAAGCGTTTTGAAAGCTAGCGCAGAAGATCCTCACATGCACTCCCCCACAACTCAATCGCGCTTCATGCACCGCAGAGCCAGCCATACAGTCGGCTGCTTGCGCTGGTAGTCTCCAGGAGCGTTTCCTGAAAAAAGAGTGATCAATTGAGTGCTACTGAATTCTTACTATGTTCGAACAGGCTTATTCGAGGCAGCATTTGAAAATTGTTTTTATATAAAAAAGTACGCTGATCAGCTGCTTTTATTCCAGTGGTTTGTCCGAGGCTGCGCTACAACGGCTCCTTGTTTGTCTGGCTGACACGTTCCCAGTGAAACCCCAACACAGAACCCCTTCAGTGATGAGCTTGTGGCTATTACGGCGAAACCGTGCAGAGTCTGGGAGGGTCTTCATGAGGAGTAAGAAAAACTGTTTTGAAGAGCTGCGAAGTTTTTTGGCATTGATGAGGGACTGTTGATGAGATGCCATATCTCGACGTAATCTGCCTGAATGGTCGTGCCACCATGAGTGAGTTTGTTTGCAGATGGCCAGCTAGGGTTACTGCAAAAGAGAAAACGGACATGAAGATGTTCACAGAATGTTGCGTAGAGCGGCACTAAAAGGGCCCGCCGAAGTCTTCGTCCACAAAATGGAAAGGCGGTGACTCTGCTAAGTGGTAATTTTGTAGTGGTACCACTGCACCCGACGTAAGAAAAACACGCCGTTGGCGACATGGGAGGTATGAAGAAAAAACCGTCATTGTGTCTCGCCTTCTTTATAAGATCCAAAATATGGCCCACAGGTCCACAAATGCAACTTGAATTGCGGCAAGCAGAAGACGTACGCTCATGCGGTAGTGATAAAAAATGGACACTCGGTAGCAGAATTGCATGTTTAACAATCTCTGCCTTATGAAGGTCCTATAGGTGACCTTCCAGTCTGAACACGCGTCTCGTTCAAATATATTCCTAAGATTTTAACATAGCCCACATATTGTCTATTACAAAAACCGCATACAACGGTAAGACTTGTGGCTGTCTATTCAAAATATATATAAATACTGATGCTTCAACCACACTTTGAAACCTGCAAAATGCACACGACAATATGATGCTTGCCACAGACTGGATCGACGAAACAATTTTATAATAAGGTAACCACTATAAGGTGTCTATGGGACTTTTCTGGAAACTGAATGCTGAAAATGGTTACTAAGACCAAAAAGAAACCATATTGATGGCTTGGTGTCACATTGACTTGCGCCATAAAAACATAATCAGTAATAAAGTCATTCATACCAACTGCGGTGGCACAGTGGTTAAGGCGTTGTGCTGCTGAGCACCAGGTGGGGGGTTCGATTCTCGGCCGCGGCGGGCGCTTTTCTGGTGGAGGCGACAAGCAAAAACGCCCGTGTGTACGAAATTTCGGCGCATGTTAGAGGTCTCTAGGAGGTCAAAATTAATCCGGAGCCCTCCACTACGGCGCGCCTCATCGCCTGCGCTGCGTCGGCGCGTTCTTCCCTACAATCAATCAATAAATACGGTAATTCATACCTGTTCTGTAGATCATTATACCGCAAATTATGGCACGTCGATGGACATCGCCGCAGTGAGTATTGCTCCACCAGCCACGTAAAGTTGTATTGAGTCACAAAAACGTTATAGATATGCTGTTTCGCTTTCTTCGGCCTGTAAATTATACCGCTAGTTGCAGTTTTTTATTTACCAAAACCGTTCAGAAGCCCGCTTTTGCAAAATGAACAGTTGGCATGGCCTAAATGTTTTATTTGTTTTTAAACGACTGCACACGCATACCCCTCCTGGCATTGTTATAATGGCCAAGAATCGCGTGGTTTGGGTGGAAAGATTTCACTATCGATATTGCTCTTCAAAACGTTTCATGACACCGCAGACGTCTTCTTAAAACTCGAGCAGAATAGGCTGAAACTGCTACCCTTTGTTTCAAAGAAGTTAACTTTGACCTTAACTATACTAGAATCATAAAGTGCTCATGAGATAGCATGAAATAAAAGCACGCCTTTCAATTTTAAACCAAAATCTTATCTGAGCCAGCACAGCGATCATCTGCTTGTAATCGAGTGCTTTGTTCAAGGTAGCACTCGAACACATCCTTCGTTGCCGGGCTGACGGGTTCCCTGATAAACAACAATGACGGAGCCCGTTCGGAAATAAACTTGTGGTTCTTACAGCGAAAACCTGGAGAGGGCGCGGAGGTATTGTTACCAGCTACAGCAATTGTTTTCAAGAGGTGCGCTATTATGATAGTAGAAAAAACTGCGCGTAAAAGACAGAACCGTGACAAGTAGACAGGACAAGCGCAGACTCACAACTAACTTTATTGAAAACAATGAAGAAGAATATATGTCATTTCTGGCACATGCGCACACAGAAGCCAGTTGGTTTATCTTTTCCTGTCAGTTCACCATCCTCTTTAAAAATTGATATTCATTACCGTACAAAGCAACGGATGGCACACTAACACAATTTTTGTCATTCCTGCGTATAAAAAACGCCTCTATCAACTCTCGGGCGATTCGATCACGGCCTTTGCCCAGCACTGTAGTTTCATTTATCAACGGCCGACATGGTTTATCTTCACAGGCAAGACAATGGTGCGGGAGGTGGGACCCTATTTTGTTTTTTATCGAAAGCTGGTGTTCCCTCAGGCGGTCATTGATGCAGCGCCCCGTCTGCCCAATATATACGTTCCCGCAAGTGATTGATTGATTGATTGATTGATTGTGGGGTTTAACGCGCCGACGCAACGCAGGCGATGAGGCGCGCCGTAGTGGAGGGCTCCGGATTAATTTTGACCACCTGGGGATCTTTATCGTGCGCCGAAATCTCTTACACACGGGCGTTTTTGCTTTTCGCCTCCATCAGAAAAGCGGCCGCCGCGGCCGGGAATCGAACCCGCGACCTCGTGCTCAGCTTCCCGCAAGTGAGCGCTATAGAATACACAACCCCCGTTGCGCAACGCACAAACGGTGTAGCATGTTTCGTTTGGCATGCTGCGGCCTTGTCGGATCCTTTTAGAATCTTGAGGCATAAGTCAGCCTACTTACGAGGGGCAGAAAAGACTACCGGCACTCTGTGCCTGTTGGCCACATTCTTCAGGTTGTGCGCTACTTTGTGGACATATGGCAAAACTACAGGAGTTTTTCTCTTAGGAGCGTCAACCTCACCGGTCCGGTTTCTTATGCCGTGTGAATAAATAAAAAAACCCTTAATGGGTGACCGGCGCCTCAAAAGGGGCCACTCCCTACAAACCATCACCATTTCAAAACCTGCAACTATCTCGGTGTTTTGGTCCTTAAATCAGAGGATAAATAGAAACGCCTTTCCTCCCAAACTGTAATCCTCCTCTCCATGTTCTTTGCAGGAATCTTTGTTAAATATTTCGAGGCACAAAACTGCGAATAGGCGAAGTGTTGGTTGAAGTCAACACGCAGCAGCAAGCCAGAAATCTCCTGATCCAGATCCGCAAGGCATATCTGGAAATAGGTTTCACACCACACCACCGGAGCTTCTCCAGATATCTGTGCCAGATCTGCTAAGTGAAAGAAAGACCAGTCATATGGAAAGCCTGAAATATCAGATCGTTAATGCTGTCAAGAGAATCACTACCCGTCGTGAAAATGTGCAAAGAAAACAAAGCCCACAATCTTGACATTCAAAAGATCGAAGCTTCATGTGCACATCAATACTGGTTTCAGTAGGTGTGGAGAAGGTCCGTACACACCAAACCCGCACCGCTGCCTCAAGTGCCAGCAGTTCGGGCACGGTACAACGTCTTGCTTCGGAAAAATGGCCAGTGCGAAAGGCGCCGTACATGACCAACCCACTGGAAAAAAATTGACTACACCACGTTTATCTGTGTAAACTGTCAGGGGCTGCAGGCGGCATGGTCCTGCAGATACGAAAATTTCCAAGAAAAAACAGCTTCCATTTGAACGTCACCGAGAACATATCCTTTGCAGAGGGGTGGAAGGGGTTCGCCTTTTTACCTCTGTGGAAGTACGCTGACGCAGCTCAAAAGGGGCGGAGCGGCATCTCGTTTCGGCGGGTACCCATTGCCGCGGGCCGGACATGGTTCCCCCTTCGTCCCCTCTGGGTTGTCTTAGGCAGCCCTAACCGTCACCACATCACCTGCTCAGCCAGCAGCTGATAGGCTGTAAACCACATTCGTTGGGGATGCCGCTGCATAAACTGTTTCCTCTCCACCGGCCCAAAGCACACGCGACGGCACAGAGGAGATGGACACGTTGGCACACGCGGCAGGTCTGATCCCTGCCGCACCGCCTCTGCCACCCGGGGTGCTGCTGCGCCCTCGGCGGTCTCGGTGCCAATGAATGGCCCCAGGAAGGGTGCCAAGGCCAGGGATTTCGGTACACAAGGCCATCCCATGACTTCGGATGACGCCATTGACATTACGTCGTTCCGAATTGCATGACAACGAAAGAAACGGGCTGCGGCGCCAAGGTCAGAAGAGAAGTAAAATAAACCCCTTTTAAGAGTTCAAGCCCCGAAAGTGTACACATTCCAATAGATCTTAACCGAAATAGTGGGAGTGAAAATATTATGATGCCTTAAAAGTTTTGATGATTTCTACAGGTCACTGAATTCCAATCAGCCAAGTGTGATGTGCCTTCAAGAAAGGCATTTAAACTCCAAACACACAAATTGCTTGAACAATTAAGTGGTATTTATGAAGTACAGAGGTGGTATGGTACATCCGCAGGTGGTGTGGCCATTGTGATGAATGGCCACGCGAGCGGTTGACCGCGCCATTGAACCAGCAGGATATGCAGCAACGACGACGAGGAGGAGCAGCCGCGCGGGGTCGGGATCGCGAGGGCTCGAACGACGACGGCTCTAAGGCGAGCGGCGGAACAGGGCGCGGTTCGTGGGAAACAACCCCGTGGGACGCCTGGTCCACGGGCCACCTGGAAGAGGACGGAGGACAAGAGGACGGAGGACAAGCACAGGGCAGTAGACGCTGGGACGTTAAAGACAGGACGGGCTTGGGTCACACGGTCACGCAGCCCATAGTTAGAAGGTACACAAAATAGTCTCGTAGTTGGGAAGGTCCGAGAACAATGCCCAATAGGCAAGGTAGTTCACGCTCAGTCGCGACGCGTTTCTAACGGCTCTAACAGCAGGAACGGCAGCGCCCAACAGCCGGAATGGCGCGTCAGCAGTCGGCGCACCAGCACCTCGGTGACAGCGCCCAGACGAGCTCTCGAGTCTTGGCGGAGGGTAGCGCGGTCCCGTCTAGGGTGGCCCAGGCGTCTCACGGGGTAGTTCCCACGGACTGCGCCCTGTTCCGCCGCTTCGCTTCCAGCCGTTGGCGTTCCAGCCTCCGCGATCACTTACGCGCGGCCCCTCCTCTTTGTCATCGTCGTTGTCGTTTTGGCTGGCTCACTCGCATGGCCAATCACTCTCGTGGCCATTCGTCACATCACCCCCACCTTAAGAAAGTTGTTAGGGGATCCAACAACTATTCTACTAGTCACTTCCCCTGGTCATGGTCACAGCGCACTCACGCACAGCATGCCGTCAGAAATAGTCAGTTGCATCATGGCTTGTCGCTCCTGGTTCACACGCATGGAGTAAAGAAGCGGACCAAAGGTTTGTTCTCAATCTGCCAGTCAGTAGCTTTCATTAAACCATGTCGTTGAGCATGTATGCAGCGGCAACTTGTCCGTCGTTCTCTGGCTGCAGATGTGGCATGAGCGCACAAACCGCTTAACATCATTTTGCAGATCCGGCCAGTAGAAGTTGTCTAAAATTCGCTGACCAGTCTTGCGAATGCCCGCATGTCGAGGTGTGACGTTCTCATGTGCCGCTCGGATGATGAACTCCCGGAAGATTTTCGGCACTACCATCTGCTTCACCGTCTTTCCCTCTGCAAATTGGCACTCTCTATATAACAGGCCTTCGCTTTCGAGGAAAGTGTAGCGGTGACCTCGGGCGGACCGAGACTCCCTCCCAACTTTTCGGTAACAGGACCTCAAAGTGTAGTCGTTGCGCTGCTCTTGGGGTAGTTGATCTCGGTTGTAAGGAGTGCACGAAGGCGGTGGCACGTTGGACCGTGGGGTCTGCGGTCGTTCAGTCCTTGCAACAGCGGAAATCAGATAGCAAGGCTCCGAACGTAGTGTTCGTCCCAGGCTGCTCTTCGGTGTTTCCCTGTCGCCAGCCACTTCATACTCCCAGTCACGATCTGGGTGGTGAGGCTCCCTGACGCCTGGAATATTGCCGAGAATCAGGTCGTATATGGGACGACTCATGCAGGCTGCGGTGATCTCTCCCACCAAATAGGGCGTGTGGACCTGGATCTTTGCTTCTGGGACTTCCTGGACGGAGCCGTGAAGAAGAACAACTCGGCGTGTCACCCCAGTCAAGCAGTTGTCGTCGACCATATCTCGGCGGACGATGGCTGTGTCACTTCCAGTGTCTCGAAGCACGCTGGCGAATTTTCCTAGCACTCGTCCAGGAACAACTGGCATTCCCTTGACGAGAAACGGTGAACTTCTACCGCTGGTGTTAATATAGTTGGAACCACGTCCAGTTGTGCGCGACATCTGGTCCCTGTGGAACTTGGTTTTTGAGACTCTCTTTGGAGGCTCGTAAATGGCACATGTGATAACTTTATCTTGGTCTCCTGACCCGCTTCGACAATTGTCGGAACTGCCACCTGGGCGGGCATACTTGGAGCAGTCTTCATGTTCTTTGGTCACAGTGCCACAGACTTGCGCGCGTTGTTCAGGATGAGCGCCTAAGAACACTTCTGTGTTGCCCTTCCCCGGTGTGTTGGCTGCACCCTTCATAATGTCCGGCGCGTCAGTTGGAAGCTCCCCTAAGTTCCCAAAGCTCTGTGCCTCCAGGAAACGGTCCGTGACGTCTGCCAAGGCATCCAGGGTGGCACACTCGTGTTCGTTCAAGAAGGTTACGAGTCTCGTGTGGCAACAACAGTAGAATTGCTCCGAGAATAACAAATCGCGGAGACCTTCGTAGGTCTTGGAAATGTTGGCCATTTCCACCCAATGATCGAAGTAGCTCGAGAGCCTCGCCGCAAAGTGCTTTCCCGTCTCGCCATCTTCAGCCCGGGCATCCCGAAACTTCTCCTGGTACGCCGTAGCCGTGAATCGGAACCGCTGGAGTAACGCTTTCTTGACCTTGGTGTAGTCAAGCGACTCCTCTGCAGTCATGCGGCCAATCACGGTCAGGGCTTCCCCGGACAAGCACATATTCAGCCCGACAGCCCATTTGTCCTGCGGCCACCCCTGCCCCGTCGCCACGCGCTCAAAGCGCTGCAAGTACGCGTGTAGATCGTCGCGTCTTTCATCAAACAGTGGTAGGAGCTTCTGCGCATTCACGACGGGCACATTCGGGTTGACTTCGTTCCCGGCAGTAACGGCGTTGGTGCTTTGTGACCCTTCTTGAAGACGAATCTTCAACTCCAGGATACGCATTTCCCTCTCAGCAGCTTCACGGAGTGCCTCTCTTTCAGCTGCCCTCTCTGCACGCTGCTCCGCCCGCTGGGCTTCGATCCACTGGCGAAGTTCCAGTCCTGAGAGACCAAGCTGCGTCCCGATCGCCGCTAGCTTCTCGACATCCATGCTTGTCTTCAGTGACGTGTTCTCACAGCACTCAACTTCTGCAGATGTTATAGGTGGGATCCTGGCAGGCTCGCCACTTTTGTTATGAATGGGCCAAGGACCACGCAGGTGGAGACGAACGCTGTTAACACGTTGACGCTATATTTCACGAGATGAAGAACAAGCACACGACGGGAGCATAAGATGCGATGGGGAAATTACAACACAGTCTGTCGGTACACAATACACTCTGGCAGTTCGGGAGGTCTGAGGACAATGCCCGGTGCGATTAAGCTCACATTCCGTCGCGATGCGTTTCTGGCGGCTCAACAGCAGGAACGGCAGCGCCCGACAGCCGGAACGGAGTGTCAGCAATCGGTGCACCAGTACTACGATGACGGTGCGTGAGCAGACGCGCTCTCGAGCCTTGACAACGGGTGACAACGGTCTTGTTCCAGGTGGCCCGTGGACCAGGCGTCCCACGGGGTTGTTTCCCACGAACCGCGCCCTGTTCCGCCGCTCGCCTTAGAGCCGTCGTCGTTCGAGCACTCGCGATCCCGACACCGCGCGGCTGCTCCTCCTCGTCGCGTTGCTGCATATCGTGCTGGTTCAATGGCGCGGTCAACCGCTCGCGTGGCCATTCATCACAGCCATCATTGCCCAAAACTCCTTGGCCTGCCTTTCTGTGCAACTACACACCATCCTCCAGGCTGTTGCCATTCAACTATAATCTTATATAGGCTTATAACACTATGCTGTTTATGCATACCTCCTCACCTATATCTCCAGAGCTCAGATTTCGAGGGCCAGGTAGATCAGCTGCCCGAACCATAGATCTGTATAGCGATCTCTATTCTCCTAACTCACTTTGGGGGTCCGCTCGCACGGATATCCGAGGCCACCTCATTGAGTAATTCTTAACACCATTAAGAGCAGTCTTTTCCACCATAAACAGTTAATATACTATAAGACCCAACACCTATTTATACCTTGACTTGGTTATTGCATCTGCACTCTTCGTTTCATGTCTAGACGGGGATGTAGGTACTGACCCATTTGGTATTGACCACTTCACCACCTTACCAACATATCTAGGTAAAGGCCGAAGCGTTACACCTTCCCAGCACAGGTTCGATGAATCAAGAACACACTGGAATACATTTCAAGAGGCCCCCAAACTACACTACACGTAACTAAGACACCTTTACGTAGAGAAGGCAACCCATCTACACACGGCGCACATCCTCGACCGCCGTAAAGTCCATTCCCCACGAATCTGGTGCCCTGCGCCACCAGAGCAGGCCGTGGTGGAATAAAGACTGTAGGCGGGCGCAGGAGGCTCAAAAGAAGGCGTGGGGTATCCATCGTCGGTACGCTACGTCAGAAAACCCCATTTAGTTCAAAAGGGCAAATGCTTTAGAAACACGTGTGCACCGTGACGCCAAACAAGATAGTTTGGCTTTCATTGATTACATCAATAAACTCCTAATCATACACTCAAAACCGTTGGGCAAGAATATTAAAACTCAATGAACAACAAATGCACAGCCTGCCTCTGGTCAGCACAAAACAGGATACACTCGTAGACCAGGCTGACATTCGCACACCACTTCCAACCCGTGTCCAGTACAGCACACTATACAAATACTTTCATAAAACACGATCAATCGGCCTAAATGAAGCCTTTACTAGATAACAATATTTCAACATGTTCTTATAACTCAAAGTTTTCACTGCATGAGGTGAGGGCTGCGCTGAGCGCTTGTGGAATGATTTTCATAGTAGATGCGACAACTATGATAACTATTCCACATCCAATTAACAACGCACACTCTTAATCGGACACGTTGTCCCATGCCTACGACGTACGCATGTATAAATACGGCCGAGCCACTTTTCGTTTCGTATGTGAACAAGAGACCGTACGGGCACAGAAAGGTAACACAATTTATAGACTTTGTGGAGATTGTCAGTTTGTTGCCGGCAATGTTATTTTCTTGCAAGACGAGTATTCGTCAAACTTGGAGCTAAATTTTATTTCGCGATGAGTACGGCCCAGCCGCCGTAACAAATATCCAGCAGTTCGTCACGTTAAGAACCAGACTGGCTTCATTTCAGTGCGATCTTCAATTCAACCTCCGATTTAAGCCCTATAGTCTCAAAGCGAAGACACTAAGACTCCCCCGTCTAGAACGGATCTTTTTCGGAAGCAAATGATCTCGCAAACTGAAAACAGGCTCCTGCAAGCACGCATACTGAATACAAAGGCCACTGTCATGCGCCTGCAAATATCTTGCCATCTCCACGAAGTGAATGATGATGAGATGGGCCAAGCTAAAATGCTTATCGGTGAAACCGTGAAACATTGTTATAGGTCTTGATGGCGCGCACCATCTGTATGAGTGAAGGACATAAGGCGCGTTCGTAGCCATCCTTGCGCGTCTTGGTTTGTAGCACAGTGGGAATTGCGCCACGAACCTCCCGTATTGGCCAGAGAGTCGTGGGATCCAATCTGGGCGCCACCGCTTCAAGACCACCACTCCCCGGTCGCTTAAGACTTCCCAACGTTCTGTTAAAGAGCCCGTCGACGACGTCGATGTTTGTGGTGATTATGTAGGGTTTGTTTGGGACGATGAGAATCTCCATGGCTAAGTTGGCGAATTCGGTGTGTGACTCTTTCGCCACCTAGGCCGTCGCCTTCTGCAGAACGTCTTGTGTCGCGTACCCCTGGTACGTGTCTTGAGCTCGCAGGAGACGAACGACAAGCTCTTCTTCTTCCTCTCCTCTTTGTTGGGTCGCAACGAACACGTTGAACGTTTTGACCTCTTTGGCCAATCTTTGGTTGGCCAATCCCTAGGGGGATCCTGCCGCAATCATCATCATGGTGGTGTGTACAGCAGCAACGAGGGTCGGGACAGGGCTCGGGCAAGAGGAGCTTCGCCCCTAAAACGACGTATTCTTCGCCCAGAAAAACCTAGAGAATTATCTCCCTCTCGACATCTATGTGCTACTACACGCGAACTGTGTGCGAATGCGGCGCGTGAGAAGAGATAAGAAAGTCACGATGCCAAGTTCTCGTTGCTACTCCAGTGGAATGGCCTTTCCAAGCAGTCCGATTGTGTGTTCAACCTCTGGTCGCGCCATCTGAAACCAGGTGAGTTGAGTGTCCTGAACCGCGGCTTGAACTGTAACACAGCGCGGGCGCAAAACACTGACACAATGGCCTGCACAGTGGAGAAAACCGTGCGCAGAGGTGCTCCTTACCTGCAAAGTGAACCACGCACAAGTGCCATCGCCGCCCTGTCAAAACTGCCAAAACTACGAAAGTCTGTTTTGGCACAGGCGGAAAGGGGAGCCACCAAAAGCCTGCAAGACGCCGAGGATATCATAATCTTCCCGCCTGACAAAGGTAACGCCACCGTTGTACTCGACCGCAATGATTACCTGGCAAAAATGGGCTACTCACTGCAAGACGATTGTACGTACTAATGAGTGAACCGTGAACCCAGGAGATAAATTAAGAGCGAACAGAAAAGTCTTTTAACGTGTGTCTTCAAATATGTTCACCCTCAAAGCAAGACTCTTATGTCACAATGGTGCCAAAAACGAAGCCGCGGATCGAATGGTTGGTGCTGCTACACTCTTGAATACTGTAGATATAACCACATTATTCTACAACGACGTGAAGCCACACATCAGACAGCAACTTCGCAATACATGGGAAACACGAGAGTGAACAAACAGACAGCATGTTGCACGTCAGAAAACCGTACTTGGGACCAAACACCATCCACACACAATTGATACACTGAAGTGCCCTTGGCTAAAATACGGATAGGGCACAGACACGCAACATCCTTACGCCTTCTCACTCGATCTCCAAGACCTCTGTGCAGCAGGTGTGGAGAGGCGCTATTAGTGATCCACAAGCTCATACAATGTAAGGCACAAGTCCGAACACTGGCGCAAACACTTCAAACTACACAGATGACCTATTCCACCACACCCGTCACACTTCTTAGGACCGAGACCATGTTTACAAACATTCGTTATTATGAATTTCTTACCGACGTAAAATTTTTACATCTTATTTCTTATCATGCATCTTCACAACCCGGCCCTTTACACCAGTCATCTTCATTACGTTGTGTTTAACTTTGTTTATTTTTACTGAAAGGTTTTACTTTTACATTCATTTCACTCTCATGTAATCACTATTGCTTGGCGGTCTTTGCCATTAGTTTACCTTGCGCCATACAATTTTAAGCATCAGTATCGTATGTCACGATGGTTCAGCCCCAGCCATCTATGGTGTTAAAGAGACTCATATGCCCAACGTTCCTTTATTTTGTAATATACCCAATTTTGTAATATACCCAATTATCAGTGGTATAACCTGTCTGCACAGCATCCGGCGGCCTTTTGTAGGGACCACAGAGTCCTACGTGGAGGATTCTAGGCTTTTTGGAACGATGCTACGGGTCGTGAACATCCGGGACGATGACATATTGGTGTCTTTCGGGTTGAAATAAATGTGTACGTGTGTACCTGTGGACTTCATGGTCCCGAGCTGTGAGAAGGTGCTCGAGAACGACTAGACGTTCGCCAGCTGCACTGCTATTGAAGTTGCTGACCTCTGCTGCCTTTTGAGCTTCTTCTGATTGCTGAGCACATCATCATCACCATAACCAGCATATCTATGCCCACTGCAGGGAAAAGGCCTCTCCCACTATTCTCCAATTACCGCAGTCTTGTGCCAATTGTGACCAATTTATTCCCGCAAACCTTTTGATCTCATCTGCCCATCTAACTTTCTGCCACCCCTGCAGCGCTTGCCTTCTCTAGGGATCCACTCTGTTCCCCTAATGACCAACGGTTATCTTGCCTTCGTATTATCTGCCCTGCCCACGTCCATTTCTTCTTAATTTCTACTAATAATGTCCTTAACACCAGTTTCTCCCTGACCCAGTCCGCTGTCTCCTTGTTCCTAATAATAAACCTATCATTTTGCACTCCATTGCCCACTGAGTCGTTCTCAAATTAAGTTGAACCCTCTTAGTGAGCCTCGAAGTTTCTGCCCCGTAGGTGAGTACCGGTAAGATGCAGCTGTCATACACTTTCTTCTGCAGGGACAATGCTAGGCTGCTATTCATTATCTGAGAATGTCTGCCGTATGCATTCCACCCCATTCTGGTCCTTCTAATCATTTCTGCCTCATGGTTGGGATCCGGGGTCACAACTTACGCTTAGTAGATATATTGGCTTACGACTTCCACAGCCTCGCCCCCTATCTCAAACTGCTGCGCTGTCCCCAGGTTATTCATCATTACCCTGGCGACAGCACAGCAGTTTGTTGTTGAGGGCGAGGCAGTGATGCTGAGCAACTATTTTCTTTTTAACACGGAATTTTACTGGCAGGTGATCGGTACAGAGATTGGTGCGTCAATTTCGGGACGCACGCAGACCTCGCTTGAGAAGCCGCCGAGAGGACCACCCCAAAAGCGTTTAGTCATCGTCAAAAAATACTCGTACGCTGCTTGGATGACTGTTTCTCTGTTTTAAAGCGGAAAGACACGCCAGTACTCTTGCCACACCTGAACGCCGTCCAGCCAAAGATACAGTTTAGGATGGAAGAGGTGGTTGACGGCCGCATCGCGTTTCTCGATTTTGAAGTACACAGCAAGAGTACAGGCTCCGTATGACTGTCTACCGGAAGCCCATGCATACCTGTCGATACTTGCATTTTCGCTTCCGTGCATCTGTTCGGACACAAGCGCTCTGCAGCCTCGGCACTCTTCTCACACGCGCAACGTCTTCGCTGTTCTACCAAGGCACAGACGTCAAAAAAAAGTACATAAGAGAGGACCTCGCAAACAATGGCTACCCAGAGCCAAGCCAAGCCAAGCAGTTGTTGGGGGCTCCCACTTGGGCTCCGGCCAAAAACAAGTTTTTCAAGGGAATTCAAGTAGTACAACGATCGAAAAGGCTCGCCAGAAACTAATGAAGCATCCTGTACCCTGGACAAAACAAGATTATTCCTCAGGAGCCCCTGGAACCGTTGAAATCTGCCGGAAAAACAAGTAAGGCGGCGGTCAAGCCTCACCACCGAATTTTGATTGAATCCGGCTGAATCGTCACCCTCAGCGATCATTCCTTGCCACAAACTTCCATTGGAACTTACAATTAGGCTAAAAAACAAGAAACTGCGTCTGAATTGGCCAAGAATTTGCGAAGAAAGTGCAAAAACCGACCATGGCCGTTTTGTGTGTGGGCGCAGCCATTTGGTATCAGTGTTGCCAGCGCAGACTTCGGAATCTGCTAAGTTTGATGAAACTTGGAATTTGACTTGGCTGCTACGCAGCTTCCCTTGCTCCTGGCTCCAGTGACTAGTGGATTCGCGACACTGAAGTGGAGGTGTGGTTTGTGTGCCTTCAACGACCAGCGCAACGCCTGGCTATGACAACTGGTCATCGCAGCTAGTTCACTTCGCAAGAGTGGTGCAGCGTGCGCCAGTCGGTTGGATCACGCCCGTGTCCCTCTCGGGTGCTGTGGGTTGACAGCGCCCTTTGGAAGAGCAGCCGCTCACGCATCCGGTCGGATCCAAGATTGTTGACTCAATGGCGTGGCTTCCAACGCTACTTTGATCATCGCCGCATCGCCCACCAATCAGCGTGGGAAGCTACCATCGGCTACCTTTGTAAGGGACGGCATCACGGGTGGCTGCTCAGTTTGGTAAAGGTGCGAAAGCGGTCTCCAAGTTCGCTAACCTACCTGTTTTGTGCAAGTAAGACTTTGGCGTTGTTGAAACAGTATCCCCTTGTCAAATTGCTGCGCACTGCGGCCAAACTTTTACTTTGATACATGGCTGGCAACGCTAAGGAGATTATGAAGGCTCTCGAAGACTTCAAACGAGAAAGGAGAACTGAGTTGCGGAGTGTGAAAGATAGTGTTAAGTTTTGTAGTGATACATGTGACGAAACAAAAGCGATCGGTGCCGGCCTGAAGGCACTTCGACAGGAAATAGCTCATCTGCTCGAAGCTAATGAAGCCCTTCAAGACGAAAACAAGTGCTCAACGCGGAGAGTTGACGAGCTGGAGCAGTACACAAGGCTAAATAACTTGGAAATAAAGGGCATCAGCTCAGACGAGGATCCTGTTGACGTTGTCAAAAAAATCGGCGACGTTCTCAAAGAGTCCGTTTCTAGCCATGACATTGACACGTGTCACCGAATCCCAACGCGGAAGCCAGGCGAGACCAATATCGTGGTTCGCTTCGTCCGGAGGGATAAGCGCCACGCGCTTCTGGCTAAGGCCAGGAAGCAGAAGCTCACAACTAAGCAGCTCGGCTTGTCTCAGGCCAACGCAGTGTACGTCAACGAGCATCTTACTCAGGCCAACAAACAGCTGCTTGGTGCCGTTATTGCCCGCAAAAAGGAAGTGGCATGGAAATTTGTCTGGACGAGCGGAGGAAAGGTTTTTGCGCGGAAAGACGAACAAATGCACGCTGTGAGGATACAGGACTTGTCTGATCTGACCAAGATGACGAAATAAGAATGAGACGTTTGCAGCATGCTCGTCACCCCTGAATTGATACCATGCATTTTCCACCTGCCTGTATTAGATACAAAACCGATCACTTTAATTCTAGCTTTAGCAGTGTCAACAAAAATTGTTTTCAGCCTTCCATGTTAACATTCGTAGCATGAAAAACAAGGGAGACGAGGTTGATTTATTACTTGGGTCACTGTCGGTTCAGTTCGACGTTATGCTTTTCTCAGAAACATGGTTTGGCACTGACAGCGATGTGTGCTCCTTCGATAACTATGTTCACAATGGTTTATCCAGGCCCCATGGAAGAGGGGGTGGGCTTGCTGTATATGATAAAAAATGTCACTCACATTCTGTGATTGGCGATGTTACAATCACAAATTCCAATGTTGAATGTTTAGCTATATCTCTCAAGAATATAATCGTTGTTGCTATGTAGAGACCCCCTCAGGGTAACAAATCACAATTCTTCGATTTTTTGGAAAGCCTCTTCGATTTCCTCGACTCCACTAAGCTACCCTTCATTTTAATGGGTGACCTAAACATTGACCTATTATCGGACGGCGCTCATGCAAGGGAATTGCAGAGTCTCCTTTCCTCGTATGCATGTATTAATTATATCAGTTTACCGACTTCAATAACTTGCAACACGGCCACATTATTAGACATTTGTATCTCCAATGTACAGCTTCCGCACACTGAGTCTGGCGTAATATCTTCCGATATTAGTGACTATTTGCCGATATTTTGCTTCATACGCCTCAAAATAAATGCCATAACAAACACTGTTACCCACATGATCAGAGATTTCAATGATCTTGGGCTCAACGACTTTCACAAACGAATTGAAGATACTAATTGGGAGCCCGTATACAAGATCACGGAAGTCAATGCAGCATATTCTGCTTTCATAGATATGTTCATAACCCAATATAACACCGCCTTCCCACAAATAGAAAGAAAAATTATTCCTAAGAAGTTTAAGAAGCCTTGGATGAACCAATCACTTTACTCAAGGATCAGGAAGAAAAATAGCATGTATCACGCTTTTCTCAGCAGCAGAAATCTCGCTCTACTTGCTGAGTATAAAAAATATCGAAATAAACTCAACAAAGATCTAAAAAACGCGAAATCGGACTACTATGTAAGAAATTTCTCCCGCATTCAAAATAATAGTCGCAAAGTTTGGCGAGGGGGTCAACAACTTGACCAATAAAACCAAATCTATGCAACTTGATGAAATAATCACAGAAATTGGTAAATTAACTGGTCAGGAGCTATCAAATGCCCTGAATGACTACTTTATTAATGTCGCTTCTCCAAATTCTGTCACGCAAAGTCCTGTAAATAGCTCACTGAGCCTCACCACTCCCTTACTCAATTCTATAGTACTCGCGCCCACAACTCCTCAAGAAGTAGCTACATTGATCCTTTCTTTAAAAAATGACGTATCTGCAGGGTACGATGATATAAAGGTGATCCCGTTAAAGCACGTTTGCGCCGTTATATGCGATGTCTTGTCACACATTGCAAATCTAATGCTGTCAACTGGTGTTTTTCCTGAAGATCTCAAATTGGCCCGAGTCGTTCTAGTACATAAAGGAGGCAATATAAATGAACTGTTGAATTACCGACCAATTTCTGTTCTGTCTGTGTTGTCAAAAATTTTTGAAGGTATTATCAATTCTAGGATAGCCGATTTTCTGCACAAATATAATGTGATTGTTGATTCACAATATGGGTTCACGAAAAATAAGACCACAGAGCAAGCACTGTTAGTTGTTAAAGACAAAATAATAGATAATATTGAAAACAAAAAATGTACCCTTGGCCTATTTTTAGATTTTCGCAAGGCATTTGATTGCGTACACCATGAGACCCTTCTTAAGAAACTTTGTAACTATGGGGTTAGAGGTATTGCGTTGAACCTATTGCGGAGTTATCTGAGCAATAGGTCCCAATATGTTCGAACAAATAACATATCCTCTGATATACAGGTGGTTAAGCATGGTGTCCCACAGGGATCAGTACGGGGGCCGTTATTATTCATTACATATATCAATGACCTAGCTGGCATACATAACTCTCCCGATCTGGTGATGTACGCTGATGACACTAATCTTTTCTTCTCTTCCTGTTCATTACCGGCGCTTCAAAATATGGTCAATGCTTATTTAATCAACCTTCGTGATTGGTTACTGAGGAATAAGCTTAGTTTAAATATAAGCAAAACGAAATATATTATTTTCAAGCCCATCAACACCGTGGAAACTAATTGAATACATATTCATAATGACAGTATAACAATCAATCAAGTTTCTTCCCAAAAATTTCTTGGTGTGTGGTTTAATGAAAATCTTTCGTGGTCTGTTCATATTTCCAAACACACTTCGGAACTAACTAAAATTGTTGGCCTATTTTATAGGATTTCTAATCTACTGCCTGTTTGGTTAAAAGTGTCTATGTATAATGCCCTGTTTTTTTCAAGACTTTCTTATTGTAATCTTGTTTGGGGTACGACCACGTCTTCCAATTACCAAAAATTACTTGTCCTGCAAAAAAGAGCCTTGTGGGCTATTGAGGGATATTATGGTGCACCACGAAACTTACGCACGCAACCATTGTTTGTAAAACACTCCATATTAAAAGCCGACCAAGTGTATTATCTGCGGCTTCTTCAATACATTCACCAGAATCGCTTGTACTCTGTTACTGATAGCAACATAGGTTACAATCTTCGCGTAGTAAAACTAAGAGTTCCGCGAACGCGAACAAATTACGGTGAACAAAAACTGAGTTGTCAGGTACCCAATGCGCTAAACCAATTCCCCTTTCCTGATCAGTTTTTTCTATCTGGAAACATGTTCAGAAAAAAGACCAAACAGCATCTGATTGAAGGTGAAATTCTAATGTAAAAATGCAGCTTACCGTCTTTGATATATATGCGTATGTGTATGTATGTGTGTACGTGGATGTAAGTGTATATATCTATTGTTCTGTCTTTTTCACACAAGTACTTAAGTCGAATGATTCACTTTATTTCATCCGTATGTACGAAATTGAACTCGTACAAGTATCAATTTGTATTTTCCCATGATTGTGCACATGTTTTGTATTCTAGTAAGTGTTACTGCTTATATATTACTTTTTTATTTTGATTGCTGCCCATTCTATGTATTAAGTGTTTTTGCGTTTGCATCTGTACTACTTCAAGGCTTAGGGTACCGAGGCCTCGTCAGGCTTAACCGCCTTTTGCCTCGGTCCCCTCTTTTCTATGAAAAGGAAAATAAACTTAACTTCACTTCACTAATCGGCCAGCAACGCAGATCGGCAGATCCACCGACATCAGCGGGAAAGGAGCGGAAGCGCGCTGCTATTTCTATGCTATCGGTGTAAGCGAAACGCTATCACAAATCTTCATTGAATAGGACATCCAAGTTTGCCATGTGCTAACAAATAAACTCGGGCAGCAACATGTGCAGGCCAAATAGGAGCTAAAGGTGAAAGACATCCCGAGATGGTCTATAGGAATCCTTTGCCAGACTTGCGACTCAGTCCTATATTGGTGAAACCTTTAAATTTCAAGACAAGCCTAAAAAAAACAAAAGAACGGGCTGCGTATCAGCTCCTTTCTTAGAAAATGTGGACAAAAGACGATAGTCTTTATCGACATTTGCCAATAAATGCCTCTTTTCACTTCCCCGCTCACCTTTCAAGTTGTGCCTCTGCGTCGCGCTCCACTCAAGGTAAAGACGCCAAAGGTTTGCCTAAATCAGTTTACATTTACCGCGTTCCACTGGTCCAGGCCGGGTGTCTCGATGCGAACGCTGCCGTATGGCGGAGATGCGCGGGAATTGAGGCGCCTTACTTCAGCGTTTGTAGAACCACGTTGCCCTACTCCACATGATTTCTAAGCAGAAGGTCAAACGTATCTTTTTTTTTTCCAGTTGGGAGAGCATGAGTCGAACTAACTTGTTTCGCTCGGTGAAAAGTGGTGGATTGGGACTGGCACATTTGTTTATCAACAAATAGTTTTTAGGTTTATGTTTCTGAGAGATCAGAGAGATTGCTCTCTACGTACTGTGGTACAAGCCCGACTACGTGATGTCATTCCAGACTATGTAGTTTCAACTTCTGAAATGCGATGTGTACGTGTGCGTGGGTTCTTGCGGAAGTTGTGGATGCTTTTAGGATTTTAAGGGTTAGGTTTTCCTCGGAGTATTTGAGTAGTGTACCGCGAAAACGTTTGTACAAAGATATGATTGATGTGGGTCTGCCTGTTCCAGTTTATCGTCAGTTATATGCAGTGGGTTCAGGAAAAGATGTTCTAAAAAGAGTGAAAACGAATGCCAGTACGTTCATCTGTTAAATCTTTCTTCTTTAAACTTCATAGCGGCACGCTTCCAGTAAAACCCTGGATGCAGGAAAAAGGACTATATGTACACCCATGGACACCTAAGTGTAGACTATGCCAAAAGCTGGAAACAATTGAGCACATCTTTCTGGACTGTTGGGATGCGGTGTTTCACTGGGGCATCCTCCAACGAACCCTGAAAAAAGACTTACCATTAACGCCTTATGGCATTCGCTTTTTGCCCGTGAACAATGATGGAGGCGTGCCCTATGATATGTTCATGGCACTTAGTCTGCATTCTATGTGGAAAACTCGCATGGCGGTTCAAAATGCCGAAGAGGATGCTCGCACAGTGCGAGAGTACTTCATGAAAGCGTTGCTTATATAAGAGAAGTTTATCGAGTGATGCCGGAAGAGCCTGAGTGGTTACCCATTCTGGATGTTCTAGCGCAATTTAAGATGTTTTAAGCCACTTCCTTCAGCCGATTGGTGGCTGGAGATAGTAATTTGTGTACTGAACAGTGCGTGTTGTGTTGTCGCCAAACAGGCAATAAAGAAAAAAAAAGGTCAAACGTATCTAGTACAACTTTTTGTAACTGTTCCAGGTTGATTTCTTAAAATGGCGCCAGAAGCTATAGTGGCGCGGGCGACAGCAGGCGACGGTGGAGTGAATTTTTTTTTTGTGCTGCTCATGAAGTATTTATTTTCGCAAAAATCAAGCATGTATAATTTTTATAAAGGAACACTTCAAAAATATCACTCACTTCTTTAATAATTTTTTGTCTTATATTTGCTTATTATTTTGTTCTTCAAAAATGTTGACAAATATAAACATTACACCGGGCTTAGACGGGTAGATATAGCTGTGACTATATAGGACTATTGCGCAGGCCTTGCATTACTTTGGCCGCGTGGCTGAATTGAGTCACAGATGGACAGATTGACAGACACACATACAGGCAGACCAAACTTTCCGGGTTTAAGTAGCCCAATAAAGACAATCGTCTTTAAAACACCAGTGGCTGACGGCCTATCCCAGCTAAACGCCTTGGCAGAACACCAAAACGTAGCCCATATGCAAGCGCTTGGGACTCCGCCAGAGTCATTGCCACCGAGAATATATTATCTACGCGCTTACTCCAGGAATTATTCCGCAATCAATCAACCCCGCGTGCTCTTAATCGGACACGTGGGCCCATGCCCACGACATACGCATGAGCTCTGCAACGTCCCACGTATCTATAACTACGGCTGAGCCAGTTTTCTTTTCATATCCCAACGAGGGACCCGTACCCCAAGCAGCACAAGCATATACAGCTAAACATGAGCTGCCCATCTCTGGCCGGGTAATTTGTGCTCGGCCGTTGCTTCATCAGAGTGTAAAGCACGTACTCAAAAGTGGGCCTTGGCCGTGTGCTGACAGTTCTCTGGTGTAAGCTGAACAGCTGCTCACCTTTGACCAAAGCATCGCCAAGGGGCGTACAACCCCCCTTCGGCCGCCAGACTTTGCCGTCGTCTTTCCGTTCCTTTATTGGCCGCCGGCCGTTAAACTTTAACAACCCACGGCCGTTCAACTTTTAGAGACGATGGCTATTCATCTTTGCTTGGCGGCCAGCTGTTGAAACCGAGCCGCTCAGCCATTGTTGAACTTTAACCATGCAACATACTCGTCCGGCCGTTCCATTGCAGGAGTCATATTACTTGAGTTGCGGCAGCTCTCGTCCAGCCCTAGAATGGGTATAGCCAGGCTGTTTCTACATCCAAGTGCAGGATTTATAACCTCGTAACAGGAATCATTCGTGCTTTTAAGTAACCAATTAAAATGAGCAACTGACAAAGACTGTTGATCCCAAAATGTGGTACAGATTTATTTTCTCAATTGCTGATCCTACAGTGATGCTGCTTCTATTTCATGCAACCGCTACTGTGGTCATGGACAGAGTTCCAACGGAAACCGCAGCTGCCATGCTCGGGAGCACCTGCAGCACAAAACAAAAAGAAAAAAAGGACAATTAAAACTTTGCACAGCTGACACTGTCACAAAACTAGTAAGGCAATTCGGGGCCCCTACAGGTATTTACACTGATAATGTGCAATGTAGCTTGCTTTAAAGGGACCCTACAACATTGTTAGAACAGTGGAAGTAAAACTGCACGACGTTTAGATTAGCCTGGCAGGAATACCTGAGCCAAATCTTACGCGTGCACGTGAAGCGGTGAGCGCGCAAATCACTGTGAAAGATGCGGAAAAACCAACCACACTGTCTTCAATTTTGCTCTTTATGCACCCCTGGCTTGTCTTAAACAATGTCAATACGGCCATAGCTGCCCTATTTGCTGTCGCTCGTCAACTTCGCGGCTTATTTCTTGCATTTCCGGTTCGTCGGCGCTGTGTACCAACCTCTTTTTAGAGTGAACCTGTACGTAGAGTTTTGGGGGTTCTGTTGTGTTTTGCGTGCGCAACAAGTTTCAGAGACCGACTAAATATTCCCCGTTCTGGAGATCACTGGACAAAAAACGTAGATCACTGTGAAAACTCCCTACCAGACTGGGCACGCGCTTGCGACTAGACAGCGATGCCTGCTTTTTTTGTGGAACCAGACGAGAAATAGACCCCTCCACGCTACGGAGAAAAGAAAAAAACTCCACCGCCTGCGATATAGCGAAGGCCCCCAAAGAGAACACCGTGAGCCGCACCCCACTCAAGGTGAGAGCGCACAACTTTCGCGCGTTCAGCCGAGGTGCTCCTGAACTACAAATTGGTTAAAGAAAAGAAATAGTTTCCGAAGAAACAGAACCGGAGAAAGCATTTGGAAAGGTTTTCAGCCAGAAATCAGATAAAAATGAAAACAGGAAAACGCTCTTGTTGAAAAGCTCAGATTTTCAAACTATTCCCATGTTTCCTTCTTTTTTCAAAGGAAGTTGTACCTCCGAAAGGTTGAGCAGTCGCATTATGTATTTTGCCCTGTTCCAAGTGGCCCAGATATCGAGGTCATACGATAGTGCTGTGAAACCACCCAGCCGACAGGTGTTTTTAAAAATAGGCACTTAGATTTACGCGAAGGCGATCTATACATTGATGTTATGCGCCCCGGGGGACACATAAATAGAAGATATTCATTGATTTCGGAGGCTTAATAACTAAAATTGATTAATTACGTTTTAGTGGCTACAGTAATCAGATATACTGGGAAGTTAGACGAAATCATGTTTTTAGGCAGTTTCAATTGGCAGAATTTTTCTGGTTCATCCGTAGTCCGAGATATCAAACGGCGAAGTCTAATTGCCATTCGCATGATTACGCATGCAAGACAGTTTGCAACGGCGCAAAGCTCCTCCCTTCTGTGACGAGCCAGCTGTGTGCGGTGTTTAGTTCGACAAAAGCGTGCAGGCCCAGGAAAAAGTAATAACTGGCACCTATTCATTCTTGGCTTGCGGTGTTGCAATCTGCAGTACTCGGAACAACTACCGAAACACAGAGCAAAAGGGAGGAGTTTTGCGCCGGTCTTGACATCTAGCATGCGTAGTCTTGCGAACGCAATTAAACTTCGCCGTTTGATATCTAGGACTACGGATGTGCTAGAAGAATTCTGCCAATTGAAACTGTATGGAAACACGATTGCGTATAACTTTCCAATACAAACATGCCCGGTTACTGCGGCCGCTAAAATAGGTAATTAGTCAATTTTAGAGAATTAAACCACCTACACCAATAATTACCTCCTAATTATGTGTACCCCTGGGAGCATAACCTCACTGTTGAGGTGGTCTTCGCGTAAATGTAAGCGCATATTTAAAAAATAAAATAAATAAAAAATAAAATAAAAAAATAAAAACACCTAACTTTGATCACCCTGTACAAACAGAGCTCGTGCGATAAAAACCTGCATACGGTACAAAACACCTCCATTCCGCACGATGTCATCAAGAGCACCGACAATTATTTCAGACTTACTAGCCTCCTCCGCTGCGCCTACCACCTGTCCATCAGCAACGCTAGACATATCGAGCGTCGTCAGCATCAGTAAATTGAATTTAGCTTCGCGAAACACACCGTAAGACTGAAGTGGAAGCGGGAAATTGAGATGTAACATGTTTCTGCCCCGAACATTAGTCATGCAAAAAAATGGCCAGCAAAAATGAACTTACCGAACTTTCTTTGTCCGGGTACTGGAAAACGCCGCCGTTCGTCGATCGTTTGCAGCAGCATTTCGGCTTATCCTTAGCCTCACGTGTTCCCAAAGTGGCAAGCAGGATATCCACAAAGCCCGAACGCATGCCACAACACAAGGCTGAAAATGTTTCTTTCCAAATATACTACTAGCAAGCAATTATTTTGTCTTCACTATCCATTATTTTTGATTTAGCATATTCGGTTATTATTTTTGAGTCCTCGTTCATTTGTCCATGAGTGCACATGTATATACAGCACACTGTTCGGTGCTGGGTGCGTGTCCACGCATGAACTACGGAATTCCGGTGATTGGGCACGGGCGTGGCTAGGCCTGCGACAGACTTGAGCCGTTCACCTTTCGAAGAGCAGAAGCGTGCAGATTCACAAGCGGAAGGGACAACGTATGTTTCCAAAACAACTTTTGAACAACGGCTGCCTACGAAACACGAGTACTCTAGAACTAGACAACAGCCATTAATTATGTGTTCCCCTGCAAGCGGAAACAAAGCGGTCGCCTGCTGGCCGTGCACGAGCTGATCACCTTTTGTAAACCCGCTTTCAAGCAACAAGCGAGTACTCGGTGGCGGGAAACCTTCCGCTTGTCATTTGTTTGAACGTTGCTGGAGCAGGTGCCGTTCATCGCCGGTGGTTGATCCGCCAGATAACTTCTGAGTAACTTTCGCCAAGCGAAACGGTTAACGGTTTGAAACGGGAAACGTTTTGACGGTTAACGAGCAAAAGATGACCAACTTAACAACATTGGCTGCCGAAAACGTAAGCAGAGGATGGTGGCCGTATTCAAAGCGTTTATTGTATGTTCAACACTGGCCAGTGTGTTGCCGATGGCAGAACTTTCCGAAGAACAGCCGTAGGTTGGCCGGTCAAGATTCTGATTTGCTGTGCCGCCTGGGACGAGCCCCGAAACGTCATTTGCTTTTACCTAGTGTTTTTTTTTATCTTTTTTGGCCAGTGTCAGTTTGTTACTCTCCAGAAGAGTTTTCATCCAACTTTGAACTACACAGAGCATATCTGCGGGCGTGCCATTTCAGAACCTCCTTAAAAGTATCCCGAAGACTCAGCAGAACCAACGGAATGTAGCTGGACCAATGGGTAGCATCTGGCTGTGCCCTGAGTGCCTTCTTGAGGTAGCAGTAAAACGCTCACCGAGCCGATGGCAATGGAGTGGTACGCTGTGGTTGGGACCAGGAAAGTGCAAAGAAGGGTCAGCAGGATATTAACGAATGCGGACACAAACTCGCGACATCGGTTGTACTGATAGTTCATTGGACACTATAGCGGGAAACCCTGCCCGCAATGACTGCGTTAGCGATGGTTTCACTACGAATGTAGGGAAGAGAAAACGCCTCGGGACAACGCGTGAAATCAAGGACGCAAGATAGTAAGTATGTTTCCTTCTGAAGAAGGCCAGGGCCGTAAAATGACTATGTGGACGTTGTTGAAGCGCTGAGTAGGTCCCTTAAGCGAGGTAAAAGTGGATTTGGGGTGCCGGTTAGCCTTTGACTGCTGGAATACGAGACAGCTTCGTGTCCACTCCCGTACGTCCTTGTTGATGCCCTGTTCATTGGAAAGCTTAGTCAGCAGGAGTTGCGTGGCTCGTATTCCAGTTCCTATAGTCTATGGAAGGCATCGAACACAATGCGCTGGAAAATTGCAGACATGAGTGGATGCGGCGTGGGGTGGAAATATCATAAAGCTCCGGAGAAAACACCATGGAATAGCTACTGCACCAAGAAGCAGCGCGCCGGGATTTTCGCGAAGCGCTTTTTTGTCAGCGTCATCATGCGCCACTGATGCGAGTGCGGTGAAGTCGATGTCAGCGTAGTTGGGAGAACTGGAGTTTGAAGCGGCGATTCCTGAGAGCGCAACTGCGGCAGCGTTGTTCTTCCCTTGCACGTGCCGTATGTTCGTTGCGAATTCCGCGACGAAAAACAGATGACAGGTTTCACGAGGGGAAAATTGGGTGGAGTTCGACCGAACGGTCAGAGGTTTGTGCTCCTGTTTGTGCTCAGAGGTTTGTGCTCCTTCTTGATATCAAACTCACGACCATCCAAACAGTGCCAGAATTGGCGTGCAGCCATGTACATTGCAAGGAGCTCTGTTCCGAAACTTCTGTTGCATCACTCTACGGGTGACAACTTGAGGGAACAGAAAGACATGGGTTGCCAGGGATTGTCTAAAGCCTGTTGCAGGACAGCGCCAACTGCAACTTCGGATGCACGAGTCATTAGGCAAAGCGGAGCTCCCGGTCTCAGATACACTATAAGGGTTGCATGGGACAGCTTTATCTTGACATTCTAGAAAGTGGTGACTGCTTGTGGGGACCAAGTCAGTTAGGATTTTTTGGTTTTTTAAATGCAGCGCATTTCAGTAACTCACGAGTTCACCCGCGTTGACGTCCGTAGTCCGCACCGTCGTTGTCCCTAATATATAAAAAAATATTATTTGGCTCCCGGTTTCGATCCCGGGCATGGTGCTCTACACAAGGTGCTCTACCCACTTCGCCACAAAGCCGGCACATAATGGGACGCTATGAACGCGCCTTATATTGTTGACAGATTCAAATTACTGCTGACGAGCGCTCTGTCGTCAGCAGTTGCCACAAGTGCAACAACATTAACGTAACGCAAACTACTTAACGTCGTGCGCCCCCGGAAATGCTCTGCATTAGATCGTGCCCCTCGCGAGGGGTATGTTTCACTGCGTCTTCTCTCGGTGATGATGATGATGATATTTTATCATTATATTCCAATTCTAAGAACACGTTTTAATATATAAGGCAAACCTCAAGCCTTTGCCGATTCCCCCAGTGGGTACTGTTTTTAAAAATAGAGAAGAAGAAAAAGGAGAAAAAGAACAAGGAGAATGAAGGGTTGCACTCCACGCTCTCCGGTGAACCACTGCAAGCCCTGCGAAAAACCTTACTTCGCCTCTTAGTCGCCTGCTCATCCCCGTGAGTCTTGGTGGAGGGTGCGGGGTTTTTTCCTTTGAGCATGTCTGTCAGTCGACGGATGAGGGCGGTGCAGTTCTAGATGGTACAGCGGTTAAAAAGTTAGGAGGCCAAGAAACTCGCCGAGCTTGCCTATAAATGGTGGCTACTGAAAGTCTTGAATGGCTGTACGTTTGAAGGTGAGGGGCGAGTGACATTCTTATCTACACGGTTTTCGACGATGTACAGCTCGTGGGCATCGAACCCGCACTTGGCACTTTTCACAATAATGCTGAATTCAGCGAGGCGGATGAAAAGTTGGCGAAGGTGTGTTGTCTGCGTCGCTACTAAACACAAGTAAATGAACAATGTAAGCGAAGCAGAAATGTTATCCTTAGGTCACCACGTCAATGAACCGTTGGAAATATTGCAGAGCGATGGGAAGGCGAAGGGCGTGCGCAGGTACTCAAAACGTCTGAATGGCGGGATGATTGACATCTCTGGAATTTCCGCTTGATACAGAGAAATCCTATGGTAAGCCTTAACACGGTCGGTCGCACAGAAAGCCGTCCCACATGCAATGGTGCTGGTGAGTTTGTAATTTGCGGAAGGGGGTAACGATCGGGAACATTAGCGTCGTTAAGCAACCGGAAGTCTCCGCAGTGCCGCCAGTCTGCGAGTGACGCTTTCGCACCATATGCAGAGGCGATGCGTAACAGCTTGAAGACGGTTGAGTTATTCCGAGCTCAAAGATGCGTTCGAACTCGCCGCTTGCGATTTTGTAGCGATCAGGCGAAAAGCAACGAGCTCGATCGTGAATGGGTGGACAGGCAGTTACAATGTGGTGAGTGACGACATTTCGAATTAGAACGATGAATTCGGCAGGTTGCAGAAGCGACGGTAAATCCTCAAGACTCTTGTCAGTGACCGAATTCGACGAGGTGCTTGCGACCGCCAATAGCGGTTCCTTTGGTACTATGCCAAGCAGAGAGAGGTGCGTTGCAGCATGGTGGTTGCGGTTCAGGTAAATAACAAATTGTCGTTACGCAAATTTCTGCGCCAAGAATGGAAAAGGCCACATCAGCGATAAGAAAAATATATTGAATTGTTCCTCGGAGGCCAATTTTGAGGGACAGCGATTGTTCTCCGTAGGTGACGTTTGGAGTCGTGTTTGCGGCTTGGACGCTACTTGTCACTATCCCTGCGATGGCGACCCACGGCTGAGGACGGTTTATAACGTCCACCTCAGCACTAGTGTCGACGAGGAAAACGCCGTGTGGTGGTGTTTTCTGTCACAAAAAGAAGTGGCTTACTTTGCAACTGACACCATTCGCCGCCTATATGGTGCTTAGCGGAGTTCGCTAAAAAGTGCAGGTTGCCGTACACTTCCGCTCTGCTTTTCCAAATTTGCAGTGGTACCAGCATTGTATTTCGCTTCATGGTGATGGCGCGAGAAGGAGTGGGGGGCGCAAGGGAAAGGACTGGCGCTGGGCTGAGAGTTTGCGATTGGGTCTGATAGCTTGGTCATCTGAAGATAGAATTCCTCGAGAAGGCTCTGCAGCCTAGCTGAAAACTGCATAGTGGGTGCTGCTTTAGTTAGCCCGGAACGTTGCTTGAGTAATCGGTTGAAAACGGCATGTTAGACCGCAGTGGACATGTCCGTCATGAAGTTGGCAAGTTGGGCGAGCAGGGAAATAAATAACTGCTCGCAGTCACTTGCACCACACAGACGGAGGTGGGCCAGGCGTTGAAGGAAAAAGCCCTCGAAAGTAAATCTTGATTGAACGTGGCTTTCTTTTCTCCAGGATGCTTTTGAAAGCGGACGCAGTAGCTGTCGAGTTGGGACCACCTATTCTTCAGATTGTAGAAGCTCCAATGGCCGCTGTGCTGACTTTGTCGTCAGCTTGATGAGTCCACTCATACGGGTCTTAACGGGGTGGTCGTGGTGTTGAAACCACCTAGTCGCGAAGCTCGGTGGCGATTTCAGGACAGCAGCATAGCAGGAAGATGATTAAATTTTTGGCTCTGTGACATGATGCGCGTTATTGTGAACCGGCTGCTTATTTGGCTGGGCATAGATGTCGGTTGCACAGGCTTGAACTGGGGAAGCTGCAGCGAAATCGCAGCCACGGCACCCTACGCGGTGGGGGATGTTCGATGGCTGGTATCTGCAGCGGTGGCTGGGAATTCCTAGGCGCACCGACTGCATACGCCTCGAGGCTCGCACAGTAAGCATCAGAGTAGTGCTTCGTCGTCTCCGGCGATACTGCCCCCCCCCCCGACACAACACACACACACACACACACACACACACACACACACAACAATATATATATATATATATATATATATATATATAATATATATATATATATTATATATATATATATATATATATATATATATATATATACGCTAGTACCTGGTGTACTAATACAACACTCTGCATCGCTGATGGGGGAAATGGTTGGTCCTGTCAGCCTGGCCTATGCGCTCGACGTTTTCTGTACGAGCTGCTCTTTTTAGGAGGCTAAGACTGCCTAGCGTTGAAAGATGATCGGTAAGCATAATAATAATGAACATATTCTGGGGTGTTCCATTGTTCACCACGCGCCTTTTCTCTACAATGCGGTTTTTTTGATGCTTCTTTTGTGGGTTGACCGTAACAAATTCAGACCTCTAGCTGTGTTGCCGGGATTAGCCCGAGTCATGTGCTCGGCTTCTAAAGCCTTGCCATATGGCGCTTTTCGCCCACAAAAATTGGTTTTACCTCACGGCAATGACACTATTGGGGGCAGGAGTATGCAGCTTGGCTTTTAAAAAAGGTCCTCATGACCACGATAATTTAATGTGGTGCTTGTCAACAACCCCAACCACTAGAAACGCTTATAGTAACTTACATACTCAAGAAAGCCGAGGTGGCACAGCCCTTGCCTGTAGCATTGTTATTATGCTCCAAACGCGTATTGCGGATTTGTAGTGGGTTTTGGATGCATCCTGCCGGACTAGTCCACGTCTGTTTTCGTCTATGTGTAAAGCATTTAAGGTAGGACACCAACTTCAAATCTCATTTTTGAAGGCCTGTTTGAATATAGCGTTTTCAACATCCCTGTATTCTAAAGAATGTTTAGAAAAAAATTGTGCTGTTATCTTTATTTGTTCACAAGTTCTGGTCATTTTATAACCCCTCCAAGACGCATCCGAAACCGAAAGCGAAGGTTTACGATTCCGCAGCATCTGCCTTATAGTCATATAGATTTCTTCGTGTATACCTTAGGTAATGCTAATTTATTTAGGTACATTTTAAAGCTTTTGGGGCATTTTGTGGAGTATTGTAAATTCGATTTTCTGCTTCACAACTTCCACTAAGGAGCAGTGGGTCGCGCAGTCTTGTTTACATTGCGCGCATTTACGTTGCCTCGCTTTTGTGTCTGGTGGTCTGTTCTTTTTTGTATGCAATTTTAAGGTAGTGCTTTATAGACTCCAGTTACAAATATAGGGTATAGTACCAGGATGGCGTGCCTTACCACTGACTGTCACCACATGACGACGGCCGCCTGTGAGTCATGTGTACGAGGCAAAACAGATAAACAAATTTGCGCTTCAGATCGGTCAAAAGTTGATCGTGATGGTTTCAAGGAGGGCGCATGCTATGAGCCTGGCGGATTTTACGTACATTGAGTGTTTTTCTATACGTACAACAGGAATAAACCTTCAAAGAGTTTTTTATCGAAACCTGATTTTTTCATCCATCAGTTACGCGAACAGTGATAACTTTGCTTCTATTTTCGTACGTATATTTGCTGCTCGTTTTTATATTTAGAACTATGCAATAAAGCCAGAAGGAGTGAGAACGTTTTACAATATAGCCAGGTTGTGAATGCCAAATGTGCTGGATATCAGATTTTTTGGTATTAATAAGAATATGCAAGTAAGCCTAAAGGTATGATAATACTGGAGGTTACATGCGTGCGTTATTGTCCTCATTAGGTTCCTGCCAAGTTGTGTTTGAATCGCACTTACCATTTTGTAGTTATGACAGTTCGTGCATCATGCACATTTTCAGGCATCTTTGTTTATATATTTTTTTGTTAGTCGTTTCTAGCAAATTTAATATGTTAAATAGTCTAACTGCATCTTTACAAGCCAAAAATATAATTTTAAAGTTTAGCCTAGAGTTGTACTTTTTTTTCTGCCCTGACCTACCTGCAAGAAAATCGGTAACGGACAACATTTCCTCTCTCCTTTTTTGGCATATATGACTTCCCATTTTTACTGTATATATTTATGTATATATATATATATTTCTTTGTATACTATATACTACAACAACACACACACACACACAACAACAATATATATATATATATTGGGAGAGCGAGGGACGACGTCTCGGAGACGACGCTTATTGCCCGGCTCGGAGCGAACGTTCCGCGAAGCGGCGCGATCCCAACGATGATGATGGATAATATTTACAGATGGTAATGGCGATGGGGCGTGAGTACAAGAGATTGGGAAGCGTATCCCTCGGTGCTCACACTGGCCATGATAGTGGCGGTATCGCTTGCACTGTGTATGGCATTAATGGAACGCCGCGAATGCTCACACATTTTCCACTCGGCTGAAGGCGGCCGCCTGGCCTCAGGCGGTTATGGTCGGCGACGGTTGAAACGGTTCAAGCGGGAGACATGTACGATTTCCGGTCCAGGGCAGTGAGAGTCCCTTGGGATATCCACCTGAGAAACGCGATAATTGATGGGAGAATTTTGTTCTACGACGACGTAGGGAACTAGGTACCTGTGAAGAAACTTTTCAAAGAGGCCTGATGTGCGAGTCCAAAGTAGCACCTAAACCCTTTGCAGAACTGAACAGAACGATGTGATGCATAGTATATTTCCTTCCGTTCTTGCTGACTCGAATCCGTGTGAACTCTTGCCATGCATCGACAGTGGGTGATCCGCGCGGAGAACTGTTGATGAAATGAAGTGGCAGGGACCGGATCAGAGAAAAAGTCGGTTTCCAGTGCGAAAGAGGGTTGGCGGCCATAAACAAGGAAGAAGGGAGAGTAACCCGTCTTGCGTTGCACCACTGAATTGTAAGCAAACGTAACAAAGGGTAGGATGATGTCCCAGTTTCTGTGGTCGGGTTATAAATACCCCACATTGGGAAGGAGGACACAGTCGCTAAGATAGCCGAATTGGTAAGGCCTTCGAGATCTAATCGAAGGGCGTGTGTTCGGTCCCCACTCTGCGCGCGTGTTTTTATTTCTTTCTTTCTTCCTTATGTTTAAAAAAATGTTAACTTCATTAACCGTAGTAAAAAAAGAGCCTATCAACACCCCTATGACTCGTTTGGCGTTGTTGACTGCCAACCTATCTTTCTGTATTTCCTCAACGAGCCCCTCATTTCCTAACTATATTATTCTACGAAAGCATAGCGAGGGGCTCGGTTCTGGCAGTTTTGATGCCAGGGTAGCATAAGAGGGCTCCCCGCCAGTAACCCGCGCTTGACAGGCTGTAGATATTGGAGTCACGCCCCGGGTTTGAAAAAGAAGGACCCATTCTCCGCTTGTAGCCAGAGTGGCGCTGGCTACCACCCTCAAGCGTAAGATACACTTCTAGTAAATATAAATACCCCAGAAAGTGAAGGAGGACACAGTGCCACGTCAATTCATCCAGTGGACAGGATGCACCGAAAACCCGTGTAATTGACGAGGACTGTCTTTCGGAGCACACGACAAGTACGTAAACAGTCAAAGAAGTATGCTATGGGTTCCATGTCGCCTAAACGTCGTGGAGGATTCCGTCGCCTCACGTTGCAGCAGATGTCTTCCTGTTCGGCGTAGAAATCAAAGCGACCATCGCTCCTCGTAGAGGCTTGCAGGAAGGGGCGAAGCCGTCGCTGCCAACAGCCAAGAGAGCGTAGCCCTAGTTGTGATGTGTAGTAGCGTAGCGCGAGCGTCCCAGCCTCGTAGCTAAGGTAGTTAACTGAAGCCACCGACGGAGCATTGCCTCGTGGTCTCCCTCCAGGATCGCCGCCTAGAACTCCGGTCTGTAGGCCTGAGGCGTCGTCAGGCCCCGTTGACGCTGAGGGTGGTTCCAGGAGCGTAGCCTGATCCAAATGCTTGCCTCTTTCTTCTCTTCTTCTCGTCTCCCAGTTCTGCTTTGGCACATATCCCCTCTTGGAGGTTGCTCATGACATTATACCTCCCCCTTTTAAGCGTTTTTTACCAAAAAGCGGTTCAGTAACTCCACAAAGACTGCCCACCTGGTCGCTCGTGAAGAATCCATGCGCTCGACTGGCACACTGCCTACTCACACTCATGGTTGCACCACAAAGTCCTAGTAATCTAAGAAACACAGTTCTCAAACAGTTCACAGCAGCGTTCTGAAGTTTGCACGTGTCCACAGTTCTGCGGCCTTAAAAATAATATAGCTCAATACTCAATTAACAGATACAACACGTCGAATAACACAAGTCATCCCACTCATATTTCCAATTTGCGACATCTACCGCCCGGGCAATACTGCACCTGTACTAACTGTTCATTTGATGTTCTCTGCAGCAATCTTTCCTGCGGCATTCTTACTGTCCTTAACGGTTTTCTGTCGTAGTTCCTGTTCTCGTATAGTAGTGTCCTTTGCGGTGTGCATCGTCCACTGCTGTAACTCCGGCTGAACTTGGATGGTCTTCTGGGGAACACTTCCTTGTTCTTCATTACCCGTTATCGGGGACCAGTTCGTGCCGTCTTTCTTTCGAAGGGTGGCATAAACCTTCGGTCTGCGATAAAGGGGGGTAAAGCTGGCCTGCACACTTGGCAGGACATTACATAACGCCTTGTGTCACTTTGTATGTTGGGCCAAAAGAACTCTTTGGTGATTCTTCTGAGAGTTGAATTTAACCTTCGATGACCAGCCAGCACGTTTTCTTGTGCTGTTGCCAAAATTGCATGTCGTAGCTCTCGCGGTACAACCAGCTGCATGGTTCTCTACCAGAATTGAACTGGCACCTTCAGTACAGCAGTGTATTTACTATTTGGAACTCGTACTCTGTACGATTCCGTCTCCACGGAGTTCCTACTTGCTGACAGCAGCCCTGTAAAGAGGGGTCTTGTTTTTGTCGTTCTTCTAGATCGCTAGGAGTTAGTGCCAATGGTTAAAAGGACGGAACGGGCAGCATCGACTTTTCCTCGTCCAATTGGCCTATCGCTGAGCAAACTGCTACTGCTTTAAATTTATCTTGTTCTCTTCCCTCCTAATCTTGCAGATGACCTGCTGTGCGGATCTGTGTACACAAAACACTCCCCGCCTTGTCTTTCGTCTTAAAACTTCCGTCTTAAGTCTCGTGTCTTCTCTTGTAGCAAACGTTGCACATAATGTCTGCTTTACCACATGCAATATTAGTTCGGCAATCTTCTGCCAGATGTCCGACGTCATCACACAGGAAACATTTTCTCGGCAGGAGCAACCCTGTTGGACACTTCCTTGTTTCTGGAGCGTTGAAATGAAGTCCGGGCTTCTTGTCTGTCTTGGCTTTCATCTCACCCAAATTTTCCAAACCCTGCGCTTCGATGTATGAGTCTGTCCACGCAGCCAGATCGTCAAGAGCCTGAAGACGTCTCTTTTTAATAAACGCAATCAAATCGGTATTGCAGCAATCCAGAAACTCCTCTACGAGGATCCTATTTCGAATGGCCTCGTAGGTCTTTTGCATGCCAGAGAGCTCCATCCATCTATCAAAGTAGTTGCTGAGCCGGGCAGCCAACTGTCGGCCTGTCTCTGCATCTTCTGGCTTGCACTGTCTAAACTTCTGTCTAAACTCTTCTGCACTTAGTCGAAATCTTTGGAGGAGAGCAGTCTTTACTTTGTCGTAGTCAGTAGAGTCTGACGCTTTCATTCGCCCAAAGGTACTCAACGCTACTCTTTCAAAGCACAAGCTCAAGGTTGAGGCCCATTCTGACCTTTCCCAGCACTGGCATGTGGCTATCCTTTCGAATCGTTGAAGGTACGCTTCTATATTGTCCCGGCTCTCGTCGAACGGTGACACCAATTTCTTTGGATTGATGTTCAGGGCTCTGGGTGACACATCACCTGCCCTGTCACTTCTCTCTGTTATCGGTCCCTGCGAACCGTATTCAGCAAGCTGCTGCTTAAGTACAGGTATTTTCCGCTCTCTCTCTTCCTTCTGCTGTTCTCGTTCATCTCCCTTTTGCTTCTCTCGGGAGGCTCTGTCAGATATAGCCGACGCCTCCTCCTTCGTCAATCCCAGTGCAAAGGTAAGGGCTAACAGTTTTTAAGGATCCATAGTCCACCTGCGTGAATGGACAGTGACAATACAGATTGTGGATCCTGGAAGGATCGCCAAAATTGTCACGTCAATTCATCCAGTGGACAGGATGCACAGAAAAACCGTTTGATTGACGAGGACTTCTTTCGAAGCCTACGACAAGTACGTAAACTGACAAGAAGTGTTCTATCGGTTCCAGCTCGCCTAAAACGGTCGTGGAGGATTGCGTCGCCTCACGTTGCAGCAGATGTCTTCCTGTTCGGCGAGGAAATCAAGCGACCGTCGCGTCTCGTAGAGGCTTGCAGGAAATGGCCCAGCCGTCGCCGCCAACAGCCAAGGGAGCGTAGCCCTAGTTGTGATGTGTAGCAGCGTAGCCCGAGCGTCCTAGCCTGGTAGCTCAGGTAGTTACCTGAAGCCACCGACGGAGCATTGCCTCGTTTTCTCCCTCCAGGATCGCCGCCTGGAACCCCGGTCCGTAGGCCTGAGGCGTCGTCACGCCCCGTTGACGCTGGGGGCGGTACCAGGAGCGTAGCCTGGTCCAAACGCTTGCCTCTTTCTACTGTTCTTCTGGTCTCCCAGTTCTGCTTTGGCACATATCTTTTCTTGGAGGTTGCTCATGACACACAGTCGCCTAGATAGCCGAATTGGTAAGGCATTCGAGATATAATCGAAAGGCGTGGGTTCGGTCCCCACTCTGGGCGCGTGTTTTTCTTTCTTTCTTTCTTCCTAATATTTAAAGAAAAATGTTAACTTCATTAACTGTAGTAAAAAAGAGCCTAACAACACCCCTATGACACCTTTGGCGTTGTTGACTGCCAACCTATCTTTCTGTATTTCCTCAACGAGCCACTCATTTCCTAACTATAATATTCTGCGAAAGCCTAGCGAGGGTCTCGGTTCTGGCAGCCTTGATGCCAAGGTAGCATAAGAGGGCCTCCCGCCAGTTACCCGCTCATTACAGGCTGTAGACATTCGAGTCACGCCCCAGGGGTGAAAAAGAAGGTCCTCGTCTCTCCGTGTAGTCATGTGGCGCTGACTACGACACTCAAGCGTTAGATACAGTTGTAGTAAATATACATACCCCAGAAAGGAAGGAGGACACAGTCGCCCAGATAGCCGAATTGTAAGGCATTCGAGATATAATCAAAAGGCGTGGGTTCGGTCCCCACTCTTGGCGCGTGTTTTCCTTTCTTTTTTCTTCCTTATATTTAAAAAATGTTAACTTCATTAACCATAGTAAAAAAAGAGCCTAACAACACCCCTATGCCCCTTTGGCGTTGTTGACTGCCAACCTATATATATATATATATATATATATTAATAGATATATTATATATATATCTATATAATATATATTAGATATTAATTCTATTTATATAGTATATATATATATGTATAATATGTATAATATATTGTAATATTATTAACCTATATTTAAATATATAAGATATTTAAATGCACACACTATATGTAAATTGTTTATTCTTTGGTGTTGTGTTGTTCTATTTTATACTTACAGCATAACCGTGTTTTTACAATCGTAATAAAGGCGCTAGTGTTGCCACCGCTTATGTTCCTGACAATACTTAAAGTACAAACTTTCAGGTACAAACTACAAAGTACAAACTATATTTTTTTTGCCTCTGAAGGCAATAGTATAACTTATCAGTAATCGATATGTCAAACATTTTTAATATAAAAATTTGCAGCAGTATCGCATTTACTAGAAATTCATACTATAATATTATTTTGGGGACTTCTTGCAGGTTTATGAGGCGGTATGTTTCATTTTGTGTAAAATGCTTCTGTCAAACACGAGGACTGTCTGTAGTTGTATGAAAAATATTAGGAACATTACAAAAAACGTACCTTGTGCATGAATCAGAACATCAAACTATGATGTGCACAAAAAAAAACATTCGGTTCTTCTGAACACTACACTTCAGTTGTTTAACAGGAAGAAAATAATTACACAACTTTGTGTTCTGCCAATTCGACTAAAGAAAAAAATGAAAGATGCACAAACAGAGAAATGATTGAAATATTCAAATATTGAATGAATAAGGGATAAAGCTTCCTCCTATATTATTAGCCAAGAGAGAGAAAGGAAAGACGGAAAGGCCGGGAGTTTAACCAGGTGTAGAAGCCGGTTTGCTACCCTGTACTGGGGAATGGGGTTCAGGGGATAACACCGAGGGCGGGAGAAGAGGAAGGAATAGGATTGGGAAGGCGCACTCTATAGTCCTGTTTTGGGCACTACAGTCTTTCATGCAAATTCGTTTCGCTCAGAAAACGTTGCAGGGGTTTCACCGCTTTCTGTGAACTTGATTGTAGAGACCAATGACCTAGGATAGTATCTACTGTAAGTGTCGATTGTCTAATCTTCTAAGCGAGGTGTAAGCACGCTCCTTACCGAAGAGTACCCGGTGGCAGCGACAGAGCAACATGCTCTATCATCTCGTCCGCACACAGGCGACACATTGAGCACTGGTGGCCATTCCGATGATGAAAGAGTTGGCTTTCGTGAAGGCCTGAATCCCAACCACAGTCTAACAAAGTAAAGTCGACGGGTCGAGACAACCCATACGGAAGACAGTGCCTGAAAAGGGGTCTCGAACATAGATACGGTCATTCAAAAAGTCCTTTGTGTTGCTACGTTTTGTAGTGCTTCTGCGAGCAAGGAGCGAAGTGACCTCGCGTCATCGGTCCTTGGACAGGGGAATCAGGATGGTGCCGTTCGCTGTCGTGGCCTGTATGAAGCAGCTTAATCCAGAAGCCATTGCCGATGATTCCGCAGAGTGACCTGGAAGCCCAGGAATATTGTGGTCAAAGCCGTTTGTGATGACCTGATGATATTTTTCTCTAATCTTTGTGACTAATTGGTGGAGGGGGGCCGTAGCACAGGACCGCACGTAAGCTTTGTAAAGCAGCCTTAGAGTACGAGAAAATAGCCAAGTTTCGAGTAGTAGCTATGATAACGTGACGAAGAGCCTCAAGAATGGCTGCGAGTTCTGTGGCTGTCGAGGTCCTAATTTAGGCAACATGGAATCGACGTGTGGCACAATCTTGCTGGAGCAACCACCGCACCTCTGCCGAACTGGATGACGTTACTGACCCATCCGTGTATACATGACTCCGGTCCCTGTACCGCTCATGCAGCAACAGCAGTTGTAAGCTGTTGAAGGGACAAGGATGGCAAGGCGGTATATTTGCCGATTTTAGAAAGGCTGAGACGGATCTCAGGCTGTGCCTGACGCCACAACGGGGAGGAGGATGTAACCGCAGGAAGCTTACCTCAACAGGATCTAAGCCCTGTTCATTTTGACAATAGGCTGAAAAAACGCCTCATGTTGCTAAGGACGGACTAGTTGTAAAAAATAACTGTTTACGGTGGCATGGGGTTATTTGTAAAACGATTCTCGCGAGTCACAGTTTTCTGGGAATTTGAGTACAGTATATTTCAAGGGGCTAACAGATTTTCAGATGCTGGTTTTTTTACGCGGAAGGCGGGCAATGCCAAGTTCACTGAGGGAAGCTAACATCTCGTGTCCCACAAAAGAGCGACATGTACTTTTCTTGTAGTTTGGCCGCATTATATATGGATCATCGTATCTGTGAACGCATTGCGCTTTTTGCCGCCCTTTTTTACGTCGTCCAGCTTGCAGCATTCAAATATTAGGTTTAGGTTTGTTTGGTTGCTATGGTATTGAACCTGGTCCGAATTCGGCGGTTGGGTTACAACCCCGCCGATAACTCTCTTTAAAAAATCATAGAAAGCATCTCACTTATCTTTTGTATAAGGCATCAGAGAGAGTAGTACTTAGAGGCCCCGCGAAATGCCCAAAAAAAGTTTTGCGAGATATGACGTGCGTTTCTTGAGCGTCCTTGGCAGAATTTATTCGTGCATTTTCCTCAAATGACATTCTTCATGACTTTCACAGTTAACAATGGGTCGCTGAAAGGACATGTGCTCTGGAGGAAAGGATTGGCCTCCACACTTTTTGGTATAAATGCCTCGTAGGCTTTGTTCTGCTGCTGAGGAGTTAAATTTATGAAGATGCGTGTTCACTGATTATCCATCACTAGATTGCACTAGGCTTCTATTTATTTACTATATTTTTGTATGATTCTTGTACTTAGGTAAAATACCTGTTAAAAGGCAGGGGCAAAAATCATGAAAGGAACTATACAACACTGAAAAGACTGATATATAACTAGCGAAGAAATATCAGGTTTATATGAGCTTAATAACTAGGTTACAATTCACGGCACAGTTAAGTAAAAAATAGCATCGGCAGACAAACAACATACTCTAACTCACAGCTCAGCGCACACACTTCCACATACGACAAAACGAACCAGTGGCTAGCCTTCTCCCCGTCAGGAATAAATATAGAAACAGAGAGATAGAGCAGGGACGAATGAGGCCCTAATTTCCATCACCCACACACACACACAAAACGAAAGCGCGGAAAATCAAATGATAAAGGGGCTCGCGTTATCGTGATCAAATTAAAAACAATCTCTTTGGGAATTACGTGCACAAATAACATTCGAGAGAGCCCACGCATATAAATACAAAACCAACAAATCAGCAGCTGTGAAGGTGGCATCAATAACATTGCATCACACTGAAATTCCGCAGGCTTTTTACCCCACTGCAAGGGTAGCAAATTCGAAAAAGGATACAAAAATTGCCAACTTTGAAACTATTGACATTAGTAATTTGTTGCTCGCATTCTCTAAGCAAGTCGGCTTGACTATACTAGTTATTTAATGGGGGGACGTGGTAGCAATTATCGCACCATTGGGCAGAAAAGGGAATAGTTGACGGTGTTTGAATGGGTAACTTCAATTTATGAGATGGTTTTGACGAGATAAGATGTAGAATGCAGGCCTTATCCCGACAGCGCGCAACGAAGGATTAGATGGCACGTTTTAAAATAGGCAAAGACATGCGTTTTTTTGGGTTGGTGGCAGGTGCGGATCTGACGAATGTAACAATTCATGGCATCTAACTGTTGTGGCTATAATAAATACCAAGCAATAACAGGTATCCACAGTTTTAAAAGCGTTTATCCAGATATATTACTTGGGAGTGACTGGGGCCCACACTAAATGCGCATACTCAATTGAGGGCTGATGTATGTCGTGTACAAGAGCTAAGTTTAGAACTGTAGCATTAAACAATTTCTGGTTCTCCTTGCGGCTGAACGACCGGCTCCACGGCCCCACGCCGTGTAGCCGGGTGCACGCTGACAATAGCCACGGGCGCGGAGAGAGTATAAAGGCCCGTAACAGCTTTTTACGTGAATTGTAATCTCATGAAGGGACTTTTTTGAACTAGATCTGCCTGTCTGTACCCGCATCAGTGTCGCCTAAATAATACCCATCGCTACTAGCTGGCTCATGTACCTCTATTGTTCCAATCCCACCCAAGCCCGCCAATACTTTACCAGCATGCACTGTCGTGACGAACGTGCCTGCACGACTTGTGGTTTTGATGGCGCAATCCGCTTTCCTTGGCGGTGCAAACCGAACTTCCGCCGACAATAGGCGGTGATGCTGGGAGAATACCGGGGCCCGCAGTGGCTCCTTCGTGCGAAGCTTCTTCCAGTGAGCCAGGCTTAGCTCATATGTTCAGCTGTTCAAGAGTGGCTACCTTTTGTACCCACCAATAATTGTTTGATCTTGTCGGGACATAGTTTAAATGGCTTAGTGGTTACCGTCGACCCAACTATCCTTCCCGCCCACCTAGTGTGATCGTTTTTTCGAGATGCCTCACACTGCCGTTGCACTAGACATGGTATTTCGCCTTCCTCCGCTGCCGACAGCTAATCTCACTGTCCCCTAAGCGGGAGTGGGGGGACTTCCCAATCGAGGTAACGATAACTGCGGCAGTAGGCAAATAAAGGCGTGGTTTGACCACAATTACAGCACGGCCGTACTGTGCTTTTATGGCTTGGATGCGCCCATAATACGGATTCGGGCAACCTTACAGGCCACTCTACCTCTCGCATTTTTCTGTTTTCAGCATCAAGCTCTTGTTCTAGCCATGCTTCGCTCAGGCAAAAAGAAAAAAAAAACGTGCATAGACGAACCTACTCACCCCCGATGTTCGGGTTGCCGAGTTGTACTGCTCCCGACAGCCCGATCTTCTCCCTGAGGGATTAGAACTACCGCATCACCTTACTGTGTGCGGTTCGCCGCACTGCTTCGTTTTCGCTTCTTCCTGCACTAGACTTCCCTCTCCATACCACACCGTGGGCGCACCTCGTAGAGCTTTCAACAATTTATTCATAAAGCGGGAGTGATATCCACTATCAGCGTGCACCCGCCGCGGTGGCTCAGTGGCTAAGGCGTTGCGCTGCTGAGCACGAGGTCGCGGGTTCGATTCCCTGGGCAGCGGTCGCTTTTCTGATGGAGGCGAAAAGCAAAAACGCCCGTGTGTACGAGATTTCAGCGCACGATAAAGATCCCCAGGTGGTCAAAATTAATCCGGAGCCCTCCACTACGGCGCGCCTCATCGCCTGCGTTGCGTCGGCGCGTTAAACCATACAATGAATTAATCAAATCACTATCAGCTTGGCTGAGCCACCAAAGTTTTGTTTTTTCTAAGTGTTTGGGTGCTGTCATTATGGAGGGGTGTGAACTTCCAGATGACGCTTCGTGCGGGAGGTAGAGAATGAGAAAAACGCTATCCACACGTATCCTGAAAACTTTAAAAGGGAAAGGAAGAGGACACTATACAAACAATACTGAGTAAATAATGCGGGAATACTCACACGGAGGGTATTCACCACACAATCTCTGATAGGGGCACGGAGGCCAAAAAAGCTGCTTAACTGCTGCACGGATGACGAGAAGGCGAGTGGGCTTCTGGTTCCCAGAAGCCACCACGAGAGCAATACTGGACGCGTATGTTTTCGGCCAGAGCGTTCGACGAACTCGGCTTAACTTATCCCGTTTGTTTTCGGGACGGTCTCCTTCGACCGCTAATCATTCAAAAAGAGTGCAGCGCTATCTGATGACCTTGAACCCCGACCCTCCGCCCTATAGACGAGCAGGAGGAAAGAACGGCGTCCCGCCTAACTTTCCAGAACAAAGATCTGGCTCTGGCGGCGATCATTCTTTTATCTTTTTCCGACAGAGGTGAACGAGACACAATACTCCGAATAAAAGGGGAGACTGTAGCTCGTGGGGACCTGTGGCGCAGTCATCAGTAGAGCTTGCATATATATTCTGGGTCAAGAGTGCTTGGACTACTACATGCACTACAAGAAAGCGATTTCAGCGCCGATTTCCGCAAACCAAGAAAACACGCATTAACTTACGCGGAACATGTAGGGCACGCTAGCAGCATATGTGTTCGGAAAGTAAAACACGTGGCGAACGGTTACACCAAGAGGGAAAAAATAAAGAAATTATAAGTAACACGAAAAACAGCACTATAAGCAGGCTAGCAAATTACACACGCGTGGAACACAAAATAAATAATAAATCAACAGGAAAAGGTACACGCTCTCGAAGCAGAAGTGAGTACAAAAAATAAGGACAAGCAGCAGCGACAATAACGATGCAATAAGTACACAAACACAAGGTGCAGGCTAGGTTTGCTACAAGCATATGGGCTGAGAAAGGGCGAATGACCTCGCACGAGCATGCAGACCCTCCAGCACATTTTTTGCCATCCGCCCATGGCACTCCAATTAACCAAGTGCAGCATCGAGGTGAGTGTAAACCATTCGCTAATGCACTAACTGGGTTGTTCGGTGTTCGCCGAGGTGTTAGGTTGTCCGCCTCTGCAACCCGCGCGGGAAACGCGCAGTCAGGGACACGCGCATGACCAGGAGCCTAGTCTCGAAAGACGGTTACATTAACCTGTCCGCGGTTACCATCTTTCTCTCAATGGTATGACAACTATCTGTCTGCCGCACTCATGTGCAACGTTTCTTTCCACTTGTGATACCTGATTTTGTGCGCCGGCGACCTGCAGTTTCTGAACTTTCCACGATGACGACCCGCGTTTAAGTTTAGGAGCTCCGAAAACGCTTTTTCAAAACACCAGTCAAGCAGTTGTCTCGGATCATTGATGACTTGCAAATGAAAATAAGCACACGCGCGTAAAAGCTGAGCAGACAGTGTCTAAGTGCTGTTTGATTCCGGCGTTCCTCATCAGGGCATCATACACCTATTCTCTAATGTCTCCGCCAGCTGCCATGCCTGCTGGAGTTTCAGCACCGCAAACGTAAGCCGGAGCGTTTACGCCAATCATACCGCTTCTCCAGGGCCGGTTGTTATACGATATAGCTTTTGAGTCAACCCACTGAGGTGCCGGCCTTCTGACCAGCCAGCTCCGCTCCTGCATCAATGGCGTTCACCGGAGGTGCTTCGATATTCCCCGGCTCATGCGCTTTCTTAGGAAAATCACTGACCAAGTACGCGGCCAAATACCTTGCGGGTGCCCTTGAGGCGAGCGTTCCTGTTTGTTCTGTTGCCTGAAGCACAGGCTATAATGTCAGTGCTCGAAACCGCATAGCCGGGTGGACACTGACAATATCGACCAAAGCCGGAAGAGTGGGGAGGCCCGTCGTTGCCATTTAAAGAAAGGAATCAAACTTTATTGGGACGGGACGGCCGACGCCCCAAGGAGAATAGGACAGTGAGGACGCTAATTATGACCGGCCATTGAATCCGCATCGAACAATCTCTATATCGCTATGAACGTATTCTTGACGTTCAAAGTGGGCCGAATCGACAGTTCATGAGCGAGAACTGATGCCTGGCGGTGTGTGCGCGAATTGGGGCAAGGCCTGCGCAAGCATAAATAAAATGACAAAGGTCTGGTTTACATATGCCATCGCATGCGTAACAAAGCAGAAAAGGGTAAAAGAGAGAAGGTGAAGAACTTGGTGCAGAGCAGGACTACTGAATTCCTGCATGGTCTCTGTGACAGGAGTTTTTCGCAGAGGTTACCTTCTTAGAATAACCCCGGCTGAAAGCTGTTGCTTTCCTGGAAGTTGATACCTGAGGTCCAAAGTGAATCATACTTCCTTGCCTCCTCGGCACTGACGTTGGTTCGTATGGCAAAGCCGGAACAGGACGGTTCAGAAACACTTGCGCTCCGCTGGGATAAACAAGAATGGAGTTTATCCGAATTTCCGCAAACTGATCATTGGAGGTGAAGCCACCAAGCAAGTCTGCTGCGCTGGCGCTCCTCGTGATGATCAAATTGGGCGTCGCTGGTAATGTTCTCTACTGCGTGACAGCAATAGGACGAAGATGACGCACTCACTTACCGGCTGGCGCTTTTAATACCAGGATGCTCTCCATGTCTGGGGATGCACAGTACTCTAACGTCTGGGTGGAGAGTGTCAATCGGGGAGTTGCATGATTGTTTATATCCATATGCTACGGAATGCTTAAGTAGAATACGAATAAAGGAAAGAAGGACCTCGGCACAGTCTACGAAAACTGCACACGGTGGTAAGTGCGCTGAGTGGGTGCCTGCAGTGGATGACTACGTGGTCGCCGCCAGGCAATTTGGCATGAGTTCTGTTTTCATTTCTTTCTGCCGCTACAGCTGGAAGTGCCACCGCACTCGTGCGAAATTGCCGTGCACAGACCACGTAGTCCCGTGATGTCCGCGCGTGTTCATCGTCGATGGCTGCGGTGCCGTGCACCAGTGCGCACGTTGCACCGCACAAATGTCACGTCACGAGGAGGTTGGCGGTGTGCAGGTTGGCGTTCAGCAGTCAGCATGCCCTCCCAAAGGTGAATGTGCATATGAATTGGTGGCTCATCTCGAATTCGCCCACCATGATTACACTGTTGTCGGCTACGGCCCTGCAGTGTCAAGTGGCGACGGTCGTTGGCGACTGCTATACGCGCAAATATGGTATCGTCCAGCCAGGGGGCCAGCCAGCATGCGGGCAAATATGGTATCCTCAACGCAGGGGGCAAGCAAGCATCGCGGTATACATATTTGACGGCAGTGTTACAGAAAGATAATAGCTTTCGAAGCTCCTAATTAAAATATTAGTGCATAGTGATTTTTGTGATTTCTGAGATCACAACACATGCCATCGTAGACCGGTATGAATACCAGGACTGGCTTTACTAGGCGTCGTGTGATATCACGCGAAATTCCACCGAAGGTGCCAAATTTACGGCGTATAATGTGTAAGACATGTCGCCGCGATGGTTTGAGCTGTCTGAGCTAATACTGAGTACCTGTTTTTATGAAGCGGTACACCTACTATGAGGATCCAATCGTCAGTAGCTGGCTGGAGCACAGGCGCTCCAATATAAAAATGAATACTTTCACTAATAATGGCTTTGCCGCGTACACCTAACTTATTCGTTTCTGTTACTGACACCTCTATGCCAGTGGGCATCAGGAGGACCGTACATGTGTCCAACCTAAGTTGCAATGAGGGACCGGAACCTGGAGTTTCCCGCGCGACACTAGCGCCATTTTTTACCGTAGTGGCAGAAAACAGAAGTTGTGGATAAAAACAAAGAACGTGCCGCAGCTGTGGGCGAGACACTCACAGCTGCGGCACGTTATTTTTTAGCGTGCGTGCGCTTTCTTTGCTCGCCGCGAGGTTTTCCTGAGGCCGTAGGGCCCGAACGTTAATTACCAAATTTAGGCTAATTAGTTATTTGTTGATTAGTCAGATTGGGTTAAAAGTCAAAGTGATACCACCAGTGCTTGTGAGGTATCAAATTAAAGTTCTCGATGAGGAGAATTCCGTGGGACCAATTAAAAATCGCTTCCTGGTAAAGTCGTGAGATAGTCACGTGAGTCATATATTGGGTTAAAGTCAAATTAATGTCACTAGGGCTTGTAAGGAATCAAATTAAATGTCTCGATGAGGGGAATTATGGGGGACAACTTAAAAATCGCTTCCTGGTAATAGTCATGAGATAGTCACGAAGTCATAGATTGGGTAAAAGTCAAAGTGATGCCGCTAGGGCTTGTGTGGTATCAAATTAAAGGTCTTGATGAGGAGAATCCCGTGTGACCATTTAAAAATCGCTTCCTGTAAAGTCATTAGATAGTCACGTGAGTCGTAGATTGGGTTAAGAGTCAAAGTGATGCGACTAAGGCTAGTGAAGTATCAAATAGAGGTCTCAATGAGGGGAACCACGTGGGAAAATTAAATATTGCTTCTTGGTTATAGTCAGGATAGTCACTTGAGTCATAAATAAAGTTAAAAGTCAAAATGATGCCACTAGGGCTTGTGAGGTATGAAATTAAAGTTCTCGATGAGGGGAATCACAGGGGGAAAATTAAAAATTACATCCTGGTTATAATCAGGAGCTAGTCACGACAGTCATACATTCGGTTAAAAGTGAAATTAATGCTACTAGGGCTGGTGAGGCATGAAAATAAAGTTCTCAACGAGGGGAATCACGTGGGGCAAATGAAAAGTTTCTTTCTCGTTATAGTCATGAGAATTCTTACGTGAGTCACAGATTGGGTAAAATTCAAGGTGGTGCCAGTAGGGCTTGTGAGGTATCGAAATAAAGGTGTCGATTAGGAGAATCACGTAGAACAAAATAAGTATTGCTTCCAGGATATAGGCATGAGATAGTCACGTGAGTCATAGATTGGGTTAAAAGTCAAATTTGTGCCACTTGGCTTTTGAGGTATCAGATTAATCGAAAAAAGGTCTTGACGATGGCAATCACATGCGACAAATTAGAAAATGGATCCTGGTTGTAGTCACGAGCTAGTCACGTGAGTCACAAATTCGGTTAAAATAAAGTGATGCCGCTAGGGCTCGTGTGGTATCACATTAAATGACTCGATAGGGGGAATTTCATGAGACAAATGAATATTTCTTCCTACTTATAGTCGTGAGATAGTGACGGGAGTCAAATATTGAGTTAAAAGTCATAATGATGTCCTAAGGCTTGTTATCGCCTTCCCGAATAAAAACAAAAAGTTCAACATGCGAGAAAGGGGCTGATGGTGTGTTTAAAATTGTGCTAAGATTGTGTGTTTGCGCTGTTAGTGAAAGCGACAATCCCATATCTGCACAAGATCCCCGAATCCCAAAATCCAAAGTCAGCCTCGAGTCGTTGGGGGAAAACTCCTTTTTTAAAGCTCTCCATGAGCAGTCTTGTTCAGTTTGTGCTTCCTTGAAGCTCCGCTATGGTAAGGAAAGATCTTGTGCGTCTTCAATTTTCCTAGGAACTTTCTGACCCGTTTCTAAATGGGTCCAGAATGAGCTCTGCAGGCTAAGTTGTCGACGCAGCATCCGCGGCTTCCGAGTAGGACATTATCTAACCGATTCGCGATCGCAAATATGCAGCAATTTCTCTTACCGCACGATAGGCAGGGGCGTTTGCTTTCGCACAAAAAAAAGGCGGTTTGAGTGTATTTTCATAACAAATAAACACCTTTTCCTTATTCAGCGTCAAGAAAACTGTAAAAAAATGCAAGCAACAATTGTTTTGAAAATCTGTTCAGCAGCCCTTTAAAAGCATGTCGAGCTTTTGATATGTTTGGAACCGTGTTCTTTTATATTTTGATATTTAAAAAAACATGAAAAGACTTTTTTGCATGCCCTTGACTATTTGATGTAAACTTACAACTCTCCTGTGGTGGCAGGTCCTTGCAATTCAAAATAACACTTTTGTCTTATATATAAATTAAATTTATTTATTTGTTTTGCTTCTTTATTGCTACGTTGTTACTTGTGGCACCTATGCCATGTGAAGCAACATACGTAGCACGAACACAATATTGTACCAGAATGGTAAACACATCTATGGTTCTTTACGATTTTATGGTAGTAAACAAATATACACATAACGAACCACCACGCTTCGTAAGCCGTTTTATATCCCCAGTCAGTCTTACAGTAGTAACTGAAAATACCACCCGCTGCAGTAACTAAGTTATGCTGCTGAGCACAAGGACGCGGGTTTGATCCCGTTCGTGATCTCTGCTTTTCATATGGAGAAGAAAAAAGACGCTCGTATGCCGAGATTTCGTCGCATGTAAAGATTCACAGGTGCTCTAAAGTAATTTAGAGCCCTTGTGGCCCAGCTGCACAACCGCACGGTAAACTCCCATAATTAGAATTTTGAACTGAAATAATAAAAAAGGCCCTATATCTCTGTCCTTTGCTGTAAATGTCATCGAAAGGCAGTGTCTTCCGCCATCCGTGCCTGTAAAACCCCTTGTCTCCTCCTCACCCTGGTCTTTTCCGCTCCCCGTCCACCATCATAGATGCAGTCGAAGTTTGCTTAATTCGATCCGACTCTCCTACGTTCGCTCGATCTGTGCAGAGCTCTTTTTACGGCTCTTTGCTGCGAATTTAAAGCCCAAAAAACACACAACGCTTCAAGAAAGCAAGCAGTGCTTGCTCCAAAGTAATAGATAGTGAGCGTCGTGCTGCTAGGGGGAAACGAAACTCGAGCCGCCGTAGGGTAGAGTTGCCAGTCACGAAGCACAGGAATTTTAACGGCAGGTGAAGTAAAAATGTAACATTTTCCACAAGTCCCATGGCGCCACCTGATTGCGGTGCCAGACTTTCCTGCAGTGAAATTTGCTATAAACGACTGAATGCTCTAGAGGGTATGTTGCAAGCCACCGATGGAACGAGTAACGCCACAGTCACATTATGCGCCGTCCAGGATGGCCGTAGCCGAGAATACTTGTGGCCACATCACCCTTTTCTCAGTGAATGCGCGGCGCAACTTGCACCATCACGCGCCCAGTAAGACGTTTCCCAGAGTTATTCTTTAACGTGAGGCACTGTACTTTTTCAAGCTCCTTAAGAGTGCACTGAAGAAATAGACATGCATGTATCCCAATATAGAGATACCTGTTTGTGTCGTCTCGGTACAACTATTCAAAACTATCTGAATACTGGCGCCGCCATTTGTCAAATGTTCCACCATGAAAATAAGGAAAGTTTAGCAGAGGGTGTGACCACCTCTTTCATGCAACCAGTAACGCCATCTTGGGAGTGTTTCCTTGTTCTTGTAATTGTGGCCCATTCTCCCTTTGGTTATCCTTAAGACGCTTCTCGCTCCGTCTTCTTCATGTGCCCCTGAACCTGTGGAAGCAATTTCGTAGCTTCGGCAGCAACAAAAATCGATCGCTGGATTGTTTTACCTTCTGTAGCAAAACGACATATCGCCTAACTAGCGACGCCGCAGCTGCAAATTCGCTTACAGAATCGCACCATATAGAGCGGCCTTATGGCACCCAACTTGCATTTACGATTAAGGTAATTGATCCATTTTCGCCACATGTGTGGTTCCAGAACATGAATACCCAGCCGCCCCCTTTTGTTCCAATACCGTATGAATTCGAGCCGTAGACAAAGAAGTGGCTATGCTCTTTATTTTAACGATCGTTCTTCTGCAGCTCCGCTAGACATCTTTTATCACATCAGATAGCTTAGCTTTGAGGCTCACTTCATTCGACTGTTCCCGTATATATGTCCAAATCCGAGTAACCTTTTTTCGCAGTGGCTCAGAAAAGTCAGCCCGTATTTAGAAAGAACCCCATATACAACTTTTCCGGGGTGGACTAAGAGCAACACATGTGGTCTTCCCGCTGTCTCACTGTGTTCTCTCCTCACCCTTGTGTTACTTCAGCATCGCGCCCCACTTGGGCCAACTACATTATGCCAGCAGCCAGCGCGAACGTTGTGCAAGCCATGTATTGGCACGGAGTGTTCTGCGAAGGCCGCATTACCTTGGGTACATAAGCGGATGCCATAGAAATGCTTGACCTTGTCATTATTATTTTATTTTATGAGCAATAATATGGATTATGGTCGAAACTGCGCCGCATATGTTATACAATTCTCAGACGGCAGATCAAATTTACTTTCGCGCGAATGACACTTGCTTTAAAGGTCAATATCTCAGCTCTACACGACAATACCGAAGGGTTTTTGAGGTGAACGATATTTAGTGGTGAACCGAGATTCGGGAGCTCATTCAGCGGCGAATTGATTGGCCTCGAAAGCATTGGCGCATCAACAGTGAAGAAAGTTCACTAATGCATCAAAAATACGGTTTCTAGAAACTGTTAGCAAACATATTTTCCTTTCCTGTTGTTTTTAAAATAAAGAAAGGCCAACAAGTACTGGGTAAGGAGTTGATCACGTCCACAATGTGCGCTCTACCTTAATACAGATTTTTCGTGGACTTGTGTCGGGTTGTGATGTCTACTGATGTCACCTAAAGGGGTGATTTTTCTATTTTTTTTAAATAGTCCGTTGTTATCTTTTCAAAAAATAGTTTCTATGCAAACATTCTAGATCGAGGCCTTAATTTGATCTCTCCCAAGCCCCAGTGGCGTCACACTCACATTTAACCCAACCTATGACTCACATGACTATCTCATAAGTATGGCTAGTAGGCAATTTTTATTTCTCCAACGTGATTACACTAATCGAGTTCTTTAATTTGATGCCTCACAAGCTTTACAGGCACCACTTTGAATTTTACCACAATTTGTGACTCACGCGACTACCTCATGACTCTAACCAGGAAGCAACTTTTTATTTGTCCAACGTGATTCCCCTGATTGAGACCTTTAATTTTATACCTCACAAAGCCTAGCGGCCCCAATTTGACTTTTAATCCAATTTGTGACTCACAAGACTATCTCATGACTGACTGTAACCAGTGCGATACTTTTAATTTGTCCCACGTGATTCCCCTCATCGAGACCTTTAATTTGATACATCACAAGCCCTTCAGATTAGCAGATAAGCAGATTGTTTCGCCTTAAGGTCACTAGCCCAGGAAAATGTTCTTTGATCTCCAATTTTCTGGTGTATATCGACGGTTCCAAAAACACTCGCACCAAAAGATAAAAGCCTGCAGAGCAGACGCCACGGCATTCGATTCGCCGAGATTCGCCTAAGCACATCTCTTTGTTGACTGCAGCTTCGCCGCCTGTTTATTCTTTGAGTTGTTAGGGTAGCACACGTTCCCTCCCATGAACTTAATTTTTTTTTAAGACAGCTGCCTCCTCATTGTCTACGTGACATCTGGTAGGTGCTGGGGACATGCACCCTCAGCCCTTGTCAAGCCGACAAGCAAGCCCGACTCGTGTCTGCCACCGACAGCAAGTTCTTCAGCCAAAGTTTGGACTGCTTCCTGATAAAGTGAAAAAGAAGACGTCGTGAAAACCACTATGATCAACGCAGGCACCATGACCGGTGCTCCCATTTGTGCCCTCGTTCTTCAACAACCCAGGCAGCCCCCATTATTTCATGGGTAACCTTCGGAGGACCCCGAAGACTGGTTGGAGCAAGTCGAACGGGTCAGGCTGTTCGACCGATGGGACGACGCGGAGACACCGAGGCAAGTGTTGTTCTACCTTGAGGACTCTGCACGGATCTTGTTCGAAACCCTTGAGAGCTTCCTAGAGTCTTGGAACGATTTCACAACACTTTTTTTAACGGAGTTCACCTCGGTTGTGCGAAAAAGGTTGGCAAAGTCTTGCTGCAGACGCTGGCACCCCAACCTAACGAAAGTGTTGTTGTGTTCGTCAATGACATAAATAGGCTCTTCAGGAGTGCTGACCCTTGCATGGCGGAAAAAAAAAGTTGCGCTTCTTGCTGCGCGATGTGAAGGACGAATGTTTGCTGGACTTGTCGGCAACCCAGTACAATTGTGAAGGCTCTTCAAAGCGTACTAAGCAGTATGCCCGCCACTTTCTTGGCACGGCCCATGCGAACTACGTCGTCAGTATGCGGATTCCGGCAGACAGCCTACGTGAGACTATTCGCGCAATAGTACGGAGGAGCTATACAACGCCGCCACAGCCTTATGTTGCTTCCCTGACCGTTGTGATTAGGGAAGAAGTGCAGCAAGCACTGCGAACTTCAACGACGACAGAAGCACCCCGTGAGGCGCACGCCAAGTCCTACGTGGATGCCGTTGGCCGGCATCGCCCACCTGCGCACTATCATCACGAGGCTCCTTGCCATAGCCCTTGTCGCCGGCCCGACCACCTTCAGTCTAAGCCCCCGCCCCGAAGAAGACCGAGATGTGGCGAAAGCCTGATAACCGTCCGCTGTGCTACCACTGCGGAGAGGCCGGCCTCATCTACCGTCGCTGCGCCTACAAGAGGCTCGGTTTGCGAGCCTTCTCCGTCGACACACCACGCCACGACCTGGCCAGCGCCATTATGAAATCAAAGACTACCTGTCCAACACCAACCGAGGGCAAGCCCGATTCAACCGTTCACCGTCACCCTACCCGTACCAGTCGCCAAATCGTCGCAGCACTGCTGACTTCTCACGTGGAAGTTCCCCCAGCATGCGCGAGGGAAACTGAAAGCATCAACTTGTGGAGGCAAAGTTGCAGGACCGCGGGAAAATCAAAACCCTCCAACCACGCAGCGACTTGCTGAAGACCATGATTCAAGACATGCCCTGAGCCCGACGACCCGATCTAACCCTGACGTGACTTCCGAACACGATGAGAGCAAATCGGTGCGACGCTTATCCGACATGACCGAACCTGCCGGTGAGAATACGACGACGACAACGACGCATAGCGCCCGTCCGTCAACACGTACAAGCAGAGACACGACACAACGACGCACCCTGAACTCGAGGAAGGCGGCGTCCAAAGTTCAGCTGTCCATCGACGGCTTTGATGTAGTCACTATCATAGACGCGGGATCCGACTACTCAGTAATGAGCGGGCCATTTGCGTTTAAGCTGAACAAGATATGACACGCTGGGACGGTCCTCACATACGCACAGCAGGAGGCCACCTCGGGATGCCAAGTGGAACGTGCACATCGCAAGTCACAGTAGACGGCACAGCGTAGCCTGCGGCTTTCGCCGTTCTGCCTAACTGCTACCACCACGTAATTCTCTTAATAGACGTTTTGACGGAAAACGGTGCAATAATTGATATACAGGCCAGGTCTATAACATTTTCCTCCGATCACGACAATATGCTGGAACCGAACCCAGATCATTGTGCTGCTGCAAGGATCGCCGAAATTCATGTCACCCTGCCACCAAGGGCAACCTTGATGATCAGCGTCTCCGGTGAAGATGCGGCTCCTGACGTCGACGCTATTGTAGAGAGTTACCAAAGGCTGCTTCTGGGCCTCGGTATCTCTGTATCAACAGAAATTGCGAGCTTTAGCACCACCAATCCCACGTTTTGGTAACTAATTTCACCGACGAATACCGGCATTTAAAGAAGGGCGCTGCAATAGCGTTCCTCGAAGGAACACAAGAAGCAAGTGACGTGATCCCGGTTGCCGCATTTGAACACGCACCTGAAGATACCTTCAAGCTTCCATATCATTTCGACGTGAATCCGGCGTTCCGGCACGTAGAACGGGACAAATTATTGGCTTTGCTGCGTCGCTACAGGGAGTGTTTTTCGTCGAACTCAAAACTACGTCAAACACTCCATGCGAAGCACCGAATAATAACCGAAGGGGAAGCCCGATCTTCCCAATGGTCACCATACCGCGTCTCTTCACACGAGCGGGAAGCCATCCGGACTCATGTCGACCATGCTCAGAGACAACGTTATAGAGCCATCGAAAAGCCCGTAGGGTGTGCGGTTCATACTGGTGAACCAAAATGATGGCACATTGTCGTTTTGTGTTGACTACCGGCGACTAAACGAAATCACCAAAGCGCACATGTACCCCCTGCCACAAATCGACGACGCCCTCGACCATGTCTGCCATGCGAAGTACTTCTCTGTGAAACATGGTTAAGTAGCGCGGGAAGGACAGGACAAAATTAAGGACCACACAGGACTAGCGCTAGTGTGTGGTCTCTACTTTTGTCCTGTCCTTAACCGCACTACTTAACCATGTTTCACATTTTAAACCAACTAGCCGACATTTACGCGTTGAGAAGTACTTCTCATCGATGGATCTGAAGACATGCTACTGGCGATTCGATGTGGACGATAGAGACCGAGAGAACACCGAATTTATAACCCCGGACGGCCTATACGAGTTCAAGGTGATGCCGTTTGGGCTGTGCACGGCGCCAGCAACGTTTCAAACATTCATGAAAACTGTGCTAGCTGGCCTGAAATGGCACACCTGCCTCGTATACCCCGACAACGTTGTGGTATTCGCCTTCACTTTCGACTAACACCTTGCAAAGTTGGACTCTGTACTATATGCCATTCGCGCGTCGCGGTAAACGCTGAAGCCTGAAAAGTGCCGCTTCGTGTAAGAGGAGGCCAAGTTTGTGGGCCACGTCATCAACACCGCAGGAGTCCTACCTGAACCGGCAAAAACTTCAGGTATTGCGAACTCCCCAAGGCTGAAACACAAGAAGGGCAAGCGAAGATTTCTCGGGCTGTGCGCATACTACCGGCGCTTTGTCGCAATCTTCACACGCATTACAGAGCCACTCACAGGCTTGATGAAAGATAGCACCCCTTTCAGCTGGGAAAACGACCAAGAAAAAGCATTGTGTGAGCTGCAAAAACACCTTCCAATACACCCGTGCCTGCTCATTTTGACGAAGACGCCTGAAGAACTACGTTGTTCTGAAGAAGAACTTCCGTCCCGGAACGAGAACGAATTATCTTGTCATCCCCGCAAACCTTCCTGACCAAATTTTGGAAACGTGCCACGACGACCCGCCTTCAGGGCATCTAGGCACAGCCCGAACAGTTGTAAAAATGAATGCGAAGTACTACGGGCCCCGCCTAACATCCGACGCCACCCACACGTCCGGTACTGCGTGACGGCCACCGACGAAAAACGCCACCGACGAGACCTGCAGGACTTCTGTAGTCGATCGGCGTCCCATCAATACCCTTTCAACAGATTAGAATGGACCCTCTGGGCCCGTTTCCTACATCCCGATCGGAGAAGTGGATTGTCGTAGTGGCAGACTACATGTTGGGCTGCGCGGAGACCGCCGCTACTCTGAGGGGGACTGCACAAGAAGTTGCAAAGTTCTTCATGAACCAAGTTGTGCTGCCACACACAGCCCCTGAAGTCCTAATCGCGGACCGCGGAACGGCTTTTACTGCGGAGCTCATGCAAGGAATACCACGCTACAGGAACACGGATCACCGAAGAATGAAGGAGTATTACGGCCAAACGTACGGACTAACAGAACATCTGAACAAGACAATCGCGGATATGCTTTCAATGTACGTCCACGTTGAGCATAAGGCTTGGGACGAAGTGCTCCCGTATGTCACGTTTGCGTACAACACGGCTATCCAGGAAACTACGCATATGACGCCGTTCGAGCTTGTCTACGGAAGACCTCCGAGAACCATGCTTGACGCCATGCTTCCACATGTTGAAGACGACGACCTGAACCGCGACGTCCAAGGATACCTTCAACGTGCAGAGGAGGCCCACCAGCTCGCACGAGTTCGTACAACGGACAAGCAGCTGGTGGATACCGTACGCTACAACCTCCGACGTGGAGACGCCGAGTACCCCCCAGGGGATTGTGTTTGGGTTTGGACTCCTATCCGACGACGCGGACTCAAGGAGAAGCTTCTGCGAAGGAATTTCGAACCCTACCAGAATCTACGACGTGTCGGCCAAGTTACCTACGAGGTGATCCCCGATCGTGATTCCGGAACATCACGAGGACGCACACGGCCCGAAGTCTTCCACGTGGTTGGCTTGAAACATTTCTATGCAAGATGACGAACTTTTTTTGTTGTTTGTTCGGACTGTCGTTTTCATTTTAGCATCGCATCGATGCACTCTTTAGGAGGGGTAATGGCGCGAACCATATATGGGTTTGTTTATTTCTTGTTTGTTTTTATAGCCGGCCACACCCGGCTATACAATGGGTTTCCCAAGCGAAGCGCGTCTTACATTATTTTTTTGCCACACGGGGTATCTTAATCACATAAGCAGACTGATTCGCCCTAACTTCTCTAGCCCAGAATAATCTTCTTTGATCTACAATGTTGGGGATGTAAATCGACGGTTCCAGAAACACTCGCACCCAATAATAACAGCCTGATGAGCAGACGCCATGGCATTCGATTAGCCGAGATTCGCCTAGCAAGTCACTTTGTTGACTGCTGCTTCTCCGCCTGTGTATTGTTTGAGCTTTTAGGGGCGCACAAGTTCGCTCCAGTAAACTTGTTTTTCTTAAAGTCAGCTGCGTCCCCTTTGTCTACGTGTCAGTATGAACGAATGTAATGGCGTTAAGCGTGCTGCAGAAAGCGCTAAATAACCAATCGCGCTGTTGCGAGGCACGAAGCTGAGCAGACAAGTGCGAGAAAAAGCGAGTGAGACAAAAAGTGCAAGAAAAAGCCGTGCAATTACAAACGTTCTAAGGCGTGATGCTTATAGGAAAGCCAATGACATACTTTCGGGGATATTTTTGACCCACAAACCCTGCGAAAATGGTGGGAACACGGCAACAAAATTTGCAACAAAATTGTGAGCTTTCATTTTCGTGTAAAAGTGTTATAGTTTGCCCAGACCACCGAACCTATTGATTGCGCTAGTTTTTTTAGTGTGCTCAAAAGGCCTTTCAGTACCCCTTAGAGAAACTATTGCAAAGGTTTAAAAATGTGAGAAACAGCGCTAAAGAACAGGACGTAGAATAGACGACAAACACCCGGCGCTGACTAACAACCAGGTATTATTGCTTGCAGGCGGCTTATATACACATCTACACAGCAATGGAAAGGGAAGAAGGAAAATACAGATAGCACGGGAGGAGGAAAATACATAAGTTATTGTCACAGGGTCATCGATAAGTAAGGCCCAGTTATACATTTGAAAGATACGCAATTTCATTTTCATGCAGAAGCACGGAAGGTTTGCTTACACATTTATTTCCCTCTGACTAATGCAAAAGGCTTCAAAAATTTCACGTGTACGTTTGTTTGCATATCTTCGAATAATACGACACTCAAAAAACATTGGTTGGCACTTACACTGGTGACAGTGCGCAGCCAGGTGACCGCCGACATTCGATTTTAGTGAATTTGCATGCTCCTGGAGCCGTGGATTATTACATCTTCCCGTCTGCCCACATAGCTTCGCTTGCAATCCAGGGGGATTTCGTAAACAACATTCTGACGGCAGCCTACGTACTTCGTTTTGTGGTTAATTTTTACATGGGTTGTGCTTTCTGCCTACCTTATTTACCATCGCACAGAGCTTGCTTAGTTTGTTGGGAGCGGACATAAGAACTTTTGCGCCCCCTCTTCCGGCAATCTTCTTAACTTTGTGCGATACCTGATGCACGTAAGGAATGACGGTTGTACGGCGTTTTGCGTGCTCATTTTCTTCGTTAGGTAACGGCTTGTTCTGTTTTTGTTTCCGGAGATCCCGTAACAGGGGAACAAAAACAGACGGTGGTCACATTCAAGATACCCTCCAAACGGCAACTGATGTCGTCGAAGCGTATGCTGCCTCTCGTGGTCTGTCCTGCACCCCAACAAAATCAGAGCTTCTTCTATACAGACCTAAAAGACCAGGAAAACAACCACCTTCCCCACTCTCCCTCATCCAAATCACTACCTCTAACGGCCAAACCATCCCAATAGTTGACTGCATCAGGATTCTAGGTCTCCGTATACAGGCAAACGGATATAATGTAGATACTCTCCGTGCCCTAGAAAAAGGGGTTTACCAGACTACACGACTCATCTCTCGCATAGCTACCAAACATCGAGGAGAAAAAGAAAACAATCTAATACGTCTCGTACAAGCCTTTGTCATCAGTCGTATAGCATACGTCACCCCCTTCCTAAACCTCAAAGTCAGCGAAACGCACAAAATTGAAGCTATGATACGTAAATCTTACAAGCAGGCCCTAGGTCTCCCCGTTACACTCTCAACAGACAAACTACTCTCGCTCGGTCTACACAATACATTAGACGAAATTATCGAAGCCCAACGGGTCTCGCAATTTGAGCGACTAACGAGGAGTGACACTGGACGCCACATTCTTCAGAGTCTTGGTCTCAGTCACCACACTATCTCTGACACGCACGTCGACGTTCCCACAGTCATTCGAGACCAACTGGTAATCCACCCCCTCCCTAAACACATGCACCCGATTCATAACGAGGAAAGGCGCCGAGCGAGAGCACAGGCTTTACACAAGCAACACTCCTCTAACCCACACGTAGCCTACGTGGACGCTGCAGAATACCCAGGACGCGAAGCCATGGCAGCGGTCGTAGTTGATTCATTTCTCCGAACACCAGCCGCCCTCTCTTTCCCTACCCAATGTCCAACCGTATGCGAAGAAATGGCTATCGCTCTTGCCATTATTTCCAGCCCTAAGGTTACTACTATTATAAGCGATTCCAAATCGGCCATTACCAATTACTCCAACGGGCGAGTTGACCCCCGAACATTTCGCCGACTCCTGCAGGCACGCCAATTCCCGAAACGAAAAATATACATTGTTTGGGCACCGGGCGACGCTGAATTCCCAGGAAATGAATTGGCACACGAGGTTGCTCGAGAACTGGTAATCCGAGAGCCCAGTGACGCTGCAGAATCTCCTAAACCATTCTCCCATAGGGACCGCCTCCTGACCTACCGATCGGTACTCGATCACTACCGGCTGTCCAGAGCTCGCTTCCCACCAACCGATTCCTCCCTCTCCCGCCGCCACGCTGTTGTATAGCGCCGACGTCAAATATCCACATTTCCCACCCCTGCCCTCCTATCACTCTATTACCTGAGTTACAATCTAACCGATGCCCTCTTTGTCATAAATATGCAGACCTACCACATGTGATTTGGTCCTGTGAAGAAAAACCCCTCCAAACTCTTAAAAAGCACCCCATTTTATAACAAATTACAAACGAGGAGCAGTGGGCGGCCGCGCTGCTCAGCACAGACCCTATGACCCAGGTCTCACTAGCCCAGGTGGCCGAAGACGCCGCAGAGATCTACGTGAACCCTGCCGTCGTCGGAAGGACACGGATGCGCATCGTCCGTCTTCCTTCGTCTGTTTATGTCTATTCAGCGCAAGTTTCGTGATACATAATGCACCAACTAGCCCAACAGCACATCGTACTGAAGGACACTGACGTCGACCTGAAAACGGTCCCACCCGTGGCAACAATAAAGTTTAATCTGATCTCATCTTGTTTCTTTAATATTGTGTTGTGTTACAGTATTTTTGTTTCTGGCTGGTTAGCCAGCACTTTTAACCATGCCTTAGCAGAGTGCAGATATGTGAATAAAAAATTAATGAAGGAATCAGGAAATTAATAAATTCAGAAACGATTTTAAAACATAAATACCACAGCTGCAAAATACGCCTCGCAACCATCTGCGGCCGGCAATCACATGGACAGCTTCACAAGAGATGTAGGGTACTCTAGAAAGATCTGAAACACAATAACAGGCGCAGAATGTAATTAAGCAGGCAGCAAACCCACCAAAAGAAACATTCTGCAAGCGAAACCACATGAGATTTTGCACGCAAGAAACCGGCGGAGATCTCCCCGCCTAGTTGCCAGGAAGTTGCAATGAACACTTATAAACCTAAATTTCCGACTCGAAACGGAAACGACAATGTTATATTTTTGTTCTTTAGCTCTGCAACGCAATATTCAGTGAGAGTTTGGTTCTGTTTTTGTTTCAGCAAAAAATGTTGTTTTTGTTGTTTTTCGGTTTCTCTTTTTGGGTCCTCTCCGCCACCCTCATTTTCGTGGCTGCTTTGGAGGTGTCAGCCACCGCGAAGGGCTCATGTTTTTCTACACAGCTCGAGGGATATCCCCATGGATGTGCCGGTGAATACCCTAGAGGATATACTCGGCCAGTATGGCCTGGACAATGTAATGCACTAGGCTGTTTTATTTTCTGCTCGGTGACCGCTTCTCCTGCTGCTGTACGGAAGACCGCCGAAAAAGGAGCCGTCGTCGAGAACGGTGCCTAATGTCCTGTGGCTTGCAATGACACTCAAGTCGTCAACGCGAATGTATACTCGCGGAACACATATTTATCAACGTGAATTTGGTCGCAGCCTTAAAACAGTCTGCGAAAGTCCTATATGTCAGGCAGCCAAAGTGCCGGGGTGTAAGCTCATACATGTAAGCGGATTGGGAAGATGGCTACTGCCATGGGCGAACGGAACTTCTGAAGCGTTCTAGGCTTGAAGGCGCTGTTTGGGGATAAGTTTTTTGTAAGGGTATGCGCCAACAACGGTGAGACCGGCAACTGAGTTAGCGACTGCAAGACTCCCTGCTGTGCCGTCAGTTGGGTGCACGGCCATGACCACGCCCAGTGCCATCGACGCATGGATAGCCATGCCATTGCCGAATGCATGCAGCCCTTTTATTATGCGGAAGCTCATAAAAGATTCACCGAGGCGCCTTCCGCATCCCCGCGTAAGCAGGCTGTTGACAGCGTCAGGGAATTGTCCCCACTGCCCCAGTACTACTCCAGCCAGCCAGAAGAGGCGTCGAGCTACAATATTGCTCTGGGCGTCAACAGGAAGACCGAGGAATTACCGGAAGACAACTAAAAAATACATCCCGAGCGCTCCGCATCGTATTTGGTGGAAGCAAATACACCTGATAAGAAGGCGACATCGCAGTCTTCAACTTACTCCCCCTTTTTTAAGAGCCGCTGCACTACCAAGGAATGCGACCTTGCCGGGCAGCCTCAGTGCTAGAAAGGGCAATCCCCCGTTTAATACATCGTTCTTTGCGTACCCTCGAGGGGCTCACGCAGCCGCCCAGAGTAGAAAAGCAAGCACGGTACGCGCGCCAACACCGCGGCAAGTACCTTCTGGCCACCTATAGCCACACGCTACACGCCACACGCCAAACACGCCTTTCCACACGCCTCTTGGATTGGCCTCACGCGACCTAGCGTAGCCTGCCTTCCTCTTGGGACCCCGGTGTTGCGGATGGCTGTGAGAAAAGTTACGTTGACGTTTCCTGTGAGGACAGCGAATTGTGCGTGGTATAGTCAACTTTCATTAGCGCATTTGCCTAATCAGGCTGGTCCACTTTTGTTTCCTGCAAGCTCACGGTTTTCGCAACTTGGGCAAACAGCGAATGTACACCAATTATACACTCACGCAATGATCAAGCGTTAGACACTTCCCTACCTTTCTGCCTATATTTTTAAGTGTTACCGATCGCCAGCGAGATGTAGGCGCTCCACGACAGGGTAAAATTTATGTCGGCGTGAGGGCAGAAAATGATCTCGTTGGTCAGTTCTACTTCGCGATGCTTCAGTGCAGCTGCTTGACAAAACATTTCCCATCACATGAGAGAGCTTACGGTCCCGCTGCCAGCTGGATACGGTTTACCTTCCGGAGAAGCACAGCCACTGTTTTGAGCGCCATGATGTCCTCTTTTTCTTAGTGGGCCCTTTACGTATTTCTGATCACAAGCGGGTCTTAGCGACTCTCAACCTTGGCGCCTGTATGCCCTGTCACAATATTTAAAGGATGCTGGCAGACAAGGTGAGTGAAGCTGCGTTTAGAAAAATGCTCCACCAACCCCGTCTCGACTTGGCAAGCACACGCCCAATAGATGCATTAGAGGCCTTCTGGCACGTTGTGTTAGTACAGAAGTAGCGAGCGCGTAAATGCCTCATCACAGTAGCAATACTGTGGAGGCTGATGAATGGCAAAAGGTGTTGCGCCTTAAATATCACCATGGGTGACTACGTAATGTGTTAAGCGAGCGATATAAACACGTGTTAAGGCATCTTCTCTCGCTGCTAGTCGTGCCAAGTTACAGCACCCGTAGTTTCCCCGCCATATGTGCTACGAAACAAGGGCTGACGCACGTGCAAGATTCTCTGCTGCAGAAGGCTCAAAAAGAGCCAAGGCAAACAAATTGTGCGAGGTGCTCACGGCACATTTCACTCGCCTCCTCAGAAGAGAGAATACGTTAAGGGAAGAGTTTTAGAGGAACGCCTAGCGACGGTTTGCGTTACTACCTCGTGTACCCGACGACACTTCGAACCGGCTGTGCGCGTTGTTTGCAACATAAAACCTTATGATTGCGTCAGATACCTACACGCCGTGTCGGCACCATACAGCGAAAGCTTCATTGGAAGGTTTTACAATATCTTTGTTTGCCTGTTGTGAGCGCGCCTGTCGACGTGGTGAACGGCATTCTTCTTTGTGAAAAATTTCTGGAATCCTGATACGAGGGCCATGTCGTCCTGATTTTGAATCGGGGGGGGGGGGGGTCCTCTTCAGGCCAAGTTGTTGCACAACTTGCAGAAGACGTAGATTAGGTAAGTAGGTTTGGGTGCCGGCGTAGTTTTTCACGCCGGTGGAGATGTTTTCCTTGAAACGTGGAAGCCGTGGTTAGACAGGGCGAAAAAACTAATTACCTTAACGTCAAATTTGAATATTTAAGGCGAAGTTTTATTTTTCTACCCTGATATAACGCGAATGCTCTCCAGAGGAAAGTCACCTTTCTCTGACGATGATGATGATTGGTGTTTAAGTGCAGCAAAGTGAACAATCTTTCCGATGACACTTGGCGAGATCTGCGTTACTCCTCTATTTTATAGGCCCATGTCAAGAATTGGGAGGAGGGAACACAGGTGTGCGACAGCGCGACGTACATAGGCCTAACGTCACGTTGTGAGGGGAGCATCGACATCCGCTACACAGAGGCGACATATCATGAGAATCACGTTCGTCTGCGTGCCATAAGGCTGATAGCCACAAGATTACTGTTAGCTACAATGCCTCACTTCCCATTTTAGGGATTATAAACGTCACGCATTCGGCTTTACAACTCAACCCTGCACGCATTCAAAAACTGCTCATTCGACGCCAAGCTGCAGGTGCCGATTCTCGCCGTACACCCCATACCGAAACGTTTGGCCTACGGAATGCACATCCGAAAGTTTGTGTGCATTTTAGAAAACTGGTGCGTACCTACGAGTGGCCCATACTAGCAGTGGGTGGTTGACCTGCAAAAGAAACCATCTCAAGAAACCTTTGTCTTCAACTGTCGCCGTCGTGAGACAAAACGGTGGATGAATATTTCTATCCAAGATGAGTCCTAAAATATCTCCGGTTTTCTTCGGTACTCTTTTACGTAGCGTAGGCGACTCCGCGCTTCGAGACATTAACGTTCTGCTGGCATTACAGTTCCGCCCTTTTTTGCGCTTCCAAGAACTACTCAACTAAGCACCTGCTTAGTATAAGTGAAGCTTGGGAGCCTTTACCTTGCCATGCCTGGAAACGATATCAAGTGTTCTAAGATTGCGCGGTGTATGGGAACTGGTAGGTGACAATGAGTACCCGTTCCAACTCTGCTTTACTGCGTCTCACATATGTTTCTCTCATTGTTTTGTGATAAACATGTTAAAACTTTGTTTGTAGTAATGATCGCTTGAAGGTTTATAGTTATGTTAATAGTTATCATCGTCGTCATCGCTAGCCGTGAGTTTGCGTGAGCAGTCCTGGTTTGAGCTGCTATTTCTCATTGCTATATTCTACATACAACTTCTGAGGATCGCCGGGTCGCAGCGCAGTGTGCAAGACGAAATACCAGCTTGGCCAGCTTTGGAAATCTAACTGCGCGTGTTATGCTGGCGCACTAACGACATGCCGCTCGCGTGTTTCTTTGTGTCGTCTTTCGTAGCCGGACGCACGCGGCAGCTTAAAACACCGACAAACGGGCGCTCACGTCCCGCCACCTATGCGGGATGTCGGATTGCACGAGACTTTGCAGGCGTACACTGGTATGAGATGTCTCCAGATTGGAGGTAAGGCCTGTTACTTGGAAACGGAGTTTGTCTGACCGCGGCTCGAGTTAGATTCGTGTCAAGCGGTCTAACCAAAAAATTCCTTCGTGGCCATTTAATAGGTTAGTGAATGACTTCGGCTTGTTGTTGAGAACACTGTATGGTTTATTGAAGGGGGTGTAAGGGACGCCTTCACAGCGTTTCATCTGAGGAAATTGTGGTTCGAAGATGCAATGTCAGCATGTAAAATGATGCTGCGGTGGAGGTTAGAGGAAGCGCCGGACGCAGATTGTGAATGCAGTTTTGCAGGCATTTTAATGTACTGCAGAGACGTGCGCGCTGATGATGAAGGGACCAAAAAGTCACCATAAAGCCGCTAAGGTGCGCCGTAGGCATGTTCTTTCTTTGAACAGCCTACATGCGGACGAAGAACGGTGTGTATGCTGAGAAGCACAGTATCGACTGAGAACCACAGGCCAAGAATCACAATAACAAGAGCATCACCAACTGATCTCGCTCCAGACGCGCAGCGAGGTCTGTCTTGAGCAGGTGATGGAGATGCTGAGTGATGCCTTTGGCACAGTGATGGTATGCATGGTGTGGCAGTACACAATGCCCTCAGAATGGAAAGACGCATCTTGCTGTCGATATGGCGATGTTGACGCATATTGACGGCTAAGTCAACATGGGCCAGGAATTGGGATGCGAAGATGGGATGATTGACTTCAAGTACTATGAATTCCAACCAGAGCCAGCGCCTCAAATAGATGTCGACGGTTAGAAACCACTCACCATACTTAGATTTCGGCACGAAGCGCCGGCTCGGGTGACTTAGAAGAGCGGTCACCCTTGGGGGACAGGAGTGCATTGACCTCAGCGCCCTTCTTTACCCGAAAGCGCCAACCGGAAACGCGATCCATGAAAAGGAACTGCAACGCGTGTGTTTTGCAAGGAAGAGCTGGTATGTTGATCCACGAAAGCGCAGCCTAGGAGTCTGACGGAACACTCTTTTTTGTACTGACATCGAGAAAAGCGCCGAGAATAACTGACATAAGAGAACAGTTCTGACTTTTAGGCTGAGTTCCGCGCCTAAACTACGTTGTCTGAACCTTTTGTCCTGCGCCTTAGAGCAAAGAGACTTTGGTGTGGTTACGTAATTGTTTTTAATTGTGCGTGTTCACTCGCATTTTTTACTAGCTGTTTGCGGATATCCTGTGTACTTTCGACCGATGCAGGAACAAACTACAGCGGGTGGTAGTGATTACCACAATTATTTATTCTCAATAAGTGTCTTTTCGAGGCTTCTGTTGTGCTGCGTGAAGCAAGACGACAGTGGTGGCCAGATATCGTAAAAACGAATATGCTAGAACAAGAAGCCGGGACCCACATGAGCTCTGAACGTGGACGAGGTCGTCCAGAAGAAAGTGTTTTTTGAAGACGACGGAATCCCGGGCACGCGCACAAAGAGAAATTCCAATTGCACAAGTATGTCTGTGGTTTAAAACGGCCGCCGCAAGTGCGTAAAAAGACTACGGAAATGTTCTTGCACAAAGTTCAATGAAGGGCTCTGACTTGAAAGTAATTAAAGCCTCTCACCCTTTCTATGGGGTTTCGCGGCAAAAATGGAAAAAAAATGTCGGGCAGAAGAAAATAGTTTTAGAGTCTGCGATGTCGTCTGCGTGCGCAGGAAGAAACTACGATAGAATAGTTTTGGCTGTTATATGTACACGCCGTCACAAACGTTTAGACTGCAAGACGCTTTCCTAATAGTAAGAAATTAAAAAAAAATGGTTGGCATTGATTGAAGTTAGGCCTTTCACATGTTCGCTGTTGTTCCACAAAATCCAGGAAATTTTTAAGGCGCAAATAAGAAACTAGTATTAAGTATGGCGCCGTCCGTAGCTTGAGCACAAAGAAAAATTAAGGTATCAACGTTGTGTGTCTTATTTATATACGATGCAGAAAGTGCTCAAAAACCAACCGGTGTTCTTAGTTGTACCAGAGTCCGTCGATGCTTCTGTGGTCACGAAACTTCTCCGTAACGCTATGGGAGAGCTTCATATTGGGACCAACGCTCCCGCGCGGTGCCGCTACGAGTCTCGTGAAGGCGGCTTGGATGGCGGCGGCCGTATTTGCCGTGCGTTGGAGCACGAGATTGCTGGTGTTTGTTGTGTGATACAGCTTTCTAAACTCATCACGATGGGCAAACTATGTGAACTACCATGCCTCTGACGTGCTGTGTACCTGGTTGCCGCTCTAACTATCGCAATACAACGGAAAAGGCTTCGTTGTTCTGCCTCCCAAGCTCCTGCGAACAACGCGGCAGGTGGAAGCGAGCCATTCCGCGACAGGAGACGGACGCTTTCAGATTCGAGTGGAAGGCCGTTCATGTGTTCGGGAAATATTTCGACCCCACGGACATTATTCGAGCCGATGAGTTCAAAATAAGTGGACAACCTGTGCTTCTGCAGCGAGAAGCTCAAGCTCCGCGTTGCCCCGGATATTTGAAAAACCTGCCGGCGTATCTTACGAAGCCCAAGCCACGACCGCGCTCACAACGAGAAAATCCGTCTGGTAAACGTCGTCGCGTTTCGTCGCCGCACGAAGATCGGACTGCAGCTACTGTGATTTTGGTTATCCAATATTTTGAATTTGGAAAGCGGAGCATGGCTATCTTTGCCTGCATATATATATATTTTTTACTTGCCCGCCGCGCTTGCCCAGGGGCTAAGGCTGTGTGCTGATAAGCCCAAGGACGCGGGTTCCCAGCCGCTTTTCTCATGGAGGCGAAATGAGAAAACGCTTGTGTGTTCGAGATTTCGGCGCAAGTTAAAGATACCTGAGTGGTTAAAATTAATCTGGAGAACTACACTACGGCGAGCGCCCCATTGCCTGTGTAGCGTCGGCAGTTAAACATCATAATCAATCAATCAATGTTTTTTAACTTGCCGTTTGGGTGGGAGGGGTGTGACAGGCACTGAGCGGGCGAGTTTTTATCTGTTGACACCCTATGCCTATGAGAACAGCCGAGAAAGTAGCTCAAAACTGAAGCATTTACTCCTACCCTGGCCCCTCCGCGCGCCCATTATTCTGCTTCCATTTCGTGAGCGTTTTTTTTCCTGCTGTCCACGCTAACTTTCCGAATCTCGATTATAGTTTTACATTATTAGCGCGCTATAAAATAGCGCAAACACAGCGCTAACCCAATGTGCTGTACGTTTGCACACCTATTTGCTCAGCGCAGCATGTTGCGCCCAGGGGTAAATACAGATTTAATTCTGGCGCTAGTTCACTGATGTCATGCAGGCGGCTGCAAAGGCTAGTCAAAAATTGAAAACGCCAGATGACCGCCTTTTCGAAGCGAGAATGTAGCGGTGCTTGCCGGAATGAACGAACACTGCGACATATGCGCCTCAGTAACACCCGTGGTCATGCCTCAGTTTCACAGCTGAGCTACGGGACAACAAATGACTCAAAAACAACAACTGACTGACTCCAAAGCTGACTCAAAAACTTCGCTCGCATTTTTACTGGTGGAAATGAAGAGCAGATGAAAGTAGGCGCGTGACGGCGGAGAAACAGCCGGCCAGGAAGCGTCGTCGACCGCCGGCGAAGCCTTCACGTTAACAGGGGCGATCCTAGCGGCAGCTTTTGTCCCTGAATGAAACTTCGGCCGGAGTTTCGTGACCAGAAAAGCATTGAAGGACTCTGAAAAGCATTGAAGGACTCTGGTTGTACTCATTTCAAATCCCTTTTTTGGCATTTTTGGAAGTGACTCCCTATATATTTTGCGATTATACGCAAAAAAATAAATATTTAGGTCGAGGAGAAGGTAAGAGAATTATAGAGTTCGGCACCCCTGGCATGCGGGTGAACAAACGCTAGGATCGCAAAGTTCCGTCTGCTTTTATACACGCCACTGCAAACTTTTAAAAACCAAGTCGCGGATTTCGACAAACTTTTTAAAAACGGCATTGCATCTATACATGTGTCTATCGACATTTTAAATTTAACAGAAACACTCCAATGCAAATAAAGATGTCGCGAAAAAAGTATTTTACGCAAGGCGGTGCCCAGCACACGCAAAGAGCTACTACGATTGCGTGCTTCTATCAGTTCTTTGACGCACTTCGCGAAAAGGTCCGAAACGGAGAGGCAGTGTTACTTGCATGAAATTCTGAAAGTTTCGTTTCGCCAAAGAAAGTTTCGCCAAAGAAAGTTTCGCCAAAAATAGAATGTGTCCCTCGAAAGACTACTCTTTTACAAAACTGTGGAACCGCAAAACGCGCACACGGAAATAAATTACAATCGCATGATTTCCTTGGTTTTAAAAACAAAGACGCAAAAAACGCTTACAAACAAAGACGCAAGCTTACTTGCTCAAAGATCAACAGACGGGTTGTCATCCCTATGAGTTCAGAATCTCTGTGTCTATATTTTCACACAAAAAAAAACAAAAGATAAATAACTCTGTCTACCGGGTGCAATAGGTTTTAAAAACGGTGTCGCGAAGCCGCAGACAAAAAAAACAATATTCGCATTTTCTGTCTCTTTATATGCGCTACGGCCAATGCTTTAAACTCAAAACGCGGCCTTTCAGGTACAACATAAGAAAGCGGGTTGGCCCCTATGGGAGGTGCGTATCTCATTCTTTCACTATAGTTTTTAAATGTCACGAAGGTTGCTCTGAAGCAAAAAGTTTTGCAGAAGGCTGCCCGCAGGCAGGGAAACGGGTCCCATAGTTCTGTAGGGTATTTATACATGCCGCAGAAAACGTTTAGACCCCAAGAAGCGGGTTGGTTTTAGAAACTCATTATTGGGGGCTATCATCAATGAAGGTTAATAATGTAGCCTTTCAGCCTTTGTAGCGCGAAAGAAATATAAATTGTCGACCAAAGAAAAGAGGTTTACAGACGCCAGCGACCGGGGCACGTGTATAAAAAAAATCGGATTTTTATTTTTTCTGTTATTTTACCCGCCACCCGAACGTTTAAATACACACATGCGGCGTTACTAGCACGAATTGCTAAAATTTGGTTGGTATAGATAGAAGGTGAGGGTGAGCTGTTCTAAAAATTAAAAAAAAAGGTTTAAAGGGAAAAATCGCCTCGTTCAAAGTTCACACATCAAGAATCTCTTAATTGTGTTAGAGTGATCACCACATAGCGGAGAGAAAATAAACCTACACGTGAGAGCAGAATAGCATGGCCACTTGGCCGTCTATGTATTTGCGCACAAAAATTCAAAGGGCTCTATAAAGAGAAGGATTAGAAGACAAAATAGATGGCGGATCGACTGTTTTGCTGTTACAAAGCTATTAAATTCTTGCAAATAGCCTATTCCGACCAACACAGAACGTTATACTGAACTTCTTCTATGTTCCAGAAGGGAATGATACTCTCCACAAAAAAAGCTGAGCACGCGCAATTTTGAGCACACAATAAATATTTTTCTTGCATCGGAATGTCCATCACACGGAACAAATAGACAAATAAATTACAAAAGCAAACAGACAACACTACAGTTCTCAAGTACCAGCCTGTGCACAAGGTAGTGTATATTAAAAAGCAGTTAACAAATGCACTTCTACTGAAATTCTGATCAGACAAAACGATTGGGGAGCAAGTGTTGCAAAATAAAATGGTCATTCTCTATTGCAAAAGGCTGCATTTTTAATTCACTTCTCCGCGAGCTTTAATAATTTTACCAACATCACGTAGGGCTAAGATGTCTCATACAAATCTGTATATTTTCTCGCTTAAAAAAGCAAGGAGCTACCAATCAGGTATTAAAGCGCTTCATCTATCGTTCACACATTTTGCAGCCTAGAGCAGCAGCTATTTTACGGCAGTCCTCCCATACCTGTTCCAGAATTTATCCCCACCCACAAACCCATGCAATTTTTTTGCTTGAAATTGTGCCACGTGCTTTTTACCTTCAGAAGAAGAATTGATGACGTCGTTATACTGCTTTGATAGTTCCCGGCGTATGCGATGGCGGCGCACTTTTATTAAACAGGATGGCAACCCGTTGAACTATGTCCTTCACGTCTACAATATTATCGGAGTCGAAATTTTTCGTTTACGCAGGCACATTGTTATAACCGACGACGAAGTAGTCCATCTTTTGTCGCTCAATAGCCCCCTTCCAATCACTGCAGTTCCGTCCTTCCTGTGAAAAAAAAAACAAGCAAAGGTTTCCGTTTTAGCATTGTAGAAAAAGGCCTCAGCTTGGGAAGCGTTGTTGTCATTTTACTTTGCATAAAATCATATATTTTATAGCAAAAAAAACTACAGGACTTCGTTCCAACTCACAAAACGGAGCTTCCGCTTCGCTTTGGTAAGCTCTAGGCCGCCTGGGGAGTATCATCAAACAAATGGTGGCGACACTATTCGGCCGAAAAATGCAGTCTATAAATCATCAGAGTTACGTAGCAGTTTTATTAGGAGTGAGACACTGAAGAACCCAATTAGTATGAACTCGGTGATAAATGCGTTTACATTGCAGGAAGTTCATCATCTTAAACCTTTATTTTTGTAATTAAAAAAATAGGAATCAACACGCCGTAGGTGGCTCAGTGGCTAAGGCGTTGCCCTACTGAACACGAGTTCGCGGCTGCTGTTGCCGGCCGTGGCGGGCGCTTTCCTGATGGAGGCAAAAAGCAAAAACGCCCGTGTGTACGAGATTTCGGCGCACGTTAACGATCCCCACAGAGCAAAAGTAATCCGGAGCCCTCCAGTACGGCCCGCCTCATCGCCTACGTCGAATCGGTGCGGCAAACCCCACAATCAATATTTTATTTATTTATTTTGTTTATAACATACTGCTAGCCTCTCAGTGGAGGCTTTTGCAGGAATTGGGTGATACATTCAGAACGTTGACATAGCACATGTCAATGGAACTTTCGTCGCAAACTTCATGTTTAAAACAGAAAAATGACATAGCACATACCAGAAAGAAATTCGAAGCACACTTTGCGTTTACGATAATCTATTTGCTGATCATCTAAATAGAAATCAAAACATATAGAATGGCCGAGGCGAAGCGATGGATACAAGAGGGTTACGCGGCGTGCGACTAAAACGGAACTGGGACAGCATTCTTTTGTGTGCCATGATGTATAATAGGTGCGAAAATGTTTAGAAAATTAGACGCCATCTACGCACCTTACAATAAAGTACTCCGTTGTCCTTACGCAGAAAAAGAAAGCGAACATTGATCTGCATTCAAATGTTGTTCCTCGGTTATTGCGTGTATTCGTCATCAGAACTTATATTAGAGCGAATGCTATAAGTTCCCATTCCTGCGAATAAAAAGAGATATAGTAATATGTGCTGCTGTTTGTGTTAGCTGAAAAACCATCGCAGGAGAAACCAGTTAATAAATACAAAAACACGTTTTATGGATGGTATTTCAAACCGGGGCGACTCGGTAGCAGGTCAGGTTTCTACCAATTGCGCTATTGTTTATTGGTGGTTTAAGGCGTCATCGAAATTATTACTCGGTTCGATAAGAAGATAACTTTGCTCTTGTTTAGGCACGCTGCGGCTTCTTCACCAGAAACAACACATTGCCTACTTCATTCAGACGTAATTGACACTTCAACATCAGTGCAAATCAGTAAAGATTTACGTATAAACATCACTTGGCATCTTCCCATAAAGTTGAATGAACGGGCCGGAATTGAAATGCGACATAATTTACGCAGGAAAAATAAAATCTCTTTAAAGCCAAAAACAATGGGTCCCGAAGAACCAAACTTTATTTCTTTAAAGTGTTCTTTTAAATCATACTACCTAACGCTTCAACCAAACAGCCAAAAATACATGTTCTTGAATAGCTCCTTTCATACACAGCAAAGAAATAGTCCCCCAAGCATGAACACTCTTTTTAGGCACTGATGTGTTCACAGAGGGCACAGAAAGATGAAGTTTAAGATGAACTTTTTATGCATGGTGGTGCAAGCATGCTTTCAGAAAGTGTAATTTTTCTTTCCCGCTTAAAAAGACCACCGGTAAAAAACTGCGCAAGATATTTGAAGATGAAACATGAACAGTGAAACTGCGTTACCTTTATGACCACCTTCTTGAATATGCAAGAATTTTTGGTATACCAAAGATCTGGCTCAACAACAATTTTGCTTAAGAGTGCACAGGACGACGTCTGTCCGCGCATGCAACAATGAATATATTTTTTCTTTTTTGCGCAGGACGACGTCTGTTCGCTCATGCAACAATAAAAAAAATGTACTTTTCAGAAAAACATGTGACAGCTATAAATGTAAATCGCCACATGTCTGAAGGACTCGCTTACAGTCATTCGTGGCCACGTAAAGACTTAAAAACCAAAAACAAACACTACGTAAGCACTGCATATTTGCACGTCAAAAACTACCCGAGCAAATGTTCTGCACTTTCGCAAAAAGAAATGAATCAGATATTGTCATGCGTACACAAGAGACCAATACTTTACCCCCATTGAAGGCGGGACAGTTGGTACAGAAATGAGTCATAACATAGCGTTAGAAACAGATCTACAGAAAGGGCAGACAGACATGGCGTTGTGTGCCTTTCTGTAATCCTGTATCTAGCGCTGTTTATTAACTCAATACTCTACCCTTCCCCTCCCAGGTTTTAACTTTATTTCAGAGCCCCCTTTTCTGGTTTCGCCACTACGTTGGGCAATCTTGCCAATTTTCTAGCAGCGAATTCTCGGTTTTCAGATGATAGTTCACAGAGACCGCGATGCCTTTGCACCATAGAAAACACACCGACTGTGCACAGCGCTACCGGCCAGGACGAGCCGGGAGCGCGCAAAGTGCATGAGGGAGTCGACGTTTCTTGGACATAGCTCGCTTTTTCGCCGAAAGCGCGGAGTAAATCTGCACATTTTCGAACGGCACTGGCCCGAGGCCTCTCGCATGAAACCAGTTGAACGACCAAACGAATTATAATAATAATAATAATAATAATAATAATAATAATAATATTTATTCGTCAAAAAGAAGTCTTGTACATTTTCAGGCCTACCCAAGCCGCAACGGGTTTGTCAGGCAGAGCCTGGCAGGCGACAAGCGTTTAAAAAAAATTATATATATGTTAAAGTACACAGTACCAACCACGAACAGATAATCATGCGGTATTCACAAAATCTCTGGAGAGCTCTAGCGCATGCGCCTTAGAGCCTTTTTCAGTTGATATTTAGAAGCATGCGCAAAAAAGTCAGATGGCAAAGTGTAAATATAGCTGGCACATAATAACGACGTGTCTTTTCCCGTACCTTGGGGAACAGCGAGGAATTGCGTAACGTTGCTTCTGTCTCAGGGACCGAGAAGGAGTGTAACAAGGTATGAATCTATTTATCCAAAAATGTTTTAAGATAACTGGTTGCGTTTAGGAGCGAGGTAAAATCGGGCAGCATCAAGGTTTTGAATACATTGTCATTTTTCTCCAATACACAAGTCATATGCAATGGTAAGCAGCAAAAAACGAAAAATGGCATTGACTCGCTCTATCCAACGTAAAGCACAGTGACCATATACTGCAATACCGTACCTAAGCACACTATAACAATGGGAATGTACAATGGCTCTTCGAAGCACAAATAGAATAAAGTTGGTAATCTGTACAACAAAGATGATACCGCACAAATATTTGTACATACATAAGCTAAGTGGGAATTACAAGAAAGGTCGGTATCGAAGTACAACCTAAATACTTCACAGTGGACACATAACTTACAGGAATACAACTAAAAGAAGAGCTGGCCGCTGAGTGTAGAAATAAAGATTTGCTTAAGTAAACTTTTTTCAACTGATTGTGAAAGCAAATCAGCTGTTTTTTTGGTATTACATCAATGGAATTGGCCGTAAACCAATTCATAGTTTCCATTGCAGAAACTTGAAGCGACTTTATGGCGTCAGAATGATGAGAAGCATAAGAATCAAGAACCATGTCATCGGCGTACTGAAATATTGAAGACGACACAGAATAGGCGAGGTCGTTAACATACAAGTTAAACAGCAGAGGACTCAGTATAGACCATTGTGGTGCACTTCAATTATTAAAAGACGCATTACTTGAAAATATACCAATGCGAACAAGCTGAGTTCTGTCAAGTAAGAAGTTTTCATGTAGAGGAAGAAAGTTGCCCCGAAAACCTAGCGTTTGTAGTTTGGTGAGCAGGAGGGTATGACACACGCTATCGAAAGCTTTACTGACCTCAAGAAATAATGCACTTGCAATCTGGTTACGATCGAAAGTATAGTTTAATAAATCAGAAAACTCCTCGAGCAAGCTTTGAGTACCTCGGCCTCCAATAAACCCATACTGAAATGGGGAGAAAACATCATGAGTCGATAAAAAAGTGGTCATAACATTTAAAATTTGTTTCTCTAATATCTAAACTATACAAAATAGAACAGAGATAGGTCTATAGTTTTCCATTTTATTCCGAAAACCTCACCTAAACAAAAGAAAAACTATTGCCTTCTTCAACTGTATGGGAATGATGCCACTCAAAATGATATGGTTTAGAATGAAAAGAACAGCTTTAATGTGGTAAGAATTTCTGCGCAGCACACTTATGGAAATACCATAATGTCCAGGTGACTTGTTGGCTTTCAGTGCCAACAAGTCAGCTTTGACTCCGGTAACATTCAGTGCGCTGGCTTGATCTCGACTGAGTTTGGCATTCTTACTTGTCCCCTCCTACTCTTTCAACGAACGAGCCATTAGACACTATAAGCACGACTGTGTTTCTTGAGCTGCGAAACACAAATATTTTGGTATCTCTGCCAGGTTATCTGTCTCTCTCTTTGTCTTCCGCACAAAAAAATGACATGGATGCTTCATCTTTTACCTAGAAAATGAAAAAAAAAACCGGCACCGTTTGCAGTGATTAAACTCACTGATTTTTTTCTGTGTGTATAATCCTTCCCTAGGACACTCTCAGTAACAGGCTTGTGTGACTGCCTGGCCACTGTGGATTAGCCCTTAATGAAGCCGCTGACATGTTAGGATAAATGGCATTGAGTTTGCCCAGTGCAGCTGTGCTTCCCCCCTTCGCTTGCGTGTTGCGAGCCCGTTCTCGCGAATACCTGTGGCCCCAGGGCGTGTTTCATCACTCGCTGCCCACTTCTTCCGAACTCGCACATCTCAGGTTCTGTTGTAAAACTAGCCTCTGCCAAGCTTGTTTGTGTGAAGTTTCGCTGACCTCGTTTTGTTGTGGCGTCCCCCCATTTGATCGGTACCTACATCGGGCGTATCTAACAACCTCACCCTCATGGCACTAATGCCAAGAAATTGAATCGGATGAAAATTTCCTCCTTTTTTGCTGCCGATTCTCTCATTATCGAAGAAGGCTGTTGGAAGCTCCCATGCGACGTCTTGGACTGCCATTAACTTTGCCCCTCGTTTCCGCTTCTGGGGGCACGTCGAAGAGAGAGAGAGAATGTGGATGTTTGTCCCGCCATCCATTCCTTCATTTCGCAGATGGCACGTCTGCCTTGCTAAAACGATTCCCATTACTAATACGACCTGATAAAACGAATTGTTGAACGATTTTGTTGCCTTAACCACTCTTAAATATAAGTAATAAATTTTTCTTCCGCGGTACTTTGCCTTATCTGGTTATTTTTAATGGAAAGAAATCTTGGCCCATCTCTCTGATTGGCTATACGCCAGTGTATGGGCCACAAACACCAGCACCACCTATGTCTAACGACGACGATGGTTGAACGCCAGCATTCTCGTGATACATTTTTTGGTTGGGCAATCCCGCACTTCGAGTATGTGCTGCTTGGAACTGCGCACCACTTTTCCAGAATACCTACAGCAACTTTTAGGTGTGCACTACGTCGGCCTAACATGTGGGTTTGGAGTGTATGGCCTGAACTTGATGCTTGGCATTAAGTGAGCCAATTTTGGGAGTCGGTGTTGGCTTCAGGTGTTAAAACTATTATGTGACATTAGGCCTAACTTTACACACATCACAATGGCAAGGTATTGCTGGCTTCTAGAGGCTAAATGCCTTACGAACTTAGACCAAGGCTGTTCGTCCGTTAATGAATTTTTTGTTTCTCAATAGGATTTGATTGCTGGCAAATTTGTTCATGACGTACGAAGTAATAGGTTTGCACAAAAAACGAGGACGAAGAGAAGAGTGGACAAGACGAGTGCAAACTTTTGCACGAACTGATTCCTTCGTGCGTTAATGTTACTCGTCTGAGTTTTCCAAACCAATTCCAAAATGTTTACATGTAGCAATCGGTCCGGCGCCTACTTCAGAATTCCGCCCAGTGGAAGCGTTTTTAGGGGCAAAGCTGCTCTTGCTCGGGCCCTGTCCCATCCCTCATTGCTGCTGTATCCGGCACTATAATGATGATTGTGGCAGTATCCCCCTAGGGATTGGCCAACCAAAGATTGCTCGAAGAGGCCAAAACGTTCAACGCGTTCGTTGCTACCCAACAAGAGGAAGAGGACGAAGAAGAGGTCGTCATTCGTCGCCTGCGAGCTCAAGACACGTATTGTGGATACGCGACACAAGACGGTCTGCAGAAGGCGACGGTTAAGGTGGGTAAAATGTCAGACAGCGAATTCGCCAACCTACCAATGGAGATTCTCACGGTCCCAAACAGGCCCTACATAATCACCACAAACATCGACATCGTCGACGGGCTTGTCAACGGAGCGGTGGTAAGCTTCACGTGTCGAGTCTTCAGATGATGTGCGGGAGATGGTTTCGCGGTTGTACGGTTCAGCATTTTAGCTTCGCCCCTCTCGTGATCATTCACTCCGTGGAGATGGCGGGATTTTTTCTTGTTCACTTCACTCACCAGCATACAACATAGTCACGAGGGAAAGTTGGCTTTCTTGCATGACTATAGGCGCACCACGGCATCGGTTAAGACGGTAACGGTTTCTTTAAAAAAAACTGTCACTCCAGAAATTCAACGTGCGGGGTTCTTCTACAGATAGGCTCTTGAGGGTGGTTCCTTTAGAGCTACAGAGCGCCCCAGAATAGCTGAATAAAGTGGCGCCATCTGGCAGAGGCCCTGGTCCGCAAACTCTAGGGTCCCCTTGGCGGCACCGGTCTCGCTGGCACTATCTTTGAATTTTTCGCTCCACCGTGTGTAACCTGCAATGCGGTTTAGATGGATTCTGAGCTAAGTCTTTCATCGCGGCAAAAAGAATGTGTAAGAACTCAATCACGCCCCGTTCTTCAGCGTACACACACGCTTGCTCTGCATGGTTGGCAATGCGTGGGGCATGATGAATGGGGAGTTGGCAGTCATGTTGCAGTGGTGCCTGTGCGTCACCGGAGAGACAGCACCGTGAGTACTTTGGCGAGAAATTAGTACATCAGACAGTGATCTTTACAAGCAATAAATACATCATGGCTTCACAACCTTAGTTTGATAACAGTGCTAGGACAGGTAACAGAGAATGTGACATAATACTGGCAATGACTAACAACCATAGTCGTCCCATAGGCGACTATGGTTGTTATTGTTGTTGACTATGGTTGCAATCCCTCCAATATGGTGTTATTCGCCTGACTAACAACCATAAGCATCAAGTCTTCTTTCGCCTTCTCTAAGTCTTGTCCTAGCGCTGTTATCAAACTATGCACCAACAATCCCTAATTACCACAGTTTTTTAGCTTCACAAACTTTTTCTTTTAAAACTATAATTGTATAGAATACCCCACGCAATGCCAACCTTCCGTATTCAGGTGTTACCCACACAATGCATGCCAGGAGACTGAAGACGGCAGAAATATATTCTCCGTAAGCAAACCTTTATTGCTATGAAGAAAGTGGTAGGCGAAGGTCATTACGGGTAAAGAAGCAAGCAGGTATGCGGCCTATTTTTTGCTGCGCAAGAAAGCAACGCTCTAGCGTCTGGACGTCTGACCTTGAAGATCATCTTGACTCTACAAGCACGATGTTCCGTGGGTTTGTCCTAAATCTTAAACATGCACCTAACAGTTTTCATGTAATGTGAGCATCTTGGAAAGACAGCCGTAGTTTTGTAGATGTCAGTTTGTAGGTTCGGTGCCATTCTCTTCAGTTCAAATTCAGGCCATCCTTAGCAGCCCAGTTAAAATTAGAAACATGACCGAAACATTCTAGCCCCTTACATGACTGCTGAGTTGATGGATCCTCTCTCAAGGTTTTTTGTGGGTCCTCCTTTCCGTGCAAGGTCCTACTTTCCTCACTCCCATGAATACACATTTATATATAAAAAAGAAGACTGCCCAAACCTAAAATATCGTAATTTGCCAGCAGGACAGTTGAGAACATCAACAACGATCCTTTTGCAGAATATACATGGCGGCCATGACATAGCACGCGCTAGAACCCAGCCCCTTCTTCGTCGCACTCGTCACAATTAGTCTTGAGCAACTGCAGTATGCCGCATCGGCCGCCTATGTGGCCCGGTTGAGGGCGACCGTTCCGGTCAAAGCCTCGTAACGTTGCGATTATTGTGAGGCGGATGGGCAATGCGATAGAGATATACAGTGAGGAGTTGCTTGCAGCCACGGATGACGATTACGCGATTGTTGATGCCTTGCCAGCCACCCTGATGACTTCAGCGGCGTCGAAGCATTGAAGATCGTCAGATCCACGTCGGACAGGAGGGCTCGGGACTCGACTGCGGTTCGTCTCATCACGGCTTGTTTCGACAGGTTTTGATTGGCATCTCACGGGCTTGGTCTTGGGGCCGTGAATTGGGGCGAGCTGTGGTCAGGGCGGGGCTGGAGCTGTGCGACATGACCCACATACCAACGACCATAACGACCCGTCCGCGACAGTGCTACGCTGTGGCTAGGATGGGAATGATTGACCCATACAATCCAATAAAATTCATCTACCATGATCCACGTCATCGTCACCCTTGTAGTGGATGAGTGGCTAGGGCATTGTCCGCCATATTCCGTGACAATATCATAAAGCACGACGTGACCTAAAAGAAGAATTTTTCGTAATAAATTTTCACTTACAAAGATAAAAAGAGGCCAAGGCATGCGCAGAAGCCATGCTAAATTCATGATGTTTATTAGTCAATTTTCATTGAATATAGTTATGAAGCAGCGCAATTTCTGAAAAACACAGATAATCGCAAAAAACCCTTCAAGAATTTACTCTCTTAAGGAAGCATTTTTTGTGTTGGAATAATGGTTTATTTCAACATTGCGCACCGGCCTTCTTTTCAAACCGTGTAGTTTATGAGTGCAGCATGTGATTAATATTTCCTCAGTCAATCTAACTGTATCGAAAATCACACGAATTAAGGGCGGAGATAAAAATTGTCGAGTCATACGGCATGCGTTAACAGACTCTTTGATGATGTTGATGGTTTGTGTTTAATAGAGCAAGGCCAACAACGGGCAAAAGGGCGGCAAAGACAAAGTTATTTCATGTGGACAGATGTGCAAATAAATATTAAATTGTATAGTACAACCAAACGTGAAGCGAATGCATGAGGATGGCTGGTGTATAGCGCCAGTGTGATAATGCATATAAAAGAAGCTGTAAAAACTTGAAGTCTGATAAAAACTGAAAAATACGATTGTTAGAAAACATTGGGTTGTCGGCCAAAAAGTGTGATGACTGTAGCGGAATGTGTTCCCTGTACAGTTCAGGAAAATGTTTCCGTGGTGTGGTGTCGGGCATCTAACATTGAATGAGTATGTGAACTACGCATAAGGCCTCTCCACAACTGCTGCAATCGGGTCTAGGAGATCCCGTGAGCACATACGAGTGCCTTGCATGACTGTGCCCTATCCGTAGCCTACCTAAGGCGACCTCCGTGTGTCTGTTGTGTGAGTCAGCTGTGTACCATCCCAAGTGTGGCTTATTACATGTAGTTTGTTGCCTGTTTGTTCACTCCAGTGTGTTTGCCATGTTCTATGCTAGTGCTGTCTTATGTGTAGTTTGAGGTGTGTCTGGGATACCATTGTAATGTCTACAGTGTTTCTGAGTGCAGCGCCAGCGGCCCTCTCGTCTGCTAACTCGGTCCCAGCCATCCCAGCGTGTCCTGGGATCCAGCAGAGGAGCAGTTCATGCTTTTTGCGCATAGACTGTTGAACACAAGAATGATATGTGGTTTTTCGGTGCTTCTGTTATGATAGTACACAAACAACACTCAAGGAATCTGTATGGATGATGGAATTGGGAATTTGGTTTTAGTAATGCGTTGTACAATGAGAAATATCCTCCATGGTTCTGCCTCAAAAATGGTTGCGTTTACGCTAATAATTGTGGCTGCATTGAAATTTGGTCCATGAGGACCGCACTACACTATAGAGGAGGTTTTAGAAGCGTCACTGTAAAATTCCGCACATGGGTATTTAAACTGCAGAGACAGAAAGTGCTGCAGTAATGCGGCTCGTGGTAGCAGATTATTCTCTAGTTTTATGAAGGAAAGGTCACAGGAAACAGGGCGAACTTTACAAGGCAGTAAAATTTGTGAAAAGGATTATGTGTACACATCTAAAAACAAAGCGCTGAGACCCGAGGCTCGTTCTCTGACTCTAAGCGAAAAGGGCAGTGTAACGGATGGGCGATTACAAAGAGCAAAGATCTGGATGAATTGTTAGAGACAGAATAAAAAGGATGTTTGTTCAGCGATGAAATTTGAAAGCATAAAGCAAATTTATGTAAGTCCGTTGGTTCTCACGGGACCACTTGGTACATTCGACATACAAACTTTTTGCTGGGCTAGTGCGAAAAGCACCTGCCGCAAAGCGTAGCCAGAAGTGTAGCACTGGGTCAAGCATTGGCAACGCTCTTTTATTCGCCGATTCATGCACCACACTGCCGTAGTCAAAACGAGACCAAAGAAAGCAGAATTCAGGTGTAGCACGAGTTTCTTGTCGTAACCATACGATTGGTGGGAGAGGACATTAAGGGTATTTATTGTTTTGAGACAGTGATGCTCGCTTTCCTCGATGTTTGGGACATGAGTGAGTTTGTGGTCAAACACAACACCTAAAAACTTCTGCTCCTAGTTAGCAGGAACAGACACACCATTAAGACTAATGTTTGGGTAGGCATGGACCCCACGCTTCCTGGAGAATACAACCCAAGAAGTTTTTCACGGGTTAAGTAAAAAACCATACTTTTCTGCCCTGCCGGAACGTTTCTTGAGGCCCAGCTGGACTTGACGTTCGCAGATTGACATATTACATGCTTTAAAAGAAATCTGGATATTATCTACATCCATGGAATAGGAATAAGATATTGTAGGTGCAATGCCTTCCCAAGAGAGTCCATCCTAATTATGAAAAGAGTGCAGCTCAACACGCCACCTTGCGGCACTGCCATTTTCTTGCACGTGAACCTTTGACAATGCTCTACCCACTCTCACTCGAAACGTTCTCTTTGACAAGTAACAAATAAGGGTGTTTAACATGCTCAGCAAAGCACCGACTGAATTCAGGTCACTAAGTATGCCGTAACGTCAAGTGGTGTCATAGGCCTTCTCGATGTCAAAAAACACCGTAACACAGAACTGTTTGTGTACAAAGGCATCCTTTATATATAAATCCAACGCAACCAGTTGATCGTTGGTTGATCTCACCACCCTGAAGCCAGCCTGGCAGTTCTTGAGAAGACCATTGTACGCTAAGAAGTACATGAGTGTCTTGTTGCCCATCTCTCAAGAAGCTTGCACAGGCGTCTAGTCAGGTCAATGGGTCGATAGCTAGCGTGAGAGGAAGGGTGCTTCCCTTCCTCACGGCCGCAATGCCCTCACGTCCATGACTCCCTGATCCTTCAACCCCTCAAGGAGGTCTGTATCTGTTTCATTCAGCAGATGTGGCAAAGTGGTAACACCCCGGGAGGTATTCAGGCTTCGAATGAGGGGGACCCTGATGTCCACATCACCCATTTGTGTCTCAGCTAGAAGCTTTATTTCCTGCTGCTTGTTGTTTACCTCAATAATGACCTTACCGGTCTATTGTTTTTAAGTCTTGTAAGATTTTCTAGTTATGCCTTCAAGATATTTAGCAATCAAGAAAGAAAACTGATGTCGTCGCTAGAGAATGGCCGGTATCACGAGATTACATAACAAGAAATCGAGAGTAGCTTTCCGGTTCAAGAAAGGTTAAGGATGGCAATGGGGGAAAATATGCTTAGGTCCGGCCCCTTTTCAAGGACTGATCACTTTTTGGGGGGGGGGGTTCAGATACCATACGGCATAATATCTAAGCCGGGAGGCGCGCTGCTTTATTCATCAGCCTTACTCTCATAGCTGAAGAGGTCCCGGAACAGTTTGCCTGGTAAGCAGGCAGGGATCCCATCCACCGGAGCTTGACCTGGGCTCCAACGGCCAACGTTTGAGATTTCTGCCCTTCACCTTAAAACACATCGTCACGGTTGGTCACAACTTATGTATGGGGGCTAGCGGTCCGCGGTGTCGCAAATACCGTCACCTAGATTATTCAAGGGCGCCCCTTGTGGGGGTAACAGAATATTTGCAATAAAAATTCTCTGTGTTGGTTATGAAGAAGAACAAATTGAATTCGACATTTCTAGTAACGGAAGTGTCCAAGGAGAGTATGTACAGGACCGGGCGGAATTCGCAACACATGTGGAATTTAAAGAGTAATTATGCATTAAAGGGCATTGTCCCTTTTGGGAAACGAAAAGTCAGCAATGATATAGGTTGCTCTTGGAAGAGTTTTGTATTACTCAGAAGTTCATTGAGAAAAAAAATTTCCACATCATGTATGCGATTATGTGTAACCAAATGGCTAAATTTGTTTCAGCTTGATCCGGTAAGATATAGTTTCGAGCACAGTAGTTTTCTCTGGTTCTAGAGCAGGTTGGCGAAAGTGACGGGTAATCACGCGCAATATGTTCGTCTGTAATTCATTGGAAAACTTCGAGAACAGCGAAAATAGGAACATAAAACGCACACTTATAGCAACCCTCCAAATACACTAAAACAAATTAAAAGGGATTTTGTGATTCCTCCTGTTTTTATCAGCTTTATTATTTGCTGGTAGAATTTTTGCTCTCAAAGTGTCCACCAGAAACAATAACGTTGCTTAATTCCGACTAAAATTATTGTGATTATTTGGAAAATTAAGCCAAGAAGCCTACTCGCCATTATATACGTAGGACTATTAAACAATGTTGCGGGAATACGTTGGTACGGCGTATCATTATTATAAAAAATGGCCTCGGTTTCTTTATAAGCGGATCTGTTGTTGTTAGCCGTAATGTTGGTGGTGTGTGGCATCACAAGACAACCCCGGGGCACAGTTACTACCACTGTTTTCCGCACATTTGGGCGCGTGCCTGAAGGGAACACAAGGTGTCGTCCACGGTTCCACGTGGAGCTGCCATAAAATACCAAGAAAACATTTTCTATGCAACCATGGATTCAGGGCGGAGCCCAATACAGCTCTTACTACCGACGACCAGTTCGCTGCGTTGGTAGTAAGAGCTCCATGTCGTTAGTAGTAAGGGCTTGAAGTCGCAGCAGAACATGGCTTATGAAGAACTTTGAAACTTCTTACGGAGTCCCAATCGGAAGAGCGGTGGTCTCTGCGTTGCGTGTCATGTAGTCTGTCGCTAGGACAATCCACTTTTTTTCGGATATGGCTGTAGTGAACGGGCCCAAAAGGTTCATTCCAATCTTTTGGAAGGGCCTAGACTGGGACGGCGATCGGCTGCAGAACTCCGGCAGGTCTCGTCGGCGGCGTGTGTTGTCGCTGGCAGTCACGGCAGCACCGGTCGTAGTGTGTGACGTCGGATTCAAGGCGCAGCCACAAGTACTTCGTCTTAATTTTGTAGATTGTGCAAGCTGTGCCGACATGTCCGGAAGACGGGTCGTGGTGGCACACTTGCAAAATTTCGCCACAGAGATGCGCCGGTATAACGAGAAGGTAATTCGCTCTCGTTACGGGGCTGAAATACTTCTTGACGAGGAAGGAGTTTTTCAGGCTGAATGCCAGTAAGTTTAGTTTCAACACCCTGGGCAGGGCGATGTTGCATCCTTGGAGGTAGTCCGTCATGACGCGTAGATTGGGGTTGGCACGCTGCTGGGTGGCCATGTTGCCCTCAGTCACGACTCCGAAGAACGCGCTGTGGTGCTGGGTGTGCTGTGGTGGTGTGCCGGAGTGCTGTGGTGCTGGGTTGATGGGAGCGCGGAACAGGCAGTCGGCGTCGGAGTCTTTCCTTCCGGATTTATAGACTACTGTAAAGTCGAATTCTTGCAGGCGCAAGCTCCACCTACCAAGACGGCCAGAGGGATCCTTAAAATTTGCGAGCCAACACAGCACATGGTTGTCCGTCACAACCTTGAATGGTCTTCCGTACACGTATGGTCGAAATTTCGAAACGGACCATATAATCGCGAGGCACTCTTTCTAATAGGCTGAGTAGTTTATTTCTTCCTTTGACAGACCACGGATGGCATAGATGATTACGTTTTCGCACCCGCTTTGATTTTGTAGGAGGACGCCACCCAAGCCTATATCACTGGCGTCAGTGTGCAATTCCTTTTTGGCATTTTCGTCGAAATGCGCGCGCACGGGAGTGGTTGGTAGGCGTTGTTTCAGCTCGCATAAGACTTTTTATTGGGCATTTTCCCAGCTGAAAAGGGTGCTATTTTTCGTCAAGCGCGTGAGTGGCTCGGCAATGCGGGCGAAGTTTGCGATGAAGCGCCGATAGTAGGCGCATGGTCTGAAAAATCTCCGCACGCCCTTCCTATCTTTCTGTCTTGGGAAGTCTGTTATGTCGGAAGTTTTAGCTGGGTGAGGCCGGACACCCACGGCGTTGAAAACATGGCCCAAAAACATCAGTTGCTTCTACGCGAAGCGGCACTTTTCAGGCTTCAGGGTTAATCCCGACGTACGGAAGGCCGCGAGTACAGACTCGAGCCTCCGAAGGTGTTCGTCGAAAGTCGGGGAGAATACCACAACATCCTCCAGGTATACGAGGCAGCTGCGCCAGTACAGGCCGGCTAGCACCGTGTTCATTACTCGTTGAAAAGGTGCTGGCACCATGCACAACCCAAACAACATCACCGTGACCTCGTATAGGCCGTCCGGGGTAGTAAATGCAGTCTTCTCTTGGTCTTTCTCGTCCATTTTAATTTACCAGTAGCCCGTCTTCAGATCCATCGATGAGAAGTACTTCGCATGGCAGAGGTGGTCGAATGCGTCGTCGATTCGGGGGAGAGTTTAAAAGTCCTTTTTGGTGATTTTGTTCAGTCGCCGGTAGTCAACGCAAAACCTTAATGTGGCGTCTTTTTTCTTCACCAGTACGACCGGCGCAGCCCAGGGATTTTTTGATGGCTGAATGTCGTCAATGAGCATGTCGTCGATTTGAGTCTGGATGGCTTCCTGCTCGTGTGAAGAGACGCGGTACGGGGACTGTCGGGTAGGTCTGGCTACACCTTCGGTTATTAATCGGGGCTTCATTAGAGGTACCTGGCGTAGTTTTTTTGACGAAAAACACTATCTGAAGCGACGCAGCAAACCGCAAAAAACTCCCACCTTCCCTTCGCGGGAACACTTGTGTAGATGCGACGCATAGGGGGTGCACGTTGCAGCGTTGGAGAGCAGAGGAACGGCGCTGGAACGATGAAGCGGAGCGGCAAAGGCACCGTGTTTTATAGCGCGCATAACGGTGAGGGGACTTGCCGGCGCCAGTGCGGCTGCCGCGGCTATGACGCAACACAATCCAACACAATCCACTTTAATCCAATCCAACCCAAATCCAAACCAATCCAATCCAAGCCAATCTAATCCAATCCAATCCAATCCAAGCCAAGCCAATCCAAGCCAATCCAATCGAATCCAATCCAATGCCCCTCGCGAGAGTGTTTGCTATCGGAGAGGAGAGGGAGTGAGCGGCGGAGAGCGCATCTGGCGCGCCGAGGAGAATGGGGGAGGGTTGGACGCCGACAACGCTGAATGGATGCAGGGACAACGCGAGTGAATGAGATGTGTTCACAACTAATAATTTTTCCCGTTCTACTTGCGGGTACGCCGGATTCAAGTCGACAGGATTTGGAAGCTTGAAAGTTTCTTCGGGTGCGTCTTGAAATTCGGCAACCGCGATCACGTCACTTGCTTCTTGCGTTCTTTCGAGGAACGCTATGGCAGCGCCCTTGTTTAAATGCTGGTACTCGTCGCAGAAATTAGTGACCAAAACATGTGATTGACGTTGCGGAAAGCGCGCAATGCCTCTTGAGACAGAGACACCGCGGCATAGAAGCAGCCTTTGGACACTCTCTACGATAACGTTGATGTCAGGAGGGGCATATTCGCCGTAGACGGTGATGATTAAGCTTGTGCGGGGTGGCAGGGTTACATGATCATCGACCATCAATAAAGCAGCACGGTGTTCAGGGTTCGGTTCCGGCGTCATGGAGTGATCGGGAAGAAAAACTTATGGACTTGGTCTATAAATCAATTATTGCACCGTTGTCCGTCAAAAAGTTCATTCCGAGAATACGTCGCGGGTGCAGTTAGGCAAAATGACGAACGCCGCAGGGTACGTTGTGCCGGCTATGGTGACGCGCGATGTGAACGTTCCACTTGGCATCACGAGGGGGCGTCCTCCTGTGCGATTGTGCAGACCGCCCCAGGTGGTCATAACTTTCTTCAGCTTAGACGCAAATGGCCCGGTCATGACTAAGTAGTCGTCTCCCGTGTCTATGAGGGTGACTACTTCAAAGCCGTCGATGGACAGCTGAAGGTCGGACGCTGCCTTCTTCGAGTTCCGGGTGCGTCGTGGCGTCGCATCTCGGCTTGTGCGTGTTGACGATCCCGCACTGTGCGTCGTGTTCATCGTCGTCTAAGCGGGAGGTTTTGTCAGGTCGGGTATGCTTCGCGCCGTGTGGTTGTCGTCGTGTTCCGTAGTCAGGTCCAGGTTAGATCGGGACGTCGGGCTGAGGGCATGTCGGGAATCATCGTCTTCCGCGGGTTGTTGCGTCGTGGGAGGGTAATTATTTTTCCGCAGTCGTGCAACTTTACCTGCAGATGTTGCTGCTTTTCGTTTTCCCAACGGGAGCTAGGGTGCGAAATAGGCATTGTTACGGCGGTTGGGTGACTGGTATAGGTTGGGCGACTGCGATTGTTTGAAACGGGCTGGTCCACGGCTGGTGTTGGACAGGTGTTCTTCGATCTCCGATGGGCGCTGGCCGGATCGGGGGCGGGTTGCGTCGACAGAGAACCCTCGCAAACCGAGCCTCTTTTAGCGGCATCGACGGTAGATGTGGCCTCAAAGTCGCTTCATCTTCACGACGAAATCATGACCCCTTCGTTGGGGTGCTGCGTTCGAGTTTCAAGCAAAAGCGCCGCGCATTCTTTTCTGACCAAGGTAGTAAACGTATTAAGGAACTCGCTTTGGATGTGAGCCCAGTTGGTGAAGGATCTCTCGTAGTTCTCGAACAAAGTGCGAGCTGAACCTTCCAAGTAAAAGAAAACATGCCAGAAGGTTTATGCGTCGTCCCACCTGTTTAACATCCGGACGCGCTCCAGTTTCTCCAACCATTCTTCTGGGACTTCTGCAGGGCTCCTCGGAATGATGGCAGTTCCCGTGGCTGCTGCAGGACGATTGGTGATGTTGCTTCTTGCACCATGGTGGTGTTTGCAGCGGTCTTTCTTTTGGATTCATCTGGAAGGAGCCGAAATTCGGTGGGAGGCGTTCCAGTCGGCGGCTGGCTCTAGTTAGGACTGGCTTGGTGGCTTCCAGAAGTTGTTGGTAGCATAAAAGGTAGGTACCCCTCACTTCCACCAGATGTCACGTAGCCAAAGACGACGCAGCTCTATTAAATAATAAAACGTTTATTGGAGCGAACCTGTGCTCCAGTAACCAATCAAAAGAATACAGAGGCGGCGAAGCAGCGGTGAACAAAGTGACTTGCGCAGGCGAGTGTCGTCAAATCGAATCCCGCGGCGTCTGCTACGCATGCCTTTATCTTTCGCCACATGTGTTTCTGGAACCGTCCCTTACATCCACAACATTATAGATCCAAGAATATTTTTCTGGGTTTAGTGACGGTAGGGTGAAACAGTCTGCGTATCTTGAATGAGATAGCCCGTGCGGCATAAACATAAAGAATGGAAGACGCGCTTCGCTCTCGACACAGATAACAGAGCCGGGAGTGGCCGGGCAGTGAAAGAAACAACAAATTAGGAAACACATACATCGTTTGCGGGCAATATGACTCTAAGGCCTACAAGTTGATCATTCGTGGATCACCAAAACCTTAAGCCTGCCTGGCATCTCTCGAGAACACCGTGGTACTCCAAAAAGTTCACTGGCCTCCAGTTAATCATCTTCTCAAGCAGCTTGCACAGGCAGCTTTTCAGTGCGATGAGACAATAACTTGCGAGAAAGGTGGGATCCTCTCCCTATTATTGAAAGGCTACTACTCTCGGTTCCCTCCAAGACGTGGGGAGGTGCCCCGTAAGCCATATCTTAATGTATATGTGGAGAAGTGTTTCTAAGGTGTCTCCATGTATGTGTTCTATTATTGCGTATGTAAGGTTGTGTGCATCCGGGGCTGAAGGCTTACGTGTGCTCAGGGCAGCCAGTTGTAAGCAGATTTCGATTTTGCTTTTTCATTGAAGGGCTTCTTTTATTAAGATGGTTTGTGTTTTATGAAAGTGTTTTTGTAGCGTGCAGAAACGGGCTTATTGTTGGAAGTGTTGTGCTAGTGCGTTTGCCTGGTTCTTCAAGTGTGTCCCATGCTGTGCTGACAAGAGGCAGGCTATGTGTCTGTTGTCCGTTAAGCTTACGTATTCGTCTCCATAACTTGTGTGCGTGTGTTTAGGTTTATTAGGTTTATGGACGTGAGAAAGGCGCGCCAGCTCTCCATTTTCGCCTCACTGCGCACACGCTTTACAAAGGCCTAAACCCGTTTCAAGGAGATGTGGTTCTGCGACGTGGGGTACCGACCGAAGACACCCCAAGCCTTGTTTGGGCCCCACGCGCACGCCTACAGCCCTCATTCCACCACGGCCTCCTCTGGTTGCGCTGGTCGGCTTTTCGGCTGCGTAGAGGATGTGCGCCGTGAAGAGTTGGGCTGCTTCGTCCACTTGCAGATGTTTTATGGTTGAGTTGTGTAGTTTAGATGTGTCTGTGAATGTACTCCAGTTTGCTTTTGATTCATTAAACCTGATGAGGGAAGGTAGACTGGAAGGGCCTTTACCTATATATGTTATGGAGGTGGGGAAGCTGTCACTACCATGTGGGACCGTACAAACACCGCATTCCAGACATTGAAAGAGAGTTGCAGAACCAACAGCCAAGTCAAGGTGTGAGTATGCATTACGCCATAAGTTATGGTACGTAGGCTGTGTTTTTGAAAAAGAATGCTCCCGAAGACGTTAGGAATTTCTTCATCAGGCCACCACGGGCATCCGTTATGAAGGAGCCCCAAAGAGAGTTGTGCGCATTTAGGTCGCCTGTGAGAATGTGTGGTTCGGGCAGCTTGTCAACAAGCGCCTCGAAGTCAGAGCCCGAAAGTGCAAGGCCAGGAGGAATGTGTATGAAGCGTACTGTTATCAACATATTAAATAATATTTTGCGAATTGCTACAGACTCAAGGACAGTGTTCAAAGTACCAGAGTGGCATGCTAACGATTTGCGCGCGATTATGACCACACCGCCATTAGGTGTGCGACCATCCCTGTCCTCTCGGAATACCATTTACTATTTACAAAATTTGTGGTATTGGAATTCAAATGCGTTTTCTCAAGACACATCACATTTGGCTCGTCCGAATGGAATATCTCGTAAACATCATCAAGATTTTTAAGCAGGGCCTCGCAGTTCCATTGAATAATATTTTCTCTTCCAATTGTGGAGATTTCCGCGCACGGGGCACCTCGAGTAATCTTGGTTACGGTACTGGCGATACCGCGGACCCCGAGCCCCCAAACATAAGCTGGATCCAACCGTGGCGATGTGTTTATAGGTGGAGGGTTAGAAAGCACGAACGGTGGCCGTCGGAGCCCAGGTCAAGCTCCGGCGGATGGGCTCCTGGTCTGTTCACCAGGCATGGAGCTCCGGGACCTCTTTGATTACCAGGGTAAGGTCAAAGAAGAAAGTACCCCAGTCTCCCTGTTTTTATACTATGCTATATGGCATTTTAAACCCCCCCCCCAAACGTGATCGGTCCCTGAAAAGGGGCCGCACCGAAGTATCTTTTCCCCCATTGCCATCTTTAACATTTCCTGAACCGGATAATTTTTCTCGATTTCTTGTGATGGAATCGCTGAATCCAACCCACCCTCTAGCATCTCAGTCAGTCTTCTTGATCGCCAAGTATCTTGAAGCCATAGTAGGAAAATCATATAAGTGCAAAAACAAAGGGCCGGTGAACTCCTGATCGAAATAAATGACAAGCAGCAGTCCACGAAGCTTCTAGCCCAGACTAGACTGGCTGATCTAGACATCAGGGTCACACCCCATCGGAGCCTCAACAGCTCCCAGGGTGTGATATCCGAGACAGATCTTTTGAACGAAACGGATGCGGATCTCCTTGCCGGCTTGAAGGATCAGGGCGTCACTGCCGTGAGACGCATCACTATTCGCAGAGACGACAAGGAGATTCCCACCAAGCACATTATCTTGACTTTTGACCGCGCAGTTCTTCCACAACACATCAATGCAGGTTTTATCCGTTGCTCCATCCGTCCGTACATCCCGAACCCGCGGCGCTGTTTTAAGTGCCAGCGGTTCGGGCACGGTACAAACTCTTGCCGTGGCAGAACGACGTGTGCGAAATGCGCGGCGCATGATCATCCGAGCGACAATTGTCCATCCGATACCCTGTCTTGTGTGAACTGCGGGGGGCTGCATGCAGCGTACTCCCGCAAGTGTGAAAAATTTCAAATGGAAAAAAAGATAATTAACATCAAGGTCACGGAGAACATCACCTTCCCAGAGGCGCGAAAGAGGTTCGCCTCTTTCCCTCTGGGGAGGTACGCAGACGCGGCTCGCCGGGGGGCGGAGCGGCGTCTGGTTTCCACAGGGACCCAGTTCAGCGAGTCTGACCTGGTCCCGCCCCCGCCCCCCGCTGGGTTGCCTCACGCAGCCCAACCCGGCACCACGCCGCTTGCTGAGGCAGCAGCGGTTGTGGTGCAAACCACTTCTGTCGGGACCGGTGCCGCTCCCGCCTATGTCTCCCCGTCCTCCAGTCCGTTGGAGGGTACCGAGGTGATGGACACCACGGGCCCCGCACCGGCTCCCGCCGTCACCGCGCCGCCCGTGCCACCTCTGGTGCCCCGGACGCCCTCGGCGGTGGCGGCTCAAACGAAGGGCTCCCGAGGGGGGGCCAAGTCCGGGGGGCCCGGTCCGTCGGGCACCCCTCGGACATCCGACGACGAGATGGATGTCGGGCCGTTCCTGCCTGCAACGCAGCGCAAGGAGCGGCCACCGACTTCCAAGCCTACAGACAGGCCTTAAAAGCCTAATCCCAGAGTAACAGCCCCGAAAGACGACACATGAACACATACACACACTACATTCATTCTTAAACGTAAATAATGGGAACAGAAAACATCATTCAATGGAACTGCAGAGGCCTCCTTAAAAATGTTGATGATGTGTATGATATCCTGCATGCCAATCAGCCAAGTCTTATGTGTCTCCAAGAGACTCACCTCAATACCAAACAGACAAATTTCTTAAATAGGTACATGGTATTCAGAAAGGACAGGGTTGGCTGCACACACTCTTCAGGAGGTGTGGCAATTGTCGCCCGGAAATCCTTAGCCTGCCACCCTGTCACTCTGAACACTGTCCTTGAGGCAGTAGCAATTCGAACAATAATATTTAATAGGTTGGTAACGGTGTGCTCCATTTACATTCCTCCTGATCATGCACTTTCGAGCTCTGATTTCGAGGCGCTGGTCGACCAGCTGCCCAAACCATACATCCTAACAGGCGACCTTAATGCGCACAACTCTCTTTGGGGCTCCTCCAGAACGGATGCCCGAGGTCGCCTGATAGAGAAATTTCTTACATCTTCAGGAAGCATGCCTTTTCAACAAAAAACAGCCTACATACCATAACTTAGGACATAATACGTACTCACATCTCGACTTGGCTATTGGTTCTGCAATTCTCTTTCCATGTCTTGAGTGGGGCGTGGGCACGGACCCATATGGTAGTGACCACTTCCCCACATCCCTAACATACATAGGTAAAGGCCCATGCAGTACATCTTCCCATAACAGGTTTAATGAATCAAAAGCAAACTGGAGTACATTCAGAGAAACATCTAAACTAGACCACACAACCATAAAACACCTACACGTTGAGGAAGCAGCCCAACTCGTCACGGCGCACATAGTCGACGCCGCCGAAAAGTCCATGCCCCAGGCCTCCAGTGCGTCCCGCAACCCAAGGAGGCCCTGGTTGAACGAGGACTGTAGGCGGGCGCGAAAGGCCCAGAACAAGGCGTGGGGTGTCCTTCGCCGGTACCCCACGTCAGATAACCTAATTTCTTTTAAACGGACAAAGGCTTTTGGGAAGCGAGTGCGTCGTGAGGGAAAAAGGGAGAGTTGGCGCACCTTCCTCACTTCCATCAACTCATACACTGACACACACAAAGTCTGGACACGAATACGAAAATTAAAAGGACAACAGACACACAGCGTGCCCCTGGTTAGCTACAACAGGGGACACACTGGAAGACCAGGCTAACACGCTTGCACAACACTTCGAACACGTGTCCAGCTCAGCACACTACACAAACACTTTCATGAAACACAAAACATCTGCGGAGAAGTCACTGCGTCATAGCAACAAGTCCCACACTTCTTACAATTCTCCTTTTTCAATTTATGAGGTGAAGGCTGCTTTGACCACATGTAAACCTTCAGCTTCAGGTGCAGATAAGATTACTTACACAATGATACAATTTTTACACTCAGACACCCTTGAAACACTCCTACATGGCTTTCGGGGCACATTCCACGCTCTTGGAGGGAGGCCATTGTAGTGGCTGTCCTAAAGGAAGGGAAGGACCCTTCCTCTCCTACCAGTTATCGTCCCATTGCCCTGACAAGCTGCCTGTGTAAGCTCTTTGAGAAGATGATAAACAGGAGACTCGTGTACTTCTTAGAGTACAATGGTCTTCTCGAGAGCTGCCAGGCAGGCTTCAGGGCGGGGCGATCTACCAACGATCAACTCGTTGCATTAGAGGCGTATATAAAAGATGCTTTCCCTCCATAAGCAGTACTGTATGACAGTATTCTTTGATCTAGAAAAGGCGTATGATACTGCTTGGAGGTATGGTATCCTCATCGACCTGAAGTTTTTGGCATAACGGGTAACATGATGAACACGCTTTCTAGTTACATGTCCGAAAGGACGTTTGGCCTGCGACTTGGAACTGCACTCTCTAGGGTGCATGTGCAGGAAAATGGAGTGCCACAAGGTGGAGTTTTAAGTTGCACCCTTTTTATTGTAAAAATGAATTCCCTCAGGAAGGCATTGCCACCGTCGATTTCCTGCTCCAGTAAGGTAGACGACGTACAATTATCCTTTAAGTCTTGTAACCTGTCTGTCTGCGAGCACCAAGTCCAGCTTGGTGTTAACAAGCTAGCTGGTTGGGCAGACAGCAACGGTTTTAAATTTAATCCAGGGAAGTGCACTTGTGTCTTGTTTTCCAAGAGGCGTGGCATCCGGCCGGATCCAGACATTCATATCAATGGTGTCTCGATTCCTGTCAAGAAAGAACACAAGTTTTTAGGTATAATCTTTGACGAAAAGCTCACGTTTATCCCACACATAAAACAACTAAAACATAAATGCTTAAAAACAATGAATATCCTGAAGGTTCTTTCGCACATTTATTTTGGTGCTGACAAACAACTTCTTTTACGTGTTTTTACCAGCTTGATAGGCTCACGACTGGACTATGGTAGCATTGTCTATGGGTCAGCCACTAAAACATCCCTCAGAATGCTGGACCCTGTGCTTCATCTAGGGCTCCGCTTGTCGTGAGGTGCCTTTCGGACTAGTCCAGTCGAAAGTCTGTATGAGAGTGCAACAAATGGAGCCTAGAACATCAGCGAGCCTACACAGACCTACTTTATGCTTTTAAAATCTCATCAATGCCTTACCATCCTTTTACGTCAGTTTTTTATGATACATCGATATCTCAACTTCTTACTAATCGCCCATCAGTCTCTGCTCCCTTCGCTTTCAGAGTAAGAGTAGAAGCGTCACAACTTGATTTCGTGTTCTCAGACACCATCAAAACCTCCGCTACTGAACTTTTAGTATCGTGGCAGCTTCGCCCGATATCATGTGATGTATCTTTTACAAGTGTCGAGAAAAACAGAGTTCCTAGAAGCGCGATCGTGCTACATTTCTTGTCCCTGCAGCACAAATACAAGTGTGCTCAATTTTACACAGATGCTTCAAAAACTGCCACAACTGTTGCCTGTGCTGCACATGGTGGTGGTACCTTTAATGTCTGTAGAACTATGAATAGAAATACAAGTATCTTTCCGGCATAGGCCTATGGCATACGTCTTGTAGTTAAACATATTTTTCTAAGTCGAATTCCGAAATCTGTAATTTATACTGATTCTTTAAGAGTTGTGCGTACATTATCCTCACAGAAATCTAAAAACCATGTGGTCAATGCTCTCATTAATACTATTATGTCTGTGCATGCGTTAAACCTTGAGGTGACCGTGTGCTGGGTGCCAGGGCAGTCTGGAATTCCAGGTAATGAGACCGCAGACCGAATTGGCGGCCGCTGCTGCCCTTACAACTACAATTGACATAACAAGAATACCCTGCACCGACCTCAAATCACACATCAGAAAACACCTTCGCACAACATGGCAAGCGCACTGGAATCAACAGTCTGACAACAAACTACACATTATAAAGCCACTCTTGGGAGCATACACCACTGATACTCACAACAGACCCTGGCTCGATTACGGATAGGCCACACGCATGCAACACATTCCCACCTGCTCACGGGATCTCCAAGACCCCTGTGTAGCAGGTGCGGGGAGGGCCTATCCGTAGTCCACATACTAACAACATGCAAGGCACTTCAGACAACACGACACAAACACTTCAGAGAACTCTACAGACAAGATATCCCACTACATCCATCGATGTTTCTAGATGACGATGCCAGTGTTTCTATGAAACGTGTGTTTGATTATTTGTCAGATGTTAAGTTTTACACCTTCTCTCATATCACGCATAATCAAATCTGGCCCTATACACCAGCCATCACCATTACCTTTAATTGATTTTACTATGTCCGATTTACATGTTTTTATACCTACCTTTTTGTGGTAATCACTTCGCTTCATTATATAACTTCTTTTCTGGCGCTCTTTGCCCTCGCTGGCCTTGCGCCATGAAACACCAACCATCATCATCATCAATTGTGGAGATTTAGGAGCTACTGGAGTCAGTGTGTTTGAGTGTTCATGTGTCTTTCGAGGCTGTTACTCGAGCATTTGGCTTTTTGGGCCTTTCTGTAGGCTTGGACGTCGGAGGCCCCTACTTGCGATGCGTTGCAAGCAGGAACGGCCCGACGTCCATCTCCTCGTCAGATGTCAACGGGGTGCATAGCGGACCGGGCCCCTCGGACTTGGCCAGCCTTTTGGGGCCCTTCGTTTGACCCGCCACCGCCGAGGGCCCCAGGGGCGCCAGAGGTGTCACTGGCGGTACGGTGGGAGCCGATGCGAAGCCCCCGATGTCCATCCCCTCGGCACCCTTTAACGCACTGGAGAACAGGGAGGGAGGTGAGGGAGCAGCACTGGTCCCAACGGAAGTGGTTGCCACCACAACCGTTGCTGCTTCAGCAAGCGGTGTGGTGACGGGTTGGGATGTCTGAAGCAACTCAGTGGTGTCTGGGGACGAACCAGGCCATACTCGCTGAACTGTTTACCTGTGGATACCAGACGCCAGTCCGCCCCCCGGCAAGCTGCATCGGCGTAGCTCCCCAGGAGGACAGAGGCTAACCTTTTCCGCGAATCTGGGATGGGGATGTTCTTAGTGACCTTGAGTTGATGATGTTTTTATGAAGTTGAAATTTTTGCACTTGCGGGAGTGTGCCGGATGCGGCACCCACAGTTCACGTAAGAGAAGGCATTGGATGAACAGTTGTCAGTGGGATGATTCTGTGCCGCGCACTTTACACACGTTGTTCGGCCACGGCAAGAGTTTGTGCTGTGCCCGAACCACTGGCACTTAAAACAGCGCCGTAGGTTCGGCATGTAAGGATAGATGGAGCAACGGATAAAGCCAGCATTTATATATTGCGGGATTTTTAAGCGGTTAATGGTGAAGAATATGTGCTTTGTGGGAATCTCCTTGTTGTCTCTGCGGATGTTGATGCGCCTCACGTCAGTGACGCCCTGATCCTTTAAAGCGCAAGGAGATCAGCTTCCGTTTCGTTCAGCAGATCTGGCTCAGACATCACACCCTGGGAGCTGTTGCGGCTCAGGTGGTGTGTGACCCTAATATGCAGATCAGCCAGTCGAGTTTGAGCTCGAAGCTTTGTGGCCTGTTTTTTTCGGTTACATCGACAAGGACCTCGCCATTCCTTTGTTTTTTAGCTTCGTAAGACGTTCTAAATATGTCTTCAAGATATTTTGCAATCACGAACACTGAATGCAATGCAAGAGGTTAGGCTGGAGAGAGGGATTCCATCACAAGAAATAGAGAAATATTATTCGGTTCAGGAAGGGTTAAGGGTGGCAATCAGGGAAACGATACTTCAATGTGGCCCCTTTTAAGGGACCAATCACGTTCGGGGGTTTAAACAATACCATATAGCTTTGTAAAAAAGCAGGGAGACGGGGGTACATCTTCGATAGCCTTACTCCGATAGCTGAAGGGGCTCGGAGCTATCTGCCTGGTAAACAGACAGGCAGCGCACCCGCCGGAGCTTTAGCTAGGCTCCGACGGCCATCGTTAATGGTTTCTACCCTTCACCGTACAACGCATCGTCACGGTTTGTTCCAGTTTTTGTTTGGGAGCTCGGGGTCCGCGGTGTCACCAATACCGTCACCAAGATTACACAAGGTGCTCAGTGCGGGAGTACAAAATACTCTGGCGATGACAGTGTAGTAAATACAGGTGAATTAGAGCACGAATGGTGTCACGGAGCTGCTTCGTTTGTAGGTGAGGCTTCCAGGTTGTGGGCAACAACTCGAGCGCCAGTGAGCTTCCGATTATTGAAAGCGCTGCAGCTCTAAAAGTAACACAAAAAGGTATTAAACCATCTTGAGGAGAGAGATGCTGGCTTACATATTTCAAACATTAAACTTCACAGATTGAATAAATTTGAGGCGCTAAACAACGGATTGATTAGGTTGATTCAATCACAGATTGATTAGGATCAGAAAGGTGTAGTCCCATTTCATATAAACTGAACTATTGAACATAAGTAGCACAATGTAGAACGCGGAACAAAACACAACCATGCAAAATTAACCTTACAATCACTTAATAAGCTGGCTGCACAAGAAAAACAAAAGCCAAACTTTATTGGGCCCGAACATATTGCTTCTCTACTATAACGGATGTTTGTCATCTGGCTCCATGATATAAACGTACACGCCTCAACAGTTTCACTTCAATGTTTTGTAGAGTAGATACATCTAGGTGCTGTGTTGTACTCACAAGTACGTAAATTAGATCACAAGGTACAGTTCAGCATTGCTTAAAGAGGTCAATTTTAAGGCAACCAAAAACAGCTGCAATATGTGTTTATTGCTAGGCCAAGAAAAAACACCTCGCTTTAGATGCAGTGGTGGTTTGCATCCCCAAGAGAGGCACTACTCTACTGTTTGTGAACATGTGTTTGCCGTGGTCCCGGAAGTGTAAATCATAGTATCGGTAGGTTACCTTACATGTGGAATACAAATTCTTGCGCTGCATTCCTTAAAATTACAATTTCAGTGAGCTCGAATGAGGTGAAAGGTCCAGTCGTAATGGAGAATCTGACCCAGTTTTAAAATTTTGAAACCACTACAATCCGGCAATACCGATTAAAAGCAAAGCTGTTGAAGACACGACCGGTGAGTGACTAGATTTAGGCAATAGGTGAGAAAACTTGCCCCTTCTCTCGAGCTTTCACATCCGACATCGCTAGGAAGAGGTGTTTTTCCTTGAAAACAATACAGTAAGAACGACAGCCATCAAGTTGGTGGTGGCTGCAAAAAAGAAAAGGAAGGTTGTCCATCGAAAACTTGCTGTTTGCGTGGAAATACTCTGTGAACACGCAAAGCGCATGACGAAGGGGACTTCTCCGATCGATAGCATGGATGTGGTGCCGGAGCTGGCAGACCGCACGCACCTTTTGTGGTGACACTCCTACTTGCTTTTCTTCCATAACCGCTTTGTAACCCGCCGCTACACGAAGGTAAGGTTAGCAGTTTGCCCTGCAGTAACATACGTTGCACGCGCGGGAACTAAACCGAGGTTGTTTGTTTTTCTCTTCCGCATACCCTAGCAAGGAATGCGGAATAAGACATGTTGTGGCGTAAACGCGTGGCGCAACACAGTGTTCTAAGCTGAGCAAGAAGGTCCCATTGGCTCTACAAGAATGCACAGTTTTATTAGTTTGACCTGAGATAACAAGGTTATCCTAAAAGTGTCTGAATGGTATGTAACCAACTGCATGACACAAGTGATCTTGTATCCGCAAGTATTAGGATCAATACATTGACAAGGATTTAGGTCCTTCATAAATGAGTAGAGATTTTATTCAAACCCTTCATCGCATTCCTTTTTGGGTCTTGATCCGTCCACGAGGAATAATTATAGCTGTTCCTATCGCACATCTTTTCATCCTCTTTTTTGAAAATGCACAACCCACTCGTTTATTTCATTTCGCACTGCCCTTTGTTTCTATAAAATATTTCTGGACACTAATTGAGTACACACAAAATATTTGAGTAAAATGGTTGCAATTATAAACACCGGTTTTACATTATTTTTGATAGTTTTAATTTGTGCAAATGTTTATTTTGTGCACTGTATATTTGGAACAAAAAAACGAAGTAACTTTAAACTTTTTCACGTGGATCAAATACTGGAGTTCAAATCATTTGTCTGGTAGTAATTAGTACCCTATGTGGTTGTCATAGCGTCTGACGTGGCCAAGGAGAATGAGGGAATGTCTTGGGTAAACCTGGTTTATTTTTTCGTAATACAATATATGTACAAATTAGTGGATGTCATGACGTTTTGTAATCTCTAACGGACAAATAAGAATAAAAAAGGCTAAACACTAGGATAATAAGCAGACAAAAATTTGGAAGCAATTATTACAGAAATAGGAGTAGTACAACAGTAATATGGCTGTTAAATACCCCGACATTGTGCGTAAGAAGGCAGACGTTTAGCACCGTGTTCTCTTTTTGACAGACTGAAAACACTGTCGTTGCATGTCCAATCAGATGCTAACAGTGTGCAAAATATATTTCAGTTTAAAGAGGTAAGAAAAAAACCCCGGGCCATCTCTACTAAGGTGAAACCTGATGCGGGGTGAAGAATGCAGTCTATAAGTGTACTCCGGGCTCCTTGGAGTTTTCGCCACGTATATAAACGTGTTGGCGGGTACACATTTAAACGTTTGCAATAAAAGTATCGTACCTGACGCGCGCAGCCTCCTAGCTCGCGGCGTTGAAAAACAAGTGTTCCGGTACATTCTTTTATTACGCGTTACATGCTATCGGGAGGAGTTTGAAAACGAGCGTTGCTGTGTTTTATCACCATGACTACATCAGACGAGATACGATGACGATAAGGACAAGAGACGCCGACAAATCGAGCCCTTAAGGGGCTTCGGCCGTTATATTTTTTCGCATAAAGGTTTCTTTTATCCTAGAGCACTTTTGTGAACGTGGTATTTAGCACCAAAAACCGTTTTTGTTGTTTCCTTCAAAAATGGGACTTTAATAAGCTACGTTTAGAACGTCATTTGAACTGAGGAAATGAGGAGGCGAAACGTTGATTGAAAAAAAAAAAAACGGTCGGTGTCGCCCTAGTTCAGGAGGCCGCGCGCCGCCGCTGCTAGCATGGCCCGCTGGATCAAGCTGAGCTGCTCCTGGAGATCCGAGCTGGTCAACGCGCATTCCCACTCGCTCGGGGCTAGGGGAAGAGAGAGGAACAGGGTGTTGAGGGCACAGGAAGACGAAGTGGGCAGTGGTGGCTGGAACTTGACTGTCCGGGCAGTTGTACTCGAACAGTGAGGGGGAGATGTTGGAGAGGACGGTGGAGCTATAGTATGTGCCAGTTTGTAGTCTGCGCCAGATTCGGGATTCTTCGACGGACAGGGAGGGTGCGGCGGAGGATATCTTCGGCGACCGTGGCGGTAGTGGGATAAGATGTCGGTGAAGCAGGGTGGAAGAGGCTGGATAGTGGCCGTCGGAAAGTCCGAGCCTCCTGGCCCTGTAGGGAACACCCGGAAGTGAAGCTCGCGGGCCGCAGCATGTGCTCCTTTATTCCCAGGGAGTGAGGCACGTCCCGGGTTCCATACGATGGTTATTGTAGGTAGGTCGTAAATGACTTTCAGGAGCTTGAGCGCCGCCAGGGGTACCCTTCCCCAGAGGTAATATCGGCAGGCTTGTTGAACTGAAATATATTTAATTTTTTTACATGGGGCACAATGATTCGTCAGTGAAATGATTGTGTAAGTAGTAAAAATGTTTTACTTGGCAGGATAGTTTGCATCCGCACACTGACATGCAGTGGTATTCTAGATTCAGATTAAAAGCAATATAATAAATATCAAAAAACATTAGTAGAATTTATGGGGAACAAGTTCTTTCGAATAAAACACGTCCACCCCACGTGTGGTATGTATCGCTGTATTATACGTGATTTTGCCTGTAAATTATAGCGCGCGAAATTGTTGTACATGTAAATAGGCAAAGGTAACTGTACCAGGTTTCTTGGAAAACAATGCTGTTAAACTGGATAAGGCCTCAGCAGACAAGGCACTTGGATGACAACAATGATATATGTGGTGCCATCGGCACCATCGGTGCCATCGGTACCAACAAGTTGTGTCGTGCCATCGGTACCCTTGTATCGGAATCAAAACTTTATATGAAGTGGCTGATATTTCTTTTTTATAAATTCTTGCTTAAGAAGATGGCAACATAAGGGAATCACACTCACTTTGAGGGGCTCCATTTTAAAGCTTACAACTTCATCTTTGCCGCATTCCAATGCAATTTTTAATCAGTCTTTCATTTTATTAAAATGTGTGCTTTGTTACATCAGATAAATGAGCTGTCGAATGTGAACAAGCGCTATACATATTCCTCTAAAGTTGTACGCAAGACTGCAGAAACAATATTTATTGCAGTCTGCTATGCTTCAGTGAAGCATCCTTTTTGAATTGACGGAGCGTGTGCAGTCTCTGCAAGAGGCTTTTCAGCTGGTCGGATGCCACACGATCTTCAACGTCACAAAAGTGCTGGTGATTGTTAAATACGCAAGTAAATTCCGGCTTTATTGATAACTTTCTTCAAGCAGAGTCTAAAATACTTGCAAAGGACAACGACTTGCTGATGCTTATATTAATTTGTGAAATTTGTTTAGGCATGGCGGACCTTCACAGTGACTTTTCCATTGCACCGCAGTACGTAAACTGGCCTTCGTCAAGTGTACGTTTTCGTTCAGTTCTCGTTGGTGTTTTCTGTATTCTTACAAGTGTCTTCCTGACTTCTGTCATTTTTATACGCTCATTCTAGCCGTTTTTAACTGAGCCATATTCTTTTTGTATGTCTCCACATTTAGGGGAAAGCGGAGAGTTTGGAAAACTCAGATGTCGCCACACTGAGGACTCTGCAATTTTCTTTGCACTCTGTTTGGGTATGTCACAAGGTATGCGGTTTCCTCTTAGAACCTGTGCATAATTCTTCCCGTAATTGCAAGGCAATAAGAGCTTTTGTTCGCAGTCTACCTTTGGTCTTGTAAATTTTAAGAGCACAACATTGTCTTGAGAAAAAACCTATTGTGACCCCTCACTTTTGGTTCTGCCGAGTTTTAAGAATTGCTTGCATTGTTTCTCAGCGGGTTGTCTATGACTTTATTGTTTCTAAAATGTTTTAGGCATTTCTATCATTTGTGATGGGCATTCTCGGCTCCTGCTTCTTGCATATATTTGCAAACTACCTTCGGAAGATGGGTCTCGAAAATGTGCTACTGCATTTTGAACCTCTATTTTAACCATTGATTCTGTGCACACAGACTATCCCAGACTACGTGTACATCGCCACTCCATGTATATTCTCTGCAGCAGCTGTATGTAACCCTTAAATATTACCTGGCAACTGTGACTTTGCTGCGTTTTTATCTTTAAAAGGTATATTTAAAATCGCCTTTAAATTTTTTGTTTATTTTGTAGCTGCACACAATTTGCGTTTCATTTTTTAAACAGTAAAAATTCGAATTCAAAGCCATTTTTGTGTCTGCACTATAAATCATTTCTTTGCTCGGACACCCCTAATGCTTAAAGTCATTGTTCTACAGGTTTCGTACACTTCCATGCACGGAACACCTTCAGTATTTATGGGAAACAGAATTGACAAACTCGCGGGCACCGATCCATCCAGCGTAAGCTGTACGAAACCGTGTTGAGGTTTTTATAGGTGAAGCGTAAGAAACCACGAGCGGTAGAAGTCGGAGCCCTGGTCAAACTCTCGCCGGTAGGCCTAATGTCTGTTTTCCAAGCAAGGAGCGCCGCCACGTCTGCCGGTGTAAGGTTAAACTGGACAAAGATAGCCCCCATCCTATGCTTTCTTTCTGTGCCATATGATATATTAAGGCACCCCTTCTAACCCTTCGTCTTAGAAATGGAATGCAAGTGCCTTTGTCAGTAATATGGTCCCAACGTTCGTGTTTCCAACTATGCAGGCGATTGTTTGGCTGACACACCACGCACAAACACACAGTGATATAAATATATAAATATAAACACACACACACACACACACACATATATATATATATATATCTATATATATATTAAAGAGATAGCCGACGCCTTGGTAGCCGGTTAGAGATGGGTTTAATCACGGTGGAAGCGTGCACACGCAAGAGCTGGAGAGCAGCGTTCCGCGAGACCAGATGGCGAGCGTTCTTCTGCTCTTCATTCTCCTACACCGATGCATGGCTTACCCGCATAGGCGGATAGCGAGGCGTTAGGTCGATTTGCTCTGAGGCGTCCGCTCATACCTTCGCTACAATCACGCCCCCGCGCTTTCCCCCCCCCCGTCAAAGAGGAGTTTTCTTGGCGCATCACGGGACTGATACAATGAGTGGTTCGACGTAAGCTTTGAGGCGCTGATAGTGAACGAGCTCACGTCCACCATAGCGCTGGTGGGCAGAAGGGATGACCGCCTCGACAACCTAATTTACTGGACACGTGCGTTCAACAACGCGGTAGGGCGCTGTATATCGAAAGTAGTTTAGTGGATAGTCTAGGTGACTTATTCGGGACCCACAGCCAAACGAGAGAGCTGGGCGAAAAGCTACAGGCAGTTTGGACTCATCGTGCCGGGTCTTCTGGCGATCTTGTTCGTCGGTCGTAAAGGATCGCGGTAGCTGGCCGCACTCTTCGGAGTCGTTTTGGCAATGTCTTAAATTGTCCTCGTTTCGGAAGCATCGGCGTGGTAGGGAAGAATCGCGTCGATGGAGCAAGAGGGTTCACGCCCGTAAAAGAAAAAAAGGGAGAAAACCCCGTTGTGGACTGTGTGGGGGTAATATAAGCGTAAGTGACGAATTAAAGGCGGGCATCCCAGTGAGAATGATCTGACGCCAAATACAAAGCCAGCATGTCGCCCAGTGTACGGTTGAAGTGCTCTTTTAGGCCGTTGCACTGCGGATGATAGGCCGTAGTGGTACGGTGGACGGTACGGCATGCTGTCAATAGTGCCTCGATGACTTCCGATAGAAAAACCTTACCCCGGTCACTGAGGACTTCGCGGGGCGCACATGACGCAGAATAAAATGGCGAAGAAGTGAGGACGCTACGTTGCGGGCCGTAGCCGTGGCTAACGCAGCAGTCTCGGCGTACCGGCTAAGGTGTTAAACAGCAATGATGACAGATCGGTTGCTAGCCTCGGTGCAAGGAAGAGGCCCATACAGGTCAATTCCGATGCGGTCGAATGGTCTCATTGGAGAAGGTAATAGGTGCGTAGGGCCGGACGCACGCTGCGGCGGGGTTTTACGGTTCTGACAGTGTGTGCAAGAGCGAACCTACTGGCGCAAAAAGCTGCACATGCCCCGCCAGTATTGGTGAAGCCGAAGATGTCGGTAGGTCTTCAGGGCACTGGCGAGGGCGCAACGACGCTCATTGTCAAAGGAACCGCATATTTCTGCGCGCAAGTGGTGGGGGATGACGAGTAGCCACTTGCCCGAATCGGAGTGATAGTTTCGTCGATGCAACACGTTGCCATGAATGGCAAAGTCAAACTCATGGCGCCGAAGTGTGCGAGACGCTCCAGTTGGGGTGGCACTGGGCAGATGGTCGTAAAGAGCAGCGATCCGAGTCTCTTTGAGTTGCTCGGTTGGTATGAAGGGGGGCTAGAGGGGGGATACATAGCCGTTTGCGCTGGAAACGCTATCAGCATCAGACGTCAAAGGAGAACGCTTAAGGGCATCATCGTCATTGTGCTTGCCTCCTGAAGGATATAAAACACGAATATTGTAGTCCTAAGGACGAAGATCCTCTAACCCACTGCCCAGCACTCACCATTTATAAAGGAGATAGCCGACGCCTGAGTAGCCGGTTAGAGAGGGGGTTTATTCACAGTCAATACCAGCACACGCAAGCGCAGGGTTTCGCAAGACAACACGCCGATCGTTCTTCTGCTTCTTCAGGTTCGTACACCGATGCCCACATACCCGCCAGGGGAACCCAAGATGTGGTTAGGTCGGACACTCGAGGGCGAAACCGCTCATTGTCAAAGGGTAACGCATATTTCTAATGTATACGATACATTAATATATATTTCTATGCAACATTGCCATGAATGGAAGCAAATGATGGCGCCGAAATTTAAGCCCCAGATAGGGTGGGGGCAGTCAAAGAGAAACCTTTAAAAGTTCCCGGGTTGGTTGAAGGTGGGTCTAGAAGGGGGATACATAGCTTTTGCGGGGAAAAACGATAGTGGTGAAAAAACCCCCCGGGTGGGATCCTCATTGTCTTGCCTCCAAGGAAAAAACCGAATTTTGGTTTTGGCGAAATCCTCCTAACCCCTGCCCCAGCATTTTCTCCATTTTTTTAAAGGGAAATTTGTTCCGCCTGAGTGGGTTGGTTTATTCCAGCAACCACTCACGCTACTGGGGGTTTTGAAGAGAAACCCCTTTTTTTTCCTTCAGGTTCGTACACCGATGCCCCTCCCCGACATGTGGGAAGATTTTTGGTCGCCCTAGCTTGAACCCGCTTAATCTCCCTTTGGTAAGATGCCAAAACATATGCCATTAAAGATATGTAGCGAATCAGAAAATGGGAAATGAGGGGCCCCGGTTAAATAAGTCAGAAAATAAGGGTTGGCAGTCAAGAAAACCTGGAAAGAAACAGGGGAGGTTGTGGTGGGTCATAGAAAGAGATGAAGAATTTTTTGAGTCGAAAAGAAAGTGGTGAAAAAATGCCCGCCGGGTGGGATCCTAACCCATGACCTCCAGAATACCGGTCTGGTGCGATAACCACTACGCTACCGGCGGGGCTGTTTCCCCAAAGCACTTTCTCGGGCATTTATGTTAAGTATTTTTGTTTCCTGCACTTGTGGTTGGGTAGCCAGCGCCACTCGGACTACTCGGGGTGATGGGGACCTTTTTTTTAACCCCCGTGCTTGACTCGAGTGTCTACGACATGTCGAGAGTGGTCGACCAGCGTTGAACCCTCTTAAGCTCCCTTTGGCACAAAGACTGGCAGAACCGAGGCCCTCGCTAAGCATGTAGCGAATCAGAAAATGGCAAATGAGGGGCTCTGTGAAATAAGACACAAAATAAGGGTTGGCAATCAAGAAAACCTCGGAAAGCAAAGGGGAGGTTGTGGTGGGTCATAGAACGAGATGAAGAAGAGATGAAGATGAAGAAAGAGAAGGTCCCCTTCAGCCCGAGTAGTCCGAGTGGCGCTGGCTACCACCCCCAAGTGCGGGAAAACCCAAAATACGTTAACATAAATGCCCGATAAAGTGCTGGGGAAACAGCCCCGCCGGTAGAGTAGTGGTTTTCGCACCAGACCGGTATTCTGGAGGTTGTGGGTTCGGATCCCACACGGCGGACATTTTTTCACCACTTTCTTTTCGACTCAAAAAATTCTTCATCTCTTTCTATCACCCACCACAACCTCCCGTTTGCTTTCCAAGGTTTTCTTGACGGCCAACCCTTATTTTCTGTCTTATTTCACGGAGCCCCTCATTTCCCATTTTCTGATTCTCTACATGCTTAGCGAGGGCCTCGGTTCTGGCAGTCTTGGTACCAAAGGGAGCTTAAGAGGGTTCAACGCTGGTCGACCACTCTCGACATGTCGTAGACACTCGAGTCACGGCCAGGGGTTGAAAAGAAAGTCCACTTCACCCCGAGTAGTCCGAGTGGCGCTGGCTATATATATATATATATATATATATATATATATATATATATATATATTTATATATATATATATATATATATATATATACAGTCTGGAAACAAAACACGCACAGAGAGCGCGAAAGAATCAGGTAAGTAGAGACAGCCGCACGAGCAAGGCATTAACCATAAAAATAAAAGTTTACTGACGTTTCAGGAAGAGGACTTTCTTTCTTCAGAGTACAGAATAAGTTGGTTACAGGGTTATATATTTACAGAAAATGTAGCAAGGGCGAGGGCAGGGCAAGGGAAGGGAGAGTTTGTACAAATGAATCATATTTGGTGGGCATCAAAAGAATGAAAGAAGTGAAACAGAGAGCGGGAAAAAAATTGCAAAAAGGATAACAAGAACCCACAGTCACCCGGTACAAATACAAAAAAAACGATGCAAACAAGAAAGGAAACAACGAAGTAAAAAAAATTAACAACATAATCCTCTCCAGTGGCAACAGGGATGAAAGGGGCCAAAACAAGATATGGCCATGCACGTGTTTGACATCAGCAAAAAATCATTCACGCGGAACGAAGAAAGTCCAAAGAAGATATGCCAATGCACACAAAGGGCGAACATCTGCCGATACACACTCGTTCTAAGAATCTGGGTGAGGTGATTGAAACATGAGACACTTGGCTTCTGTTGTTGGGAGGCAAGGGTTTGCGCCCAAAATCAGTAGGACAGGCAGTTTCGGCAGAAAATGAGTGTACATTGGCATACAACGAGCGGGAGAAGGAAAAAGAAAGAGATAAAGATACGGTCAAACAAGTCATAAAAAGAAAGAAAACACAAGGCAAGGGCACGCGTATGACGCGGCACCAGGTGGTATGGATCTGGCCGGCGCATGGTACCAGTTCAGGGAACGCCGAGGTGGTCAGGAAGGAATATTAGAAAACAACAATACAAAAAGAAAGAAGACGGGAAAGCAATCACACACGCTCGCGTGCACAAATTGATTACAAGGTTAGAGTATCAAAGCTAGCAATGGTACTGAAGCCTTCTACCCAGAACATATTGCCCAGACTTGCGTGTTAAATTTGGTTCGTGAAGCCATTGTGCTAAAAAACGCGGTGCTGGCACGAAAGTATACCATGCGGGAGCTCGCGAACTGATGGGAGGATATTACCGAGGGAAAGAAATGAATATGCATAACACTAGCCTGAGAAATCGAGCCGAAATTTTAAACGGAGCAAAGACACGTCCCATAACTTTCATTGATGCCAAATGACGCTGACTTAACCTAAAGATGAGGTAGGAATCATGAATCTCGCCATCGTGATGTGTTTTAAAACTAGGTTCAGGAATTGCGGCCTTCAATTGTTCACAAAAATCGATGATGATAATGGTTGGATGTTTATAACGCAAGGCCAACTAGGGCAAAGAGCGCCAAAACAATAGTCATATATGAGGGGTGAAACCTTAAAAACTACGAACAGTCAGCAAAAACAAAAGTAAAATCACAAAACGACAATGAGCATGGCTGGTGTATAGGGCCAGGGAGTGATAACGCGTGGTATGAAATGAGGTCTAAAAATTGAACTTCTTCTAAATATTTAAAAACGCACTTGATAGAAAACATGGCATCATCAGAGAGGAAAAACGCTGGGTGTGGTGGGACGTGTAGTCTGTATAGCTGTGGGAAGGGTTTGCGTCGTGTTGTGTGAAGTGCCTTGCATGTGATTAGTATGTGCACCACGGATAGGGCATCTCCGCACCTGCTGCACTGGGGTCTAGAAGATCCCGTCAGCAGATACGAGTGCGTCGCATGGGTGTGCCCTATCCGCAGCCTACCCAAGGCGACTTCCGTGCGTCTGTTGCGTGAGTCAGCTGTGTACCGTCCCAAGTGTGGCTTTATTACGTGTAGTTTGTTGTCTGTCTGTTCGTCCCAGTGTGTTTGCCATGTTCTCCGCAGGTGTTGTCTTATGTGTGGCTTGAGGTCTGTGTAGGGTACGGTTGTTATGTCTACAGTGTTCCTGAGTGCAGCAGCAGCAGCCCTCTCATCTGCCAACTCATTCCCAGCGATCCCAGCGTGTCCTGGAACCCAGCAGAGGAGCAGCTGATGCTTCTTTGCATACACAGACATGATAGTGTTAAATACAAGATTAACTATGTGGTTTTTGGGGGGTGTATGCGATGACAGTGCGCGAACAACACTCAAGGAATCTGTGTAGATGATAGACTTTGGAATTTGATTTTCAAGTATGTGTCGTACAATAAGCAAAATCCCATACGCCTCTGCTGAAAAAATTGTCGTGTGGACGCTCATGGTTCTGGCTGCACAGAAATTCGGACCATGAGCAGCGCAGGAGACCATAGTGGAGGTTTTAGACGCGTCACTGTAAAATTCTGCAAGTGGGTATTTAAACTGCAGAGACAGAAAGTGCTGCAGTATTGCAGCCCGCGGTACCCGATTTTTGTCAAGTTTCATAAAAGAAAGGTCGCACGACACAGGACGAACTTGCCAAGGCGGTAAACTGTTTGAAAAGGATGACCTGTACACATCCAAAAACAAAGCACTGAGATCCGAGGCTCGCTCTTTCACTCTAAGTGAAAAGGGCAGAGGAACGGATGGGCGATTTACAAAGAGCAGAGATGTGGATGTGTCGTTAAAGACAGGAAAAAAGGATGATTATTGAGCGATGAAATTTTAAAAGCATAAAGCAAGTCCATGTATGTTCGTTGGTTCTCAAGGCTCCACTTATTACACTCAACATAAAGACTCTCAGCAGGGCTAGTGCGAAAAGCACCCGACGAAAGACGAAGGCCCAGGTGTAGAACTGGGTCAAGAATTCGCAAGGCTGTCTTAGTCGCCGACCCATACACCACACTGCCATAGTCCAAACGAGACCCAACCAAAGCAGTATACAAGCGAAGCAAGAGTTCTTTGTCGGAACCATAGGATTGGTGGGAGAGAACCTTAAGTATATTCATTGTTTTGAGACATTTATTTTTAAGTTCCTTGATGTGGGGAATGAATGTGAGTTTGTGATCAAACACCACACCTAAGAACTTGTGCTCCTTGTTCACAGGAAGCGACATGCCATTAAGAGTAATGTCTGGGTCCGGATGGACCCCGCGCTTCCTGGAGAACACAACGCAGGAGCTTTTTGCAGGATTCAATTTAAACCCATTCTTGTCTGCCCAGCCGGCAAGCTTCTTGACGCCGAGCTGGACTTGACGTTCGCAGATGGACATATTACATGATTTAAAAGATATCTGCACGTCATCTACATACATGGAGTAAGAAATTGTAGGCGGCAGTGCCTTCCCAAGGGAGTTCATTTTTACTATGAAGAGAGTGCAGCTTAGAACTCCGCCTTGCGGCACGCCATTTTCTTGCACGTGTACCTTTGACAGTGCAGAACCAACTCTGACGCGAAAGGTTCTCTCAGACAAATAGCTAGCAAGGGTGTTAAACATATTACCAGAAACACCGAATGACTTCAGGTCAGTAAGGATCCCATAACGCCAAGCGGTGTCATAGGCCTTTTCTAGGTCGAAAAACACAGTTAAACAGAACTGTTTATGAATGAAGGCATCCTTAATATATGACTCTAGTGCCACAAGTTGATCATTCGTGGATCGCCCCGCCCTGAAGCCTGCCTGGCAGCTCTCGAGAAGGCCGTTATACTCCAAAAAGTACACGAGCCTCCGGTTTATCATCTTCTCGAGAAGCTTGCACAGGCAGCTGGTCAGGGCAATGGGTCGATAGCTAGCGGGAGAAGAAGGGTCCTTCCCTTCTTTCAAGAATGCTACAACTATGGCATCCCTCCAAGACTTTGGAATGTGCCCCGAAAGCCATATCTTGTTGAAAAGGTGAAGAAGTGTTACAAGAGTGTCTGTGTGTAAGTTCTGTATCATTGTATATGTAATGTTGTCTGGGCCTGGAGCTGAGGGTTTACACGTGCTCAGAGCACCCCTCAGCTCATGAAGCGTGAACTCGGAGTTATAAGAGGTGGCTGACCTGTCATTGTCATGTAAAGGTTTCTTTTCGGCCACGAGTTTGTGTTTCATGAAGGTGTTTGTGTAGTGTGCTGAACTAGAAACGTGTTGGAAGTGTTGTGCGAGTGTGTCAGCCTGGTCTTCAGAGGCAGGCTGTGTGTTTGATGTCCCTTGAGTTTGCGTATTCGTGTCCATACTTTCCGTGTGTCTGTGTAGGAGTTAATTGATGTTATGAATGTACGCCAACTCTCTCGTTTTGCCTCACGGCGCACACGTTTTCCTAACGCCTTGGCCCGTTTGAACAAGAGGAGGTTACTCGACGTGGGGTACCGGCGAAGGATACCCCACGCCTTGTTCTGGGCCTCTCGCGCCCGCCTACAGTCCTCATTCCACCACGGCCTCCGCTGGTTGCGCGGGGCACCAGAGGCGTGGGGAATGGACTTTTCGGCGGCGTCGAGGATGTGCGCCGTGAGGAGTTGGGTAGCTTCCTCAACGTGTAGGTGTCCTATGGATGTGTGGTGTAGTTTGGATGTCTCTGTAAATGTGTTCCAGTTAGCTCGTGCTTCATTGAACCTATTATGGGAAGATGGACTGCTCGGGCCTTTACCTATATACGTTAATGAAGTGGGGAAATGGTCACTGCCATATGGGTCCGTGCCCACACCCCACTCGAGAAGAGGAAAGAGAACTGTGGAGCCAATAGCCAAGTCAAGACATGAGTATGTGTTGTGACCTATGTTATGGTATGTAGGCTGTTTACTGTTGAAAAGGCATGCTCCTGAAGATGTAAGGAATTTCTCTATGAGGTGACCTCGGGCATCCGTGCGAGAAGAGCCCCAAAGAGTGTTGTGAGCATTAAGGTCGCCTGTCAGGATGTATGGTTCGGGCAGCTGGTCAACCAGCGCCTCGAAGTCAGAGCTTAAAAGTGAAACATCAGGAGGAATGTATATGGAGCATACCGTTATCAACCTACTAAATATTATCGTTCGAATTGCCACAGCCTCCAGGATAGTGTTCAAGGTGACAGGGTGGCATGCTAAGGATTTGCGGGCGATTATGGCCACACCGCCAGAAGAGTGTGTGCAGCCAACCCTGTCCTTTCTGTATACCAGGTAACTATTCAAGAAATTTGTGTTCGTGGAATTCAGGTGTGTTTCCTGAACACACATTACACTTGGCTGATTAGCATGCAGAATCTCATAGACGTCGTCAAGATTATTTAGAAGGCCTCTGCAGTTCCATTGAACGATATTTTCTCTTCCCATTATTATGTATTAGAGCTACTGGAGTGTGACTATTTATGTAGGGTCTTTCGGGGCTTGGACTCTTGGACGGGGTTTCTTTGCCTCCTCTGGAGGTTTAGATGGGGGGACCCGTTCCTTCCGCTGCGAAGCAGACAGGAAGGGTCCCACATCCAAGTCATCATCTGATTTGGAAGGGGTACCCGGCGTACCGGACCCCCCGGACCTGGCACCCTTTGCGGTGCCCTTCGTTTTGGCCACGACCGCCGAGGGCGTCAGGAGCGCCCCGGGTGGCACAGGCGGTGCGGCGGAGGTGGGAACTGCTGCGGTTTCCTCCAGCTCCATCTCCTCCGGGCCCTCGCATGTGCTTCGGGCCGGTGGAGAGGAGGAAACAGAGGGTGCAGCAGCATCCCCAACGGACGTGGATGCCACCACAGCCGCTGCTGACTTAGCAGGCGGTGCGGTGGCGGGTTGGGCTGCCAGAGGCAACCCAGGGGGGGGGGGGGGGGGCGGGACCAAGTCCGACTCGCGGTATTGGGTCCCCGCCGAAACAAGACGCCGCTCCGCCCCCCGGCGAGCTGCGTCGGCGTACCTCCCCAGGGGGAAAGAGGCGAACCTCTTCCGCGCCTCTGGGAAGGTGATGTTCTCTGTTACCTTGACATTAATTATCTGTTTCTCTTGCTTAAACTTTTCACATTTTCGCGAGTACGCTGCATGGGATCCCTGGCAGTTGGCACAGTTGAAGGTTTCGGATTCACAATTTTCTGAGGGATGGTCATGCTGACCGCACTTAGCGCAGGTAAGTCGGCCACGGCAAGAGTTTGTGCCATGCCCGAACCGTTGGCACTTGAAACAGCGCCGTGGGTTCGGGATGTACGGGCGGACATTGCAATGTATATACCCGGCATTTATAGATTCTGGAAGGATGGATCTATCGAAGGTCAGGATAATGTGTTTAGTGGGTATTTGTTTGTCATCGCGGCGTATGAATATGCGCTTTACAGCCGTGACGCCCTGATCCCTTAAGCCTTCCAAAAGGTCGGCATCGGTTTCAGAAATGAGATCTGCCTCAGAGATCACACCCTGAGAGCTGTTGAGGCTGCGGTGGGGTGTGACCTGATCTCCAGATCTGCCATGCGGGTTTGTTTCAGGAGGATTGCGGACTGCTGCTGAGTTTTACTTCAACTAGTACTTCGCCTGTTCGTAGTTTTTTTGCCTCGAAAGATTTGCCAATGATTCCTTCAAGGAACTTGGAGACAAGGAATACAGACTGGGAGGAGACGGGTTTCGATTTATCTACTGATTCAAGGACCAAAAACCGGGGATAGTTGTCAGGTTTCGGAGTGTTGATGGTTGGTAGGGATGGAAAAGAAACTTCGGTGCGGCCCCTTTTCGGGGGCCGATCACGTTTGGGGGGGGGGGTTTGAATTATCCATATGGCATAGAAAAAAGCAGGGAGACGGGGTACTTTCTCCTTTGACCTTACCCTGGTAGTCAAAGAGGTCCCGGAGCTCCCTGCCTGGTAGACAGACAGGGAGCCCATCGGCCGGAGCTTGACCAAGGCTCCGACGGCCACCGTTTACGGCTTCTACCCTTCACCTTTAAACACGTCGCCACGGTTGGACACGGCTTATGTTGGGAGCTCGGGGTCCGCGGTGTCGCTGCTCACCGTCACCATGAATACTCAAGGTGCCCCGTGCGGGGGTTCACAAAAAACACCAGGAGTGTTAACATGCTTTGATAGAGGCAAAGAAGGGCAGGTTTTTGCATGAGAGCTGTGAGTGTTAAACCTCAAACGAAAGGGTGTTTCAGTCCGGACGAAGTATTGTTTGCCGCACAGGGTGCATTCCAGCAGGTATTCGACGTTGGCAGAATCACAGTTAAAGTATCCTTTTACACTAACATAATAGTTTGAAGCCGTGCTGGCGGGGCGCTGTGCGGCGGTCATTTGCGAGCATACCTTACACCGTGGTTTGTTACAAGGCATGCAACCAATAGTCTGTGGTCGGCTGATGCTGGATTTGGTGAAAACGTCGCACGAAATTTCTGCTGCGTCTATAAACAACGCGTGGCGGCTCGGGAAATATTTTTTAAGCGTTAACTTTGAGCAAGGATATTGTGATGTTTCCTTAGTATGGATGCAAATTTGAGAGAAGAAGCTGAATGGGTCAAACCGAGGTTTTTTTGTTGATTAGGGTTTGGAGCGTTTTTACGGAGAATATCGGTTTCGGTTCAACTGGTTAGTTCGTGTAACCGCGTGATCGATCACCTGCTCTGGGTATTTTTTATTCAATAGCGCGGTTTTAAGTGCTCTGCAGTCAGAATCGAATTCCGAATGGGTTGTGCAGATTCGCCTAAAACGGTGAGATTGGCTACAAGGTGAGGCAGTTTTGCAGTGCCTGACATGGCTGCTGTGGAAGTCTAATTACTGGCGCGTGTCTGTAGGTTTCCTGTAGAGATTGGTCTGAAGCCTGCCCTGAGAATCTGTGACAGTAACATCCAGGAAATTTACGCTGTGGGTATAGTAGGAATGAGAGAGGGAGATAGTAGTATGCGCAAGGTTAATAGCCTTAAACGCAAGAAAGTCCATTTCACCGTGCTGCCAGATCTTGAATATTTTATCTATATGCCTTTGCAGTACAATGGCGTCAAATGTAGGGTTGCGAGGAAGTTTGACTGTAGACATCCCATAACGATATTTGCGTAGTTGGGCCCGATTTTGGTTCCCATTGATGTTCCGCTGGCTTGCACGTAATTGACACCATCAAACGCAACATCGTAAAGTTCAAGGATAAAGCGAAGGAAAGTTTCAAGGATGAGAGAATCGATAGGTTTTTCACCCGCCGACAGCTCTTACGCACATTATACAGCGGTGATTCCATCCGCATGCGGAATGTTAGTATACATCGACACCATATTCAGGGTAACAAGTAAACAGTTAGCAATTTCCATCTTCATCCGTGAGAAAACCATTTGTATCCTTAATGAATGATGAAAACCTGGGGGGAATGTCACGAGTTAGAGAGTCGACATAACGCGAGAGGTTCTCGGTGATAGTATTAATGCCAGAAACAATGGGGTGACCTGGATTGTTGTTTTTATGAATCTTAGGGAGAAGGTAGAATATACCAGCTGAAGGGGTTATGAGAACGAGCAGTTGCTTTAGATGTTTCCTGATTTTGAACAAGCTCAGCGAGTTTTTGTTTGACAATTAGCTTATAATCATTAGTGGGATCTCTAGGGATTACTCTGTGGAACGTAGATTCTGATAGTTGTCTATGAGCCTCGTTGACATAGTCAGCTTTGTCGAGGATCACGATGGCGCCTCCTTTATCGCCTGTTTGATTACTATTTCGTGGCAACCGGTGGGTTCCTCCAAGGCTTTCTTTTCCTTATTTGTGATGTTAGCGGAAAGAGATTTGCTTTTGGTATGCTGCTCGTACATCGCGATGAACGGCTTTAATATACATGTCAAAGCGTGTATCGCACTGCGTAGGAGGGGTGCAGTGCTTATGGCTAAGTAATGCAGGTCGGGCTTCGTCGGTTGGGGTACGGTTAGGAAGTATTCTCGCAGTCTCATATTTCTGGCGAAGTTATCTAAGTCCCTAAAAAGTTAAATTTCTTTAGAACCGCCAGTCGCCGGGAAAAACTTCAGACCTTTTGACAAGGCGCTCATCTGATATGGTGACAGGGTAATACTAGAGAGGAGGAGGCGGAAAATCTTTATTGGTGGCAAAAGTAGATTTTCGTCTTCCCAAGTGAGAGGAGCCCTCATTCCAGAGCCCCTTAATACTAGAGAGGTTCATCACATTTCCAGTGAGTTTTTTGTTAGCTTTAAAAGCCTGAGTAGAGCTGACAGAAGGGGAAAAATTTGGGTTTGCCTTGGCAGACTCACTACTACTGGCGCTGATGTGAGCTGGTGAATGGTTCGGGACATTGATCGCGTTAAAGGGGCGATTTTCATGTGCTTTTCCAGATAATTGACAGCCAGTAGTAACGGGGCTAGCTTTATTCTTACAGGTGTAGTCATTGCTAGGAATATTATCTTGTGAAAATTTACGGACTTTTGTTTCGAATATGGCAGATGCCTTTTTGGATTCGTATCTGCGTAGAAGGCATGATTCTCTTTCGTTTAGCTCCTTACTAAGAATTTCCTCTTCCTGGTGCAGAGAATGCAACATATACTCGTAGTGATTTAGAATTATCTGCGTTAATGGCAAGAATGCGTTGTCTAGTACTTGTTGCCGCTTCCTCTGGTTGGATGAGGACAGTTCGGCAGTTGCAGGTCTCAGCCTAACCCTCAAACCTATGAGCGCTACCTCGGCAGAAAAATACTGTGAAAGTACGGAAACGTGCAATTGAGATCGTTAGCGTTTATAGTAATCTTTCTTATTTTAAGCACTGCTTTGATACTGGGTAGGAAGCTGCATTTCCGGGTTTTGCGAGTCCTAGTCAGTTTGTCGGCGCAGAAGACACTTTCTTGCGGAGGTTGTACGAGGCATGGTGTGGCTTTGGGGCGTCCGAAGGCAGTGCGGAAACCTACCGACACGCGCCAGTATTTGCACTTCCACAGCAGCCATGTCAGGCATTGCAAGACTGGAACACCTTATAGGAAATAACACAGTTTTAGTCGAATCTGAACAAGCCAGTCGGAATTCGATTCTAACAGCAGAGACTTAAAACCGCGCTCTTGAATCGAAAATATCCAGAGCAGGTGATCGATGACGCGATTACACAAGCTAACCACTTGAACCGCACCGACATTCTCTGTAAAAAAGCACTAAACCCCAATCAACAAACAAACCTCGTTTTGACCCATACAGTCTCTTCTCCGAAAGTGTCATCCATACTAAGGAAACATCACAATGTCTTTGCTCGATGTGGCGCTATATAAAGAATATTTCCCGAGCCGCCACGCGTTGTTTAGAGACGCAGCGAGATGTTTGGCGACGTTCTCACCATATCGAGCATCAGCCGACCACAGACAACTGGTTGCATGCCTTGTAACAAAACCATGCTGTAAGGATGCCCACAAATGACCACCCACAGTGGCGCCAGCACAGCTTCAACTCTTATGGCAATGTAAAGGGAACTTTAACTGTGATTCGCCAACGTCGTTATACCTGCTGGAATGGACCCTCTGCGGCAAAGAATACATCAGCCAGAATGAAACACCTTTCACTTGAGGTTTAACAATCACCGCTATCATGCAAAAACCGCCCCTTCTTTGCCTCTATTGAAGCATGTTAACCCTTCTTGTCATTATTTTTAACAGCTGAATGCCACAATTTTTGAATCTAGTTTTTAAACGCATCACGATCGCGAGGTTCGTGAGTGCTACCTCAATGGTTGCAGACAATTCATCGAACTCCGTTACATCGAACGCCATTTTATAGAAGCCGTTTCATCGAACACCGTTTCATTGAACGCCGTTTGGTAGAAGGACGTTTCATCAAGGAAATCTCATTTGAATTTGGTCGTGCACAAAGAGCAGAGCCTGCAGGGCGCATGGGACGGCTACACATGAGATTGTTCATTTTTTGGCGATTTCCATCTACAGTCTGATAATTTTGGCATGACCATTTTAATGCGAAAACAAACCGCTATTTATTTTGTTGCAGCATGGGACCAATGACTTTGGCATCTAGCTAAGCTTTTCCGAGTTCGCATAGATACTGCCAGCTACATAATGTCTCAGCCTCAGCAGGCGACGCCAATTTTTAGGCCTCCTGTCGGATAAAACCTGCGGTTTACATTCCTGCCTCACGATGAATTCGACATGAACGTTATAGATTACAGGTACAGCGCGTATAGCCAGAATCGTGCAGGCTGTCAGGGCGTTGACGAGCTGACGAAGGATTTTCCGCGAGCCGTTTCGAAGCTGCTATGCTTGTTCGAAAAAAATACGTCGTTGGAAAGCCACGCCAGTTGCCCGAGCTGGCACGGCTGGAATGGCGATCCGCGCGCCACCTTGTTTTCGGCCGGCCTTCTGGGCCCGTTAAGCAATTAGCAGAATAAAGGTTACATGAGAAAATATATTTGCAGAACGTTGGACACTGCGGGTTTTAAAAGCTGTTGGAATCCGACATCCCGGCATTGCAACGGTTCCTCAGGCCGCCTGCAACAGGAACAGAAAGCCACGGGTGACCGGCCTGAAAGAAATTTTGCGTAGAAAGCAGCAGCCTAAGCAGAGGAAATCTATGTTAACAAGACGCCTTCGAGCACACCTCGTACAACTCAAGAAACTCGCAGGTTAGAGTTGAGCAAATGCTCATGAATAAAAACAGATATAAAGCGTTGGCGGAAAGATTTATGCCATTGTACATTGTAGTTGCATATACAGCTCATATAGTCCTTGCAAAATAAACCTTTATGATTTCAGTCATTCGGTCGAATATATGTTAGTGATTCTGGAAAAGTGTGCATTCTGGCGATTTGTTCCCTATAAACCCAAACTAAACTTTAAACTAAACCCAAACTATAAACTTTGTATAAAACAATTTATAGAGAACCGAAAGAAAGGAAATATTAACCAAATTCAGTAATCACAATACAAAAGGCAGAATCACACGGAACAAATACAACTTATTTTATGTTGCCTATAATCGTCACGGAAAAGTGGCAGTGACACCTACTCGGGCTTGAAAAGTACGCGCTTTTCTTACGCGACCCAAAATTATAAATCCTTCATGCTTCATGCACCTTTTTATGACAAGAAAACTTTACCTTTTCTAGCAGCAATACTAAATGAGACCGCAGTTTCCGATTAGCATTTGATAAAACGGGCGAAGTCACCTCGATGAAACGGCGTTCTATGAAATGGTTTCGACGAAAAGGACATGCCTTCGATAAAACGGCGTTCGATGAAACGGCGTTTTTTGAATTGTCACGTACCCCTACCTCATCTTTAAGTTTAGGTCAGCGTCGTTTGGCATCAATGAAAGTTATGGGAAATTGACGTGTCTTTCCTCCGAATAAAACTTCGGATGCATTTCTCAGGTTAGTGTTATGCCTGTTCATTTCTTACGCTCGATGATATTCTCCCATCATTTCGCGAGCTCGCGTAGATGGTATACTTTCGTGCAAGCACCATGTTTTTTAGCACAAAGGCTTGACTGAACCAAATCTCACAAGCAAGTCTGAAGATTAGGTTGTGGGTAGAAGGCTGCAGTACCATTGTTACTTTATATACTCTAACCTTGTGGTCAATTTTTGCACGCCAGAGTGTGTGATTGCTTTCCTATCCTGTTTCTTTTTTTGTGTGTGTATTGTTGTTTTCTAATATTCGATGCAGACATCCTCCGCGTTATCTGAACTGGTACCATGCGCCGGCCAGAATAATACCACCTGGTCGTGCGTCATACGCGTGCACCTGCCTTCTATTTTCTTTCTTTCATGACCTGTTTGACCATGTCTTTCTCTTTTTTTTCCACCGCTCTTTGTATACCAATGTACACTCAGTTTCTGTCAAAACTGCCTGTCCTACGTCTTTCGGGCGCGACCCTGGCGTCCAACCAACAGAAGACAAGTGTCTCATGTTCAATCATTTTACCCAGACTCTTAGAATGGGTGGGTATGTGCAGATGTCGCCCTTTGTGTGCATGGGCATATCTTCTTTGGACCTTCGTTTCACGTGAATGATATTTTTGCCGATGTCTAACACGTGCATGGGCATATCTTGTTTTGTCCCCTCTTTTACCCCTGTTGCCACGGGGAAGGGGGGGAATTACGTCGTTTTTTTTTTTCTCTTGGTTGTTTCTTTTTCATGATCGTACCGTGTGACTGCTAGTTCTGTTATCCTTTTTATTACTTTCTATTTTTTACGCTCTCTCTTCTACTTCTTTCATTCGTTTGCTGCCCACAAACATGATCCATTATACGAACTCTTCTTTCCCTTGCCCTGCCCTCGCCCTTGCTACATTTTCTGTATATATATTAAACCTCAAACCAACTTATCCCTGTATTTCTGAAGAAAGGAAGTCCTCTTCCTGAAACTTCAGTTAACTTGTGGTGTTTTTATTTTTAATGTCTTTCTCGTATGTCTCTGTCTCTACTTACCTGTATTATATATATATATATATATATATATATATATATATCTATATATAGCAATCAGAATGGGAAATTAGGGGATCGTTGAAATAAGACTGAAATAAGAGTTGGCAGTCCAGAAAACCACAGACAGCAAAGGGGAGGATGTGGTAGGTCATTGAAACAGTTAAAAATTTGGAAAAAGAAAGTGGAGAAGAAATTCCCCCCAGGTGGGATCGGACCCACGACTCCAGAATACCGGTTTGGTGCTATAAACCACTAGGCTACCGGCCGAGGCGGTTTTTCCCTCCAATCCTGGAGTATTTATGTTAGGGTATTTTTGTTTTTTGTGCTTGGGAGTGGTTGCGATCGCCACTCGGACTACTCGGGGTGAAGGACATCTTTTTCACCCCCGGGCCATGACTCGAGTGTCTACGATATGTCAAGAGTGGTCGACCAGCGTTGAACCCTCTTAAGATTCCTATGATACCAAGACTGCCAGAACACAGGCCCTCGCTATGCATGTAGCGAATCAGAATAGGGAAATGAGGGGCTCGTTGAAATGAGACAGAAATAAGAGTTGGCAGTCAAGAAAACCGCGGAAAGCAAAGGGGAGGATGTAGTAGGTCATTGAAACCGATAAAAATTCGGAAAAAAGTGAAGAAAAAATGTCTCCCAGGTTGGATCTGAACCCACGACCTCTATGATACCTGTCTGGCGCAATAACCACTACGCTACCGGCGGGGCAGTTTTTAACTCCACTTTCCTGGGGTATTTATGTTACTAATTTTTTTCCTGTGTTTAGGGGTGGTAGCCAGCGCCACTCGGTCTACTCGGGGTGAAGGGGACCTTCTTTTTAACCCCCGGGCCATGACTCCAGTGTCTACGACATGTCCATAGTGGTCGACCAGCGTTGAACCCTCTTAAGTCCGAGTGGCGCTGGCTACCACCCCAAGCACATGAAAAAAAATACCCTAACATAAATACACCAGGAAGTGGAGGGAAAACAGCACCGCGGGTAGCGTAGCGGTTACTGCACCAGACCGGTGTTCTGGAGGTCGTGGGTTCGGATCCTACCTGGCGGGCATTTTTTATCCCCTTTATTTTCAAATTGTTTATCTGGTTCAATGATCTAACACATTCTCCCATTTGCTTTCTGCCGTTTTCTTGACTGCCAACTCTTATTTCTGTCTTATATATTTATATATATATACATATATAAATATATAAATATATATATGTAGCAACTTTCTAATCATAATTGTGGCACGATGCGAATATCATAATCCGTGCCAATAATCTCTCCTGAGCCGCTCTCGCTTCAGCAGCTTTATCTTCCTCATTCCACCATCTTGTTAATGGATCCACCATCGCATCACAGGGAAGTCTCAGCCTTTGGTCTCTTCTCTTATTTTCTATAGGGCCGAAACTCGCGAAAAGGGCGCTCCTGCGATTCGGAGCCTTCAGAACTTCGTCCTTTTTTAGAAGGACCCTTTGATAGCGACGACGGACCAATGTTATGGCCTGAACCGTTGGTGGTACCCAAAAGTGACGGAGGCGATCGGCAGTCTCTATGACGACGACTAATATGACGACTCTATAATCTCGACTAATAGGTCCCTAGCAGACGTTTGTTCCCTGACTCACTCCGCTCTCTTCTTGCTCCCTAATGTTACACCTATGATTTTCCGCTCCATTGCCCGCCGAGTCGTTCTCAATTTAAGTTGAACCCTCTTAGTGAGCCTCCAAGTTTCTGCCCCGTAGGTGAGTATAGGTAAAATGCCGCTGTCATACGGTTTCTTCTGGAGCGACAATGGTAGGCTGCTATTCATTATCTGAGAATGTCTGCCATATGCACTCCACCCCATTCTGATCCTTCTAATTATCTGTGCCTCATGCTTGGGATCCGGTGTCACATCTTGGCCCAAGTAGACATATTCGCTTAGCATTTCCACTACCTCGCCCCCTTTCCTAAACAGCTGTTCCTCCCGAGGTTATTGATCATTACTTTGGTTTTCTACATATTTGTTTCGGGCCAACGGTTCTACTCTGTTCGTCCAGTGCAGAAATGCTTTGCAATTTGTCCCCCGAGTTACTTAGCAATGCAACGTCATCAGCAAATCGGAGGTTACTGAGGTATTCTTCATTAACCCTTACTCCCATCTTTTCCCAATCCAACCTTCCTAATACTTCTTGTAAACATGCTGTGAATAACATTGGAGAGATTTTGCCTCCTTGTCTGACGCCCTTCCTTATAGGTATTTTACTGCTCTCCTTATGGAGGATGATGGTAGCTGTGGACCCATTTTAGATAGCCTCTAGTATTATTACATAATGCTCATCTACCCCTGGTTCCGTAATGCCTGAATGACTGCTAGGGTTTCGACCGAGTCAAATGCTTTCTCATAATCTATGAAGGCTGTATATAGGGGTTCAGAATACTCAGTGCACTTCCCTATCACCTGACTGATCGTGTAGATATGGTCAATTGTTGAATAACCTTTACGGACCCTGCTTGTTGTTTAGGTTGACTGAAATGTAAGGTTGCAGAAATTGTGTTAGTGATTACCTTCGTAAGTGCATTGTACACGACTGACAGTGCGCTGATCGGTCTGTAATTTTTCAGGTCATTCACATCACCTTTCTAAAGGATTAGGATGATGTTCGCATTCTCCCAAGATTGCGGTACACTTGCGGCCATTTGGCATTGGGTATACATTTTTGCCAGTTTTTCAAGTACAATTTCTCCCGCATCGTTCAAGAGGCCCGCTGTTATCTGATCCTCAACAGTTGCTTTGCCCCCTTTCATTTATTTCAAAACGTTTTTTACTTCTTCGGTCGTTACTCGTGGAGATGCGTATCTCCTCCGAACAACTTTCTCGTTCGGCATTATCGTGGATGTCCCGGCTACTGTACAGGTCCATATAGAACTCGTCAGCCCCAGTTACTATTTTATCCCATTTTGTGATGACATTGCCTTTGTTATCTTTGGGTGCATACCTCTGATTTTTCACCATGCCAAGAGGCCTTTTTACTGCTTTCAGGCTACCTCCGTTCTTTACAGCGTATTCGACCCTCTCCATAATATACTTCCGTATGCCAGCTGACTTACGCTTATTGATTAACTTCGAAAGCTCCGCTAGTTCTATTCTGTCAGCTGCGGTGGAGATTGTTATGGATTTGCCATTTCCTAATTAGATCTTTCGTCTCCTGTGAACGTTTACCACTATCCTGTCTAGCCATCGTGCCAACGACTTCTACTGCACACTCCGTGATAATGCGTGTAAGGTTTACGATAGATTCCTGTGCTGTAAGCTCGGCTTCCTCGGTAAGAGCTGAATATCGGTTCTGCTGCGCGATCCTGAATTCTTCTCTTTATATTTTTACTGTTACTTCATTCTTCAGATTTTTCGTACTTGCTTATTACAGTCCCTCCTCAACTTTACCCTAATTCGAGATCTTACCATCCTGTGGTCACTGCACCTTACCTTTCAGAGCACTTCCACATATCGCATAATATGAAGTTTATTTTATTTTTATGGTCCCCACTCGGGCTCCTCCACGTCCACTTCCGTCTCTCCCTTTTACAGAAGGTATTCCTTAAACGTAGGTTATTCCGTTCTGCAAACTCAACTTGTAGGTCCCCCTGCTATTTCTACAGCCCTGACCCTAGTTCCCAAATGCCCTGTCTCCAGCCTGATTCTTTCCTACTGTAGCATTGAAGTATCCCATAACTATGGTATACTCTGTTCTTACTTTAGCCATTTCCGATTCCACGTCTTCATAGAAGCGTTCCACTACCAGGTCGTCGTGGCTGGATGTGGGCGCATAGCCGTGCATGACCTTGAGCTTGAACCTCCCATTGAGCCTAATTACAAGACCTGCTGCCCTTTCGTTATTGCTATAGTATTATTCTATGTTGCCAGCTACGCTTTTATTGACTAGAAATCCCCCTCCCAGTTCTCTTCAGTCCACTAGACCCTGGTAACATAGAACGTGTCCATTTTTCAGCACCGTAAATGCTTCACCTGTCCTCCTAACCTCAGTAAGCCCTATGACATGCCATTTAATGCTCTTTAATTCCTCGAACAACACGTCTGTGCTCGCTTAACTATATAACGTTCTCGTGTTAGACGTTGCCAGGTTCAGACTACAATGGCGGCCTGTCTTGGTCCAGGGATTCTTAGCACCCTCTGCTGCGTCACACGTCTGACCACCGCCGTGGTCAGTTGCTTCGCAGCCACTGGACACTGAGGGCTGCGGGTTAATTGGCGTATTCATGGGAGGTTGTGGCCGTTACTATACCAGGGTGGCCAATCCTGCTCTGGTGAGGGAGTGCGTTACCGGCAATGGTCGCCGGTAACACACAAAACGTACGAAAGGTACGACACCACAAAACCGAGCCAGATCGACGAGATAATAAATTCCTCTACAAATTTTGATGAGCTTTATCCACTGACAGAAGACTTATATGACCGACTTCATGAGAAGAATTTCCAGGAAGCCTATGCGAGAGAAAAAACTTTGCATGCGCCACAGTTCCAACGGGAAGCAGAGCGTGAGAATGAGACAACTTCGTTGGCTGCGCGTTATCTTCACACAGAAGATGCCTTGATATCCTGTGCCTTCCAAGAAACTGCCGACACCAGCATGTGCTAGTCAGGCATCGCCTCAAAATCACAGATGTGCCACCCGGAAAGATAAAGGGGAAGATGAGACGCAGGTGTTGTCAACTCAAATACCATCGATGGACGACAGTAAAGAGTGGAATACTGCCATTTTTGAGAGACATCCCAAAAGGATTGTTCTTACACGCATCCTACAACACATCCGAGGAGTTAGCAATAAGCCACAGTTTAAGAAATCGAATGCATCTCACAATGACCATCCAAGTAGGAAATTTCGAACATCCAGAAAGAAGCATGAAGTTCCTAAGAAGCTGTGTTCCAATCGAGATTTATATCAAATGGTTGTGCACATATCCGAGTTCAGGGGCGTCGCAGATAAACTTCGAATTTCCGCATGCAATCGTCTGCACCGACTCTACCGGCTTGTGCTCCGAAGACGGCCAATGATGCAGGTTCGCCTACCGATTGTGCCAGAGTATCTCACAAGAACGAACGAACTGATGGCCCCTACTGGACACCGACTGACCACGGCCTCGGTTTGGGCGGAGAAAATCGGGCCGGCGAAGATGCAAAATCTTTCTAATCATCATCACAGCACCGATGCGAATATTATTACTGGTGCCCGAAATCTCTCGTGAGCAGGTCCTGCTTGAGCTGCTTTATCTTCCTCGTTCCGCCATCTTGTTAATAGAACCACCATCACATCCCTGGAAAGTCTCGGCCCTTGGTCTTTCTTAATTTATAATATATATATACAAGATAAATTAAATATTGTTACGAGATAAATTTATTTACACTGAGGTTGGATGGTGTAGGACGAGCGCAGATGGTAGAGCGGTCCGTGAATGATGAGCCAAGCCGGAGAGCAACCTCGTTTTCTTGTTTCTCTAACTCCGGTGCTGAGGCTGGCATGGTTGCAACCCCTGGCGTGTAATATTGGCGTAACATTTCCCCTGTCCCAGACGAAGCCCTCTGGGCAAGCCAACTTACACTGCGTTCTTGGCAACATTTTAGGCCGGCAGTATGAACCACTTGTGTCTTTTTGCATTGTCCCCCACTTTTAGTTCAGCGTGAAATAAGATACACAACATCGCTGAGATGCTCCATCAATGGGCAGAAGCTTCTCGGACAGCCACGCTTTCGCAATGGCGTCTATAGCCACGCAAAGTGACCCGGCGACTACATAACATCACGTCGGCGACTGTCAAATCGCTTCTTGGAGCGCTCATTGGACGCGAGAGTACGTAGGCGAGGAAGTCGGCGGCCTTCTTCAGCTACGCAGAGCGTCCTCGCCAACGAGGGTTCGTCATGCAGAGAGAAGGGAAGCATGGTGTCCAGGCAGCTACTGGGTTGATGGGCGTTAAAGATGAAAAACGGGCTGTAACCGGTGGTTTCATGCTTGGCCGTGTTATATGCTTATTTTATAAATGGCAACAGCTCGTCCCAGTTTCTGTGGTCCGAAATGACATACATCGATAGCATGGACGTCAATGTTCGGTTGGTTCGTTCGGTCAAACCGTTATTCTGAGGGTGGTAAGGCGAGGAGTGGCGAAATTGCACTGCACGAGGGCGAAGAAGCTCTTCAACCACCGTCGCAGTGAATTGGCTGCCCACGGTCACTGATTATGACTTTTGGGGGTCCATCGCGTAGCAGTACCTGCCGGAGCAAGAAGAGCGAGATTTCTGTCGCAGTTGCATAGGGTAGAGATGCCTTTCAGCGTAGCGCGATATGTATTCCACGCATACAATAATCCGGCTGTTTTCCTGCGATGGCGTGGGAACGGTCCCAACAAGTCTATGCCAACGTTTTCAAAAGGACGATATGCCGGGTCCACAGGCTAAAGTTGGCCTACCGGGACAGTGGTGGGATATTAGGACATTGGTGGTGGAGCATTGGTTACAAGAAGTCACATAGCGCTCAATAGTTTTGCGCATATTGGGCCAATAAAAGCGTTGTTGTGTGCGTTGAAGAGTGCGCGCTAGCCCAATGTGGACGGAACTTACGTCATATTGCAGAATGTTCAGAACAACGTTGCGAAGGATTGGTGGTACCACAAGATGGATGCGAGAACTGACGGCGGAATAGTTCTTGAAAAGCAAGCCGTTGTGGAGGCAGAAACGGCTAGTAGGGTTCGACTCGGCTGAGGCGAAAAGGTGGTCCAAACTCTTGTCCTTGCGTTGGTCTCGTTTGAACACAGCTACATCGGCGAACGCCGTCGACACCGAGGTGAGGCACTCTTCAAGGTTGTCAGCATCTGACTCTGTTTATTGTAATAGCAGCCGGGAAAGGCAGTCGGCATCGGCATGCTTGCGGCCACTCTTGTACGACAACGTGAAATCATATTCCTGTAATCGGAGAGCCCTGCGCGCCAGTCGCCCACACGGATCTCGAAGATTGATGAGCCAGCAGGGGGAATGGTGGTCTGTGACGACTGTGAAGGTATGTTTATTGGGGTACGAGCGAAATCATTGGGTGGTGAAAACGATCGCGAGGCACTACTGTTCTGTGACTGTGTAGTTCCGCTCTAGCTTATTGAGAGTGCGGCTCACATAAGCAATCCCATGCTCCCCGTCACTGTGTCGTTGAACAAGGACTGCCCCCAGTTCAATACCACTGGCATCAGTGTGCACTTCCGTTGGTGCTGCGTGATCAGAGTGACGAAGCACCGGCTCCGACGTCAAGAGATGCTTCAGGTGGGGGAAAGCAACGTCACAGTTGGAGCACCATTTGAATGGGGCATTCTTCTGGAGAAGGCGGGTGAGAGGGTAGGCTATGTCGGCAAATCCGGGAATAAAACGGCGAAAGTAGGAGCATAGTCTTAAAAAGCTACCGAAGTCTTTAACAAAGCACGGTTCTTTAAAGCGGATGACGGCTAGAAGTTTTTGCGGATCTGGTCGGACACCCTCTTTATCGACAACAAAACCGTGTACAAGTGTTAGCCTTTCGCGGAATGGGCATTTTTTCGAGTTTAGGATGAGACCATCCTTGTCCAAACAGACCAAAACAGTGGCCAAGCGAGCGTTGTGCTCTTCAAAAGTGCGACCGAAAACCACGATATCATCAAGGTAGCACATGCACACCTCCCATTTAGGTCCACGAAAGACAGTGTCCATAAAGCGCTCAAACGTGGCAGGGGCGTTACAAAGTCCAAAAGGCATTCCACTAAATTCGAAAAGTCCATCGGGCGTGACAAAGGCGGTGTTTTCCTCATCGTATGGGTGGCCAGGAATTTGCCAGTAGCCTGATCGTAAGTCAATTGTGGATAAGTGTGAAGCCGAATGAAAACAGTCTATTGCGTCGTCTATCCGGGCCAGTGGATATGTTCTTCTTGTTAATTTCGTTAGGGCGGCTGTAGTCGACGCAAAAGCGCCACGACCCATCTTTTTTTTCACCAAAATCACCGGCGCCACCCAAGGACTTGAGGATTTCCTAATCACGCCCTTCTGCCAGATCTCGTGGACTTGTTCGTAATTGACTTGTAGCTTAGAAAGAGAAACGCGATAAGGCTTTTGCCTAATGGGCCGGGCTGTTCCATTGTTACAAAATGGTGGGTCTGTGTGTTTGGTACACATGAGCGTTGATGTTGGCGGGCGAAATCAAACACACTTGATTACCTGCGTAAGCACTCGTACCAATGCGCGATGTTTTTGTCGGCCAAGGGATTCGTTTACCCTACTCTCCAACTTGGCAGTGTCCGCCGGGCAATTATTAGAAGGAGAATTCAAGGTTTCTGTCAAAACCGCCACTGAAAAAGACGCGAATTCGGATAATTTGACAAGCTTGAGACCACGGGGAACCACGGCGGGCTCAGCATAGTAGTAATCCAGTCAAGAAATCCAGACCCAAAATGACATCGTGCGTAGATCGTGGAAGCACTGCAAATTCCGTTCTGAATGTAATGTGTGGCCACGAAACAAAACATTAACTGAGCAAACCCCAAGAGGGCACAGGCACTCACAACCAACACCCTGAAAAGTCACCATTTGGTCCCATGTAAACATCACTTTACGACCAAGGCGGGCTTTGAAAGCTAAACATGACAGACACTGTTGCTCCGGAATCAATGAAAGCCATTGTTGTGGTATTATCTACTAATACTTCAAGTGTGTTTTTTATAATAGATACAGGCGAAGGTAGGTACAATTGAGACTGTTCGGTAAGAAGCATACTATGCGATGATTGTGCTTTCGGCCTCACTTCCATTGGCCACCCCGGCTAGATTTACGGTGGTGGGGACTGGCGCCGGAAAGGTGAGGGCGAATGCCGCTGTCGTCTGCTTGGAGGGGTTATACTGCACTCAGAAGCAGGCGAATCACGACGAGGTGGTGGCTGTGCCATGGGGTGCAGATCCTGTTGCAGAGGAGTGTCGTAGCTGCCATTGTGAGGGTTGGGACGGTTCCACATAGGCGGTTGCACGTACCGTGTTGCTCGACGGAGACGGCGGCCGAAGCGGGAAATGTGTCTCACCATACCACAATTGTAGCAGGTAGGGCCACGCTCACGGTGGTCAGGGAAGTATTCCTCGTTCAGACCGTCCGAATGAGGTTCAAACATTGGACGCCGAGGACGCTGGTCATACGTTGTACGTTGGGAACGCTGAGACAGCAACGTCGCCACTGGTGCGTGCTGACTCGTGGATACCAGGGTGCTGCGGACTGCGAGTGCGAGTCATAAATCTTGCATTGTGGAATGCAACACTCGACGGAGAAAGTGTGTTAACCTGGACGTCCTTTGGTACGTAGTTGTCCCGGATGCGTACGCTTTCGCTATAGCGCCGGGGCACTTCTTGTAGCAGTTCCTCAGAGACAATGCGTCGTATCATTTCAGCAAAGTCTGCAGGCGGTTGCAGGTCAACGCCAACGCTTGCCGCAGTCGTAACGTTAGCCAAACGACCGAACTTAGGTCGTAATGCGACGCTTCTTCAGCACCTCGAAGGTGCGACAATGCTGGACAACGTCTGACGCCGATTCGAACTTTTCACATCCTATTAAAAAGTTGTGGACGTCTTCAGCGATGCCTTTAAATAAGTGACCCACTTTATCATCTTCAGACATTTGCGGGTCGACGAGTCTGCAGAGCTTTAACACCTCTCAAATGTAGGTGGTGCACGTCTCGCCCGGGACTTTTGCGCGATGGAGCAACGTCTGTTCAGCCCACTTATTTCCGACGGAGTCGCCAGAGCGGGATGAAATTTCTTCGATGAAACGGTCCCATGTTGTGAGCTTGCTTTCATTGTTATGAAACCAGGTCAGGGCATTTTTTCATCCAGCGATAACACGACGTTCGAGGGTTGTGCAGCGGCATCCCAGCGGTTGTACCGGCTCACCCATCGATAATGCGTCAGCCATTCCTCAACATCTTCATCGGCGTTCCTAGTGAACAGTCGGGGCTCTCGCGGGGGATACCAGCCAGGCGTGGAGGCTGGCACAGTGTTCCCAACTTTAGGCATCGTAGGAGGCAGCGGTGGCAGACCCGCGACACGTCGGCTACCGCGGAAATCCTGAGGTCAGGCGTGGCATAGCCAGCACCTCCGCCCAACTGTTACGAGATGGATTTATTTACAGTGAGGTTGGACGGGTGTAGGACGAGCGTAGATGGTAGAGCGGTCCATGAATGATGGGCCAAGCCGGAGAGAGCAACGTCGTTCTCTTATTTCTCCAGCGCCGGTGCTGAGGCTCGCATGGGTGCAACCCCTGCCGTGTAATATTGGCGTAACAATATATATATATATATATATATATATATATACACTATATAGATAGAGGTAACCTAATTGGTTAACGCGCAGGCGTTATCGGGATGTGCACTCCGGCTCCCGGAAAAACGCATTTTTTTCGACCTATATTTTCGCCTATAGCACTGTCTTAAAGAAACATGACAACACACGTCTTTGGGAATTTAAACATACCCGGAAATTCGAATAGCCTGGCGATGTCTCCTTCAACCTTGTATGTTTCTTAGTGTATTGACCGAGTTGTTACGCCCATGCTTGAGACTCTGGTCGGATTCTTTTACCAAGGGGTACTCAGCGTCACACGCTTAGTGCGGCCACTGGGAAAAGCCTTTACGCTACCCAGGATCAAGGTGCGCAGTACCGAGCCTCAACACTTTGGGCAGAATAATACCTAGTGAAAGTCGAGGGGCTCTCGCAGGGAGGAATACCAGCGCAGGCGTGGAGGTGGCAGCAGTTCCAACGGCACAGGAGGCAGCGGTGTGGTTACGCGACATCTTCTTTTAGCTCCCGGTTAGAAATACAACTTTAATATACAGGAAGAAAGGAATAGCAAACACGCACCTACCGCCCACTGTTCGCGATGTTTTTTTCATGATTAGAGGTGTAGGTCAGCGTAGTGTAGAGAAGGCCAACACCCCTGAGGGCCAGCCTTTGGCGCGAGAACGTCGTTCTCTTATTTCTCCACGCCGGTCATCGGGCTGCATGGGTATACCCCTGCTTAATATTGGTAAAATATAATATAATATATATATATATACAAAATATATTGGTTTAACCTAATTGGTTAACGCACCGCACGCGTTATGCGGAGATGTGGGTACGACTCCCGCTCCCGGAAAAACGGCGGATTTTTTCTCGACTTATATTTTCGCCTATTTAGCACTGTATTAAAGAAACATGACAAACACACGTCATTCGGCACTATTAAATATCTCGGAAAAAGCCGAATAGCACTGGCAATGACGACTGCAACCTTGATATGTGTCCTTACTGAGTCCCCTCCTCCGTATCTTTCTGTTCTGCTACATGGATTACGAGGACTCTGGCTCCAGCAGTTCAGATATGCAAATTTTCTAACCCCGACCTCCGACCACGTCTTTACGTGGCGGCCGCTGGGACAAAAGACGTTCTACGTCTCCCAGCGGTAGCAGAGGGGTGGCGCTAGTTGACCGGCCCTCAGGCACTGTAAATATAAACCCCCGGTAAAAGTCGACAGGGGGAGCCGCTTCGGGGTAGCCTAATGGTTAACGCACAGCACGCGTTATGCGGAGATGTGGGCTCGACTCCCCGCTCCCAGAAAAACGGGGGGATTTTTTGTCGACTTATATTTTCGCCTATTTAGCACTGTATTAAAGAAATCATGACAAACACACGCCATACGGCACTATTAAATATCTCGGAACAGCCGAATAGCACTGGCCATGACGAACTGCAACCTTGATATATATATATATATATATATATATATATATATATATATATATATATAGTATAAGTAAAGAGTCGGATACTACAGCAAGAACAATAACAAACAAGGTTTACTTACGTAGCGGCAACGGGACTTGCCTTCATCACAAGTTAGCATAATTTTGCTGTCGCAAAGATTTGGAATAAATGTCTTATATAGGTTTGCAGAAAACTGTGAGAAGGAGCGGGAAATGTTTCCTAAAAGGAGAGGACGCATACAGTAGGGCTACGCCTATGTTACAACAACAAAAAAGGAGGGGGGGAGCGAGAGGAGAGAGAAAGGGTCGTGTTAACAAAGCAACGTTCAAGGTTGCACCATGACGGGTCAACGTATGCCGCGAGGGCTGCAAGCTCAGACAATGCGGGAAACTGTACAACCGCGGTTTTCAAAGAAAGGGAAGAGTATACAGTAAGGTATTCAGTGGCTGGGGAGACTAGTTAGGGCGGAAGCGAAGATGGGTGTGCCCTCCGCGGAGGAAGAGAATAGATAGGCGGCACTAAAGAGCATTTCACAGAAGCTAGAAACTGAACAGGAAATAGGTAGGGTCAAAAAAGGTTATACATGAATAGATCACAAAGAGTTAAACATTAGTAGTGGTGGGAACGAGGCCTCCTTCTTCAGGACAAATGGCATTGTTGAGCCGCATTAGGCTAATAAAGCTGCTGTAATAGGACAGTTTCTGCGTATTCTCATGGGAAACTCAAGGGCAGGAATAATGAACATAGTTATAAAAATTATGAAGCCGCCAATTTTGATCGAGGGATAAGCACGTTAGTTTTTCGTAACGTTCATTAATCCCAGGTGTGGCTTACCCAGACCTGTAAATGAGATAAGATTTGCGAACATCGCGGTCGTGGTGCGTTTTGAAGGCGGAATTCTAAAATCGTTGCTTTAAGAGGCTCGAATGCATGCCCAGGACTCTTCACATGTCTTGACAGGGGCAAATAAGGGCTGCTTTTTGCGTGACAGCGGTGAATATTGAACCGTATTTGGAAGGGCGTTTCAGTTTGGCCGATTTATTGTTGCCTACAAACAGTGCACTCTAGAAGATATAAGACATTAGCGGAGTCACAGTTAAAGTTACCTTTTATATTTACGTAGTAGTCTGAAGTCGTGCTTGTGGCGCGCTGTGTAGTGGTCATGTGTGGGCATACTTTACATTCGGGGTTTATTGCAGGGCATGCAGACTGTAGTTGCCGGTCGGTTGATACGAGAGTTTGTAAGAAAGTCACATAAATTTTTATTACGCCGGTAGACAACGCGTGGTGGTTCGGGGAATATGCTATTTAAGCGGTCACTTTGCATTTGGATATTGTGATGTTTTTTTAGCATGGTTGGCACTCTTGGAGCGACGGATGAGTGGGTTAAAACTATGTTAGTTTGCGGGTTCCCGCTCAGGGCTTTTTTATTACAGATTACGTTACGGTCTAATTGGTTGCTCGCACAATAGCGTCGTCGATAACTTTTTCCAGGTATTTTTTATTCAGGAGGGCGGTCTTGAGTTCTCGACAGTTTGAGTCAAAGTCGGCTTGGTTTGAGCAAATTCTCCTAAATCGGTGGAGTTGGCTGTAAGGTATTCCTGTCTTGCAGTGTCTGACATGGCTACTTCGGAAGTTTAAATACTGCCGCGTGTCTGTCGGTTTTCTATACATTTTAGTTTGAAGCCGACCTTCGAAGGTAGTAACGGTGACGTCCAGAAAGTTTACACTGTGTTCCGAATGGGACTTGAGAAGGGAAATACTAGGATGGGCTAGGTTGAATGCCTCAATGAAGGTGAGGAGCTCCGCCTCACCGTGTTGCCAGATCATGAATATGTCATCAATATACCTTTTATAGTACATTGGCTTTAAATTTTGGGTGTCAAGAAAGTTTGATTCGAGGTGAGCCATTAAAGATATTGGCGTAGTTAGGTACGATTCGAGTTCCCATTGACGTTCCGCTGACTTGCACGTAATTAACTCCGTCGAACTCAAAATTGTTAAATTCAAGAATAAGCCTAAGGAACGTTTGGAGAGCAGGAGAATCCATAGGTTTGTCGCACGATGACTGCTCATACGCAAGGGATACAGCGGCGATGCCATCTTCATTGGGGATGTTAGTATACAGTGACGCAACATCGAGGGCGACTAGAAGGCAGTTATCAGGAAATTCAATTTTTGAGATGTCTGAGAGAAAGTCATTGGTATCCTTAATGAAGGAGGGAAAGCTGGATGGAATGTCGCAAATGAGATTATCCACATAGCGCCAGAGGTTTTCGGTAACAATGCCAATGCCAGAAACAAGGGCGCCCTGGGTTGTTCAACTTGTGAATCTTTGGGAGAAGATAGAATTTACCGGCTACTGGGCTTAAGGGGATCAGGGAACGAGCCGTGGTTTCATTTATTGTTTTATTTTTACCAAGCTCAGCAAGTTTATCTTTGACAATTTGCTTATAGTTTTGAGTGGGATCATTGGGTAGTGCTTTATACAACGACGATACTGATAGTTGCTTATTGGCCTCGTTAACAAATTCGGTTTTGTCAAGGATTACGATTGCGCCTCCCTTGTCGGCAGGTTTAATAATTATGTCGGGACATCTTGCGAGTTCCTCTAAGGCTTGTTTTTTGTTGGTAGTCATGTTGTGTTGGAAAGAAATTTGTGTTTGGTATGCTTTTCGCACATCGTGTTGGAAAGCTTTGATGTACATGTCGAGGCAACTATCACGCTTTGTGGGAGGGGTCCAGTGCTTATAGCTAGGTAGGGTTCTGCGGGCTTCTTCCGTCGCGGGGTGATCGTAGAAGTATTCTCGTAGCCTCATGTTTCTGGCGAAGTTTTCTAAGTCCATAAAAAGTTGAAATTCATGAAAACCACCAGTAGCCGGGCAAAGGTTTAGGCCCTTTGACAAGGCGTTCATCTGAGCTGGGGAGAGGGTTATACTTGAAAGGTTTATTACATTCCCGGTAAGGTTTTCTTTTGTGACGGCAGGGGAGGGAAAATTATAAGTACAGGGGTTTAACTGAACTGTTAAGGGTGCAGTAGTCGAACCATTTATTACAGTCGTAGTGACATTATCGGCCGTATTGTCAGAGTGGGGGCAGTTACTTATGCCGGAGCTTGTTAGGTTCTTGCGCAAGTGGCCAGTGTTAGAAATCTCATCTCGGTTAAACTTTCGGTCATTTGTTCAGGATATGGCGGAGGCCTTCTTAGATTCGTAGTTGCTTAAAAGGTTCAAGTCTCTTTTTCTTAGGTCCTGACTAAGTAGTTCCTCTTTCTTTCGGAGAGAATGGGCCGTAGTTTCGTAGTGATTGAGGATTATTCAGATAATTGTAAAGATGCTTTATCGAGTACCTGTTTCCACTTATTCATGTTGGAAGGGGAGAGTTTGGTAGCAGCAGGTTTTATTCTAATCCTAAGACCCCTGGAAGCGACCGCGGCAGTCAAGTACTGTGCAAGAGCGGAAACGTGCAATTCGGAACGTATGCGCTTTTCGGTGATTTTTCTTAGCTTTAAAAACTGTCTTGAAACGGGGAAGGAGGCCGCGTTACCTGTTTTTTTGTGTTGTAGTCAGTTGCTGCTATGCCGATTCTTTGGAAGGTTGTAAGGGCATGTGGCACGGAGGGCTGGATTTTGGACGCCGGAAGGTCCGGCGGCCGCGCTGCTGTTGGTTTTCGTGGGCTCGGTGGTCGCTGAAGATGCGGAGGTTGGGCGTGGCAGGCTGTTGGTGCGGCGCTGGTCAGGCAGGTTCTTAGTGTCGCCGCGAGCGTTCCCTTGGGGCATTGTGGCCGCTGCTGGTTTGCCAGTAGGGGTTGGCATGTCGCTGGCGCGACGCTCGTCCCTGGACATCGGGGTTGGGGCGCTGGCGCTCGCCCGTGGTGCCGTGGTTGCGGTGGACCTTGGGGGCAGTGGCGGTGGGCTGCTGGAACTAGACTGCTCCGGGGTCCTTACACTGGATAGAATTGGAGGAAGTGGTGGAAAGTCGCTGTCATTTGGCAAGAAATCCGGGGCTGCAACTGGGTCGGCGGTGCATGTGAAGTCACGCCAGCCCAGAGGATTGCAGCGCTGTTGCATGAAGCAGAGTGCACGAATGTGGCCGGCCAGCAAGGCCACACCCTCGAAGTTCGGGTGTAAGCCGTCCGCAGCGAGTACTCGGCAGTCTGGAAGGATCTCAAAGCCATGATCGAGGATGCGGACAAAGCGTGAGGGGCGGCACATTCATGGAGAAGTGACTTGAAACGGCGTGCCTTTTCGTTGTAGCAGCGAGCGAAGCGAGATATGCTGTAGTCGCGGCGGCGGTTAGCGCAGCGGGGTAGAATGAGACTGGCGTTAATAGTGGAAATGTTCGGTCGAGATTCCAGAATGAGGTCAGTCAGTGAGCGGTAGTCAGAAAAGCATGTTCAGCGGAAGTAGAGCTGAATTCATTAGTACCAACATCCAGAAAAACTGTAGTGGCAGAGGCAGGGATAAAGTCGATCAGTAAGTGTGCGTCAGCAATGCATGCGCCAGGCTGAGAAACAAAAGCGGGGGTTGCAGGGCAGACGGGATCGAAGTGTTGATACAAATACTTCGTCTGGGAGTCCCCGATAACAACTGTTGTGGTTTCGGTCTGCGGAAATTTCCAGATGATGCTCTATGCTGTGGTCCTGTCAGCGCTCATTGTAGAAACAAATCTAGAGAAAGATAAAACTCAGAATGCGCGCAGAAATAGCATAACTAAAGAGTCAGATATACAGCAAGAACAATAACAAACAAGGTTTACTTACGTAGCAGCAACGGGACTTGCCTTCATCAGAGTAAAGTTACATGATTTTGCTGTCGCCAACATTTCGAACACATGGCTTATATAGGTTTGCAAAAAACTGTGAGAAGGAGCGGAAAATGTTTCGGAAAAGGAGAGTCCGCATACAGTCGGGCTACGCCTATGTTACAACAAACAAAAAAAGGAGGGGGGAGCGAGAGAGAGAAAGGGGTCGTGTTAACAAAGCCGCATTCAAGGTTGCACCATGACGGGTCAAGGTATGCCGTGCGGGCTGCAAGTTCAGACAATGGGGGAAACTGGACAACCGTGGTTTCAAAAGCAAGGGAAGAGTATACAGTAAGGTATTCAGTGGCTGGGGAGACTAGTTGGGGCGGAAGCGAAGACGGGTGTGCCCTCCGCGGATTGAAGAGAATAGATAGGGGGCACAAAAGAGCATTTCACAGAAGCTAGCAACTGATCAGGAAATAGGTAGGGTCACAAAAGGTTAAACATGAATAGATCACAAAGAGTTAAACATAGTGGTGGTGGGAACGAGGCCTCCTTCCCCCATGACAAATGGCATTGTTGAGCAGCATTAGGCTAATAAAGCTGCTGTAATAGGAGAATTTCTGCGAATTCTGATGGGAAACTCAAGGGTAGGAATAATGAACATAGGGGTAAGCACGTGAGTTTTCCGTAACTTTCATTAATCCCAAGTGTGGGTGAACCAAACTTATAAATGAGATAAGATTCTTGAACCTCGCGGTCGTGGTGCGTTTTGAAGGCGGATTCTAAAATCGTTGCTTTAAGATGTTCAAATGCATGCCTTGGACTGTTCACCTGTCTTGACCGGGGCAAATAAGGGCAGCTTTTTGCGTGAGAGCGGTGATTATTGAACCGTATTCGGAAGGGTGTTTCAGTTTGGCCTATATATTGTTGCCTACAAACAGTGCACTCTAGAAGATATACGACATTAGCGGAGTCACAGTTAAAGTTACCTTTTATATTTACGTAGTAGTCTGAAGCCGTGCTGGTGGCGCGCTGTGTTGTGGTAATGTGTGGCCATACTTTACATCGGGGTTTATTGCAGGGCATGCAGCCAGTAGTTGCCGGTCGGTTGATAGGACAGTTAGTAAGAAAGTCACCTAAATTCTTATTACGCCGGTAGACAACGCGTGGTGGCTCGGGGAATATGCTTTATAAGCGGTCACTTTCCATTAGGATATTGTGATGTTTTGTTAGCACGGTTGACACTCTTGAAGCAGAGGATGAGTGGGTAAAACTTAGTTTGCGGGTTCCCGTTCGGGGCTTTTTTATTACAGATTACGTTACGGTCTAATTGGTTGGCTCGCACAATAGCGTCGTCGATAACTTTTTCCTTGTATTTTTTATTCAGGAGCGCGGTCTTGAGTTCTCGACAGTTTGAGTCAAAGTGGGCTTGGTTTGAGCAAATTCTCCTAAATCGGTGGGCTTGGCTGTAAGGTATTGGTGTCTTGCAGTGTCTGGCATGGCTACTTCGGAAGTGCAAATACTGCCACGTGTCTGTCGGTTTTCTATTCAGTTTAGTTTGAAGCCGACCTTCGAAGGTAGTAACGGTGACGTCCAGAAAGTTTACACTGTTTAAGTACGAAAGTTTAACTACAGCGATATCTTTAAGGCTCACATCGAATCAAACTTTCTTGACACCCAAAATTTAAAGCCAATGTACTATAAAAGGTATATTGATGACATATTCATGATCTGGCAACATGGTGAGGCGGAGCTCCTCACCTTCATTGAGGCATTTAACCTAGCCCATCCTAGTATTTCCCTTGCTCATACCTATTCGGAACACAGTGTAAACTTTCTGGACGTCACCGTTACTACTTTCGAAGGTCGGCTTCAAACTAAACTGTATAGAAAACCGACAGACACGCGGCAGTATTTGCACTTCCGAAGTAGCCATGTCAGACACTGCAAGGCAGCAATACCTTACAGCCAAGCCCACCGATTTAGGAGAATTCGCTCAAACCAAGTCATCATAAATAGGGATAAAATAGTCACAGTGGCCGAGGAGTTCTATAGGGATCTGTACAGTAGCCGGGACATACAGGATAATGACGAACGAGACAGTAGTTCAGAGGAGATAGACATCCCACCAGTAACGACCGAAGAAGTAAGGAAGGCTTTGAAAGAAATGAAAGGGGGCAAAGCACCTGGTGAGGATCAGATAACAGCAGACCTCTTGAAGGATGGCGGAGAAATTGTACTTGAAAAACTGGCAAACCTGTATACGCAATGCCTAATGACCGCAATGGTACCGGAATCTTGGAAGAACGCGAACATCATCCTAATCCATAAGGCGACATGAAGGACTTGAAAAACTACAGGCCGATCAGCTTACTGTCAGTCGTCTACAAGGTATTTACCAAGGTAATCGCTAACCGAATCTCTGCAACCTTAGATTTCAGTCAACCTAAAGAACAAGCAGGGTTCCGTAAAGGTTATTCAACAATGGACCATATTCACACGATCAATCAGGTGATAGAGAAATGCGGTGAGTATACTCAACCCCTATATATAGCCTTCATAGATTATGAGTAAGAATTTGACTGGGTCGAAAGCCTAGCAGTCATTCAGGCATTACGGAACCAGGTGGTAGATGAGCATTATGTAAGAATACTAGAGGATATCTATAATGGGTGTACAGGTACCATCATCCTCCATAAGGAGAGCAGTAAAATACCTATAAGGAAGGGTGTCAGACAAGGAGACACAATCTCTCCAATGTTATTCACAGCATGCTGTCAAGAAGTATTCAGAACGTTGGATTGGGAACAGGTGGGAGTAAGGGTTAATGGAGAATATCTCAGTAACCTCAGATTTGCTGATGACGTTGCCTTGCTAAGTAACTCGGGGGACGAATTGCAAAGCATGCTTTCCGCACTGGGCGAACAGAGTAGAACCGTGGGCCTGAAAATTAATATGCAGAAAACTAAAGTAATGATCAATAACCTCGGGACAGCACAGCAGTTTGAGATAGATGGCGAGGCAGTGGAAGTGGTAAGCGAATATATATACTTAGGCCACGTTGTGACCCCAGATCCTAACCATGAGGCAGAGATAATTAGAAGGATCAGAATGGGGTGGGGTGCATATGGTAGACATTATCAGATAATGAACAGCAGCCTACCATTGTCGTTGAAGAAGAAAGTGTATGACAGCTGCATCTTACCGGTACTCACCTACGGGGCAGAAACTTGGCGGCTCACTAAGAGGGTTCAACTTAAATTGAGAACGACTCAGCGGGCAATGGAGCGGAAAATGATAGCTGCAACATTAAGGGACAAGAAGAGAGCGGAGTGGGTCACAGAGCAAACTGGTGTTAAAGACATATTAGTAGAAATTAAGAAGAAGAAATGGACTTGGGCAGGGCATGTAACGCGAAGGCAAGATAACCGCTGGTCATTAAGGGTAACAGAGTGGATCCCTAAAGAAGGCAAGCGCTGCAGGGGGCGGCAGAAAGTTAGATGGGCAGATGAGATCAAGAAGTTTGCGGGGATAAATTGGTCACAGTTGGCACAGGACCGAGGTAATTGGAGAATAATGGGAGATGCATTTGCCCTGCAGTGGGCGTAGACGGGCTGGTGGTGATGATGATGATGATGATGCTCAAAAACCAAGCCGACTTTGACTCAAACTGTCGAGAACTCAAGACCGCCCTCCTGAAAAAAAAAACCCGGAAAAAGTAATCGACGACGCTATTGTGCGAGCCAACCAATTAGATCGTCACGTAATCTGTAATAAAAAGCCCCGAACGGGAACCCGCACACTAACTTAGTTTTAACCCACTCATCCTCCGCTCCAAGAGTGTCAACTATGCTAAAAAAACATCACAATATCCTAATGCAAAGTGACCGCTTAAAAAGCATATTCCCCGAACCACCACGAGTTGTCTTCCAGCGTAATAAGAATTTAGGTGACTTTCTTACTAACTCTCGTATCAACCGACTGGCAACTATCGGCTGCATGCCCTGCAATAAACTTCGATGTAAAGTATGCCCACACATGACCACTACACAGCGCGCCACCAGCACTGCTTCAGACTACTACGTAAATATAAAAGGTAACTTTAACTGTGACTCCGCTAATGTCGTATATCTTCTAGAGGGCACTGTTTGTAGGCAACAATATATCGGCCAAACTGAAGCGTCCTCCGAATACGGTTCAATAATCACCGCTCTCACGCAAAAAGCTGCCCTTATTTGCCCCTGTCAAGACATGTGAACAGTTTGGGCTTGCATTTGAACATCTTAAAGTAACGATTTTAGAATCCGCCTTCAAAACGCACCACGACCGCGAGGTTCGGGAATCTTATCTCATTTATAAGTTTGGGTCAGCCACACTTTGGATTAATGAAAGTTACGGAAAACTAATGTGCTTATCCCTCGATTAAAATTGGCGGCCTCATAATTTTTATAACTATGAGTGGGCACGGGAGCTACCGTGCGTTCAGCATGGCTCACGTTCTTCAATTTCACGTCTTGCAGGTCATTTCTGCTTGCGTGCTTTTTTGTGCGCAACCAGTCCACGCCTGTTCAACTAGCGTCCCCTCTGCTCCGTCGCTGGTTGATATCAGCAAATTCGTCCCTGAGCCGCCAACGCACAACGTCACTTCCACGCCCTCTTGGATCCCTTGGCTGTTCCCTCCGGCTACCTCATCGACACAGCCATCATCGCAAGCTCCGGATGATAAGGCCATGGCCCTTCCAGCCGCACTTCAGTGGACACGGGAGCTACCGTGCGTTCAGCATGGCTCACGTTCTTCAATTTCACGTCTTGCAGGTCATTTCTGCTTGCGTGCTTTTTTGTGCGCAACCAGTCCACGCCTGTTCAACTAGCGTCCCCTCTGCTCCGTCGCTGGTTGATATCAGCAAATTCGCCCCCTGAGCCGCCAACGCAACAACGTCACTTCCACGCCCTCTTGGATCCCCTGGCTGTTCCCTCCGGCTACCTCATCGACACAGCCATCATCGCAAAGCTCCGGATATAAGGCCATTGGCCCTTCCAGCCGCACTTCAGTGGACACGGGAGCTACCGTGCGTTCAGCATGGCTCACGTTCTTCAATTTCACGTCTTGCAGGTTAGTGAAAGGCATTCCTTGTACGCTAAAAAGAACAACAATGTTTGTCTAGTGTTGCTCCCGTGCCCACAAGTGCTTTTGACTTGGTATGCGAGTGTATCGACATGGTTTTCCTTTTGTTACGCTCGGGAGATGTAGAGTCAAATCCCGGCCCTAAAACTCGCTCTAATGATGCAGCCTCTGGTACAGAGGTAGTCCCGACCGACGACACCACTGAAGTAACGGGAAATGCTGGAAGTTCCTCGGAATTCCGCGAAATCTTACGGCTGCTGAAAGACATTCAGGCTCGTTCGCTTGATCAGGCGGCAAGGCACGACGAACTGCTCAAAATGTTCGCGAGATAAAGGACTGCCAGAATGACATTAGGATGAAATTAGACAACATGAGTGAAAGACTCGCCAACGTTTGAAAAAAATCGCTGGAAATCGACAGCCTTTCCGCTGAAGTGTCTGAGGCACGAACTGAGATTTCAAACCTAGCTACACAGTACGATTCTATGGCCTACGCCACAAAGACCTTGACGACCGTTCCCGTAGGAATAATGTGATTTTTTATGGTATCCCTGACTGTAAAGAAACATGGGCGGAAACCGAAAACAAGGTTGTGGCAATCTTATCCAGCTGCACAGACGAACGTTTTCCCACAGACAGCATTGAACGTGCGCACCGGCTTGGCCAATACTCCCAATCTCGACACCGTCCCGTGATTGTTAAATTTAATCACTACAAGGCAAGAGAAAAAGTTTTTTCACTGCGCACTCAACTGATAGACCAGGAAATAACCATATCTGAAGACTTTTCCGCTGGTACAAGATTGGCCCGAAAAAGCTAATAGAATTCGCTAAATCACAGCCTGGTTCTCCGCTTTCCAGCTCAAATACAAACAGTTGCATATGAACAAAAAGCGATATGCTTACGACACGCTAACTGCCACGATCAAAGAAGTCGACGACAAACCTCAAGTTTCCATTACTAACCACTCGGCACAAAATGTATCTCCAAATCAGGGCAGCCATCTTCATAGCAAACACCGAAGCGTCGCGGTGCGTGCTCGTCAAACTTATCTGTTCTTTACACTAACATACGTAGCGTAACAAACAAGCGTATCGCTCTCAATTCTATCATTGACACATGCAATCCTGATATCTTAGTTCTGACGGAAACCTGGCTGAACCGCAACATTCTTGACACCGAGATCTTTGATCGACCTAGCAGTTACAGATTATATAGATGTGACCGCACGCAAAGGACATGGAGGGGGAACACTTATCGCTGTAAAAAGTAACATTACGTCATCACCGATACACATTTACTCGTCTCTCGAAACAAATTGGGTACTCATTGAAACTGGTAGTAGAAAAATGATATTTGGAGTATGTTATAGGTCCCCTAGTGCCCCGCCGCGTTTACTGACGAACTACATGACGTAATTAATACGGTCATCACCCGCTTTCCGACTTCTCCAGTTTTTCTTCTGGGAGATTTAATTTCCCCCAGATTCAATGGGCCAGCAATGTAGCCATTCCTCCATCGTGTCCTTCACAGGCAAAGGACTTCTTTCATAGTGCTCAATATTCAATTTCTCTCAAATTGTCACTCAGCCTACCAGGACATCCGCGACTGCTTGCAACATTCTGGATTTAGTGTTTAAACCCCTGCCCCCGACCTTTCTTCAGACATAACATACATTCCTGGCCCTTTGTGACCTTTTTTTTGAACTTTACTGTTAGTGCCAATGTTAAACCCCCCAAAAATACCACTAAGTTTTTTAGGGACTACCACGCAGCTGACTTTGATGCAATTTAAAAAGCTTAAACATCGACGGGAGTTTATCAAATGGATTAATTTTTGGGGGTTAAACCGGGCCACCAATTTGAAACTAAGAACAACTCCCCCTCCCCAATTAATTAGAAATTGGTTCCCAAAAAGGGTTTCGGTTTTACCCCCAATTAATTTTTGAATTTTAAAAACCTTTCCTAAGTGTCTACCGATTCCCCAATGGGGCTGAATTTTGGGGTATTTGGGGAAAAAAAAACCCGGGCCTTTAACTACCCTGAGGCAGCCGAAATTTAATGGGGAAAGGCGAATTTTAATAACTTTCAAATCCCAAAGGCTGAAAAACTTTAATAAGGTAACCCCCCTATGTATTTTTAAAATAATTAAAAAAGTGGCCTCATTAAAATCCAGGAGTTTTACAATTTTGAAGTGGGAAGGCAAGTTTTTGCATCCGCGGAATTGTAACCAAAACGGGTTTTAAGCGGAATTTTTCCCAAGTGCATCCGCATATAACGTTCAAATACGAAACCTTTTTACTTTAACAAAAGTTTGAACTTGTCCGCCTGGGTTGTCATTGGATCCTTACCCGGGGTTTTTAACATAAACCCGACTGGTCGACTGATTTGGAACCGCCCAAATTTTCTGCCATACACACGGCTGCTCGGGAATATCTCTTAAAAGCGTTTATTTGACAAATATTGTAGTTTTTTTGTTGTGTCTTTGGGGGCCAATTAAAAACGTTGTTGTATTGGTTTTGATTTTTTTGTGTTTGAATGTTCAATTTTTGTGGCCAAATTCATTTTTAAATTCTCGTTTTTTTCGCTGCTTCATTTTCCATTCCACGTCTCGATCTTGTTTGACCCCCTTCCCCCCGTTGCCCAAGGGAGGAAAATTACCGGGTTCATGTTTATTATTTATTTTTTTGCCTTGATCCATTGATTTTTCCTGTGAAATCCCTGCCCTTGTTTGGGGACCCGCCCCCACCAACAGAAGATTTTCCTCTTGTTAATGATTAGTTCTGAACTTTTGTGACCTGGGCGATTTCCCTTTATGTTGCTACTTCACGCTTCGCTCTAACTTTTGCCAGAAACCGGCTTTGGCATACTGTTTTACCCTCTTCCCCTTGACGGGGAGGAAAACCTTGTTAAATTTTTTTTTTTTAATCATTTTTTTTCCTGTTGTTGTTCTTCCTTTCTAATTCGCTACCGCGGACTGTTGCTTATTTCCTTGTTGTAAACTTTTCCCGCTCCCCTCTCCATTTTCTGCAACATATCCTTTTTAAAACTTCCCTCCTCTTATTTTCCCTCCGTGAACATTTTCCGTTTATAAGTCTGAAACTTATTTTGTTCAAAAGTTCTGCCGAAATCGTAACTTTATTTTTTCTAAGTCTTTCCCTGTTTTTCTTGTTCTTATAATTATTTTTTCCGCTCTTTATTTATCTTTTATCTTATTTATATATTATATATATATATTTATATATATATATATATATATATATATATATAATATATATATATATTGTGGGCATTGGGGTGTACTGTTGTGATATTTTGCGTGGAAGCGACATGACCATTGTTATATCCAGTGTGGAACACGGTGGGTCAATCCCTCTGTTCCTTCTACCCATCCAAACCCATCGCCACTGTCATCTGTGTATAACCATCATCATCCCCGGACAGTTCCGTCTTTCGGTGGCCTGTGCTCGGTAGCCTAATTAAAAGTGGCCCCTTCAGCATCTCGGAGCTCTGTCTCTCAATATATATATATATATATATTTAAATTTTAAAAAAAAAAAAAAAAAGAGAACCGGCCCTCCCGGCATGTCTCGCAACGATGACCCCCGGCCTGCCCCAACACCAATCGTCTGCGCGGGTGCAATTCGTGAGTGTACTCATCGGCACCGACGAGCAAGACACAGAGGACTGGCTTGTTACTTTTGAAAGAGTGAGTACCCATAACTACTGGGACAACCATCTCCAGCTGAATAACGTCGAATTTTCCGTGACTGGGCTCGGAGAGAGATGGTTCTCGAACAATGCGGCACGTCTTAAACCGTGGCCCGAGTTTAAAGATCACTTTCTAAAAGAATTCGGTCGCACTGCTGCTCGAAAACTCGTCTCAAAGTAGCGTTTGCGTGAGCGTGCTCAGAAAAGGGGTGAAAACTTCACTTCCTTCATTGAGGATGTCGTCTCTCTGTGCCGAAAGATTGACAGTGCCATTCCCGAACCAGAAAGCATAAAACACATCCTGAAAGGCATCGATGACGATGACTTCCGCATGCTGCTGGCGAACAACCCCCAAACTGTGGCCGAGGTCATTACTATTTGCCAGAGTTACGACGAGTTGCGGAAGCAGAGGGCTCTCACTCGGCGACCCCTCGCAGAAAATCAGTTTGTCTCCAGCTTGGCCGCTGATGACGGCGACGGTACCTTGTTGCAACGGATACAGCAGTTTGTGCGCGAGGAAGTGGCTCGGCAGTTGTCCATCATCAACTATGCGCAAAAGTAAAAATCTTCTGTCAGCACTGAACACAGGACCGTCATCCAGCAGCAAGTCGCTGACTCCCTTCCAGCTGCACTGCAGTCAAGCCCCGTTGTTCTCCCTGTGCCCTATGCCGCCACCGTACCCCAATCTCCAGCGACTTCAATCCTGCCTATGGAGACTCTATGCGCTCTGTGACGATGGCCGCTCCATTACACTTTGCCGACTCTAATCCTCAACGATCTCACGCTGAAGTCGTTGCCAGGTACATGCCTGGTTTTCCCCAGCAGGTCCCCACCAGTCGTTGCCAGGTACATGGCTTTCCCCACCACGCGGACTTTCACGTCCGCCGATATTGTCCTGTCCCTCGCTCACCAACCCTTCGAGGGCGCTGGACAATCGCCCAATTTGCTTTGCCTGTAGGGCTCCGGGACACGTGGCACGCTATTGCCGCCGCCCCACTGTGACAGGACGCAACGCTCCCGCAGCTTCTTCCTACGCCAAATCCCCACTCATGCAGGAGGCCCCCGCTTATTCGCTGATGACATCCATGCCACCCGAGAGTCGTGACTTCGGAAGGCATCGGTCTTCATCTCCGCGACGCCGCTCGCCGTCTCCCATGCGTCGTCGTCCTGTTCCCACGAAAGTAGAAAACTAGGCGCCACAGTTCCAGAGGCAAGAACTGCGTCGTCGTCGATCTGCCCAGGGCCACCTCCGTCTCCCGCAAACGTGAGTCGTATTACCATAGATAGCGCTGAAATCTTGTCTCTTGTCGATACTGGAGCCGCCGTTTCTGTCATAGACGCCAAACTTTGCCACCGCTTGAAGACGGTTAGGACGCCGCAGTCGTCTCCCATAAAGTGTGGCAGTCGTGGTACACCACAAGGGGGCAGTGCTATCGCCTCTACTTTTCAACACAGCCATGATAGGCCTTCCCCGACAATTTGAGAAAATCCCCAACATTAAGCATGCCCTGTGCGGACGATATAAAAATCTGGATTGCCAAATGCTGTCCCGGCGTTATGCAAAACAGCCTACAAATGGCAGCGGACGTCGTCCGCACCTACGCCAGCCGATGTGGTTTAACTTGTGCCCCGCAGAATTCGGAACTTATAATAGTACAAAAATGCCGCAGGGACGTTTCAGACATCGAAATTTGGCTCGATGGCGTACTCATCAAACCGAACCCTCAATCAAGATATTAGGGATGACGTACCAGGAAAACTGCAAAAACACCCTGCTTCTCAACAGGCTCCAAGAAACCACGGCTCAAATTGTTCGGATGCTGCGTAGGGTGGCAAACAGGAGCCATGGACTAAAAGAAAACGACATTGTCCGTCTTGTGCAGGTCTTCGTCGTCTCCAGAATCGTTTACGTGGCTCCTTAGGCGGTTTTGGGGACATCGGACCACGAGAAGCTAGACGCCCTTCTGAGAAAGGCATATTAACAAGCCCTATCACTTCCTCCAAGAAACTCTACAGTACGACGCACGGCTTTGGGACTGCACAACACCATCGAAGAGCTTATGGAGGCCCACCTAACGGCGCAGAAAGTAAGACTCGGAGCAAGCCCAACGGGTAGGGAAACGCTAGCTACGCTTGGTTACACGGCACCGCACATCACGGAAAACGCAGTAGACATCCCTCCTGAAATAAGGATCAGAATTCTTGTCCGTCCAATAACCCGGAACATGTCCCCTCAACATCACGAGGGAAGACGCCTAGCCAGAGCAACCGCGCTAGAAAAACAGTACGGAGGACAAGACTACGTCGTATATACCGATGGGGCGGAACACGCGAGGTCCGGGGTTAGATCAGCGGCCGTTACCTCCTCAACCGACCTCCTTTCCTGTCCGACGCTTCGGTCGTCGAACACCCAGCAGGCTGAAGAGACGGCTGTCGCCCTTGCCCTCACCCAGACAATGGCCAATGTAAATATTACGGACAGCCAAGCCGCCTGCCGAGCATACCAAGCAGGTAGGGTTTCAAGACAAGCGCTTCGGGTTCTCCTTCAACGGCCGCCGCAGAAGCAGGTCACAATCATTTGGACCCCGGCCCACTCTGCTCTTCGCGGCAACCAGACGGCACACGTCCTGGCCCGAGAACTCAGCCCACCGGGCACCGCAAGAAGAGTCGGAGCGAACCTGGCAACCGCTCCTCACATACGCCGACATTACCCAACATTATCAACTAGCGAGGCAACTCGATCCCCCAGTCCCCGATCAGGCCACGAAAGAACAAGAAGTGATTCTGAGACAACTACAGACTAATACCTACCCCCACACAACACGACTACACGCCATCCATCCTACTATTTACGAACCCCTGTGTACTCACTGCCAAGCACCAGGCACGCTGTACCATATTGTCTGGGAATGTCAACTGAACCCAGATCTTCCCGCCATCCCCAACCTCTCACGCGAGCAGTGGGAGAGTACGCCGACCAGCTCTTCTCCTGAAACGCAGCTTTTGCTAGCGGAAAGGGCGAAGACAGCAGGTCGTACCAACGGAGTCTTGGACTGAAGACCCCGACCACAAATATGCTCACTTCAACTGTGATTAAAGTTTCTCTCTCTCTATCTCTCCTTACGGACTGCTACAGCTCACCCCATTGATCCAACTGGCGTGTGCACGTGCCCGTGTCGTTATTCGGGACGTCCATGTTCGCTGTGCAGTTCCTTGTCCTGCCTTCCTGTTCCCATGATGTCATACTTGGTGTGATGAGGTGTCACTGGAGAGGCCAATCCACCGATTTTCACGGGTGTAGCCGACGAAACAAAAGACGCAAGGTACGAGGAAGAGGAAAGAAGTTGAAGCTGCTCGTTCACGGCGAAGAAAGACGGCCACCCTCGCGGTGTAGGCCCGAGGACCATCGCCGGC